>LR877167.1:0-512873 GCA_903995115.1 Angomonas deanei
CCTAACCCTAACCCTAACCCTAACCCTAACCCTAACCCTAACCCTAACCCTAACCCTAACCCTAACCCCCTAATTTTAATTTTAATTTTAATTTTAATTCCTAACCCAAAATTTTAATTTTAACCTAACCTTAACCCTAACCCTAAACCCTAACCCTAACCCTAACCCTAACCCTAACCCTAACCCTAACCCTAACCCTAACCCTAACCCTAACCCTAACCCTAACCCTAACCCTAACCCTAACCCTAACCCTAACCCTAACCCTAACCCTAACCCTAACCCTAACCCTAACCCTAACCCTAACCCTAACCCTAACCCTAACCCTAACCCTAACCCTAACCCTAACCCTAACCCTAACCCTAACCCTAACCCTAACCCTAACCCTAACCCTAACCCTAACCCTAACCCTAACCCTAACCCTAACCCTAACCCTAACCCTAACCCTAACCCTAACCCTAACCCTAACCCTAACCCTAACCCTAACCCTAACCCTAACCCTAACCCTAACCCTAACCCTAACCCTAACCCTAACCCTAACCCTAACCCTAACCCTAACCCTAACCCTAACCCTAACCCTAACCCTAACCCTAACCCTAACCCTAACCCTAACCCTAACCCTAACCCTAACCCTAACCCTAACCCTAACCCTAACCCTAACCCTAACCCTAACCCTAACCCTAACCCTAACCCTAACCCTAACCCTAACCCTAACCCTAACCCTAACCCTAACCCTAACCCTAACCCTAACCCTAACCCTAACCCTAACCCTAACCCTAACCCTAACCCTAACCCTAACCCTAACCCTAACCCTAACCCTAACCCTAACCCTAACCCTAACCCTAACCCTAACCCTAACCCTAACCCTAACCCTAACCCTAACCCTAACCCTAACCCTAACCCTAACCCTAACCCTAACCCTAACCCTAACCCTAACCCTAACCCTAATTTTAACCCTAACCCTAACCCTAACTTTAACCTAACTTAATTTTAAATTTTAATTTATTTAACTTTAATTTCTAATTTTAATCTAACTTTAATTTTAAATTTACCCTAATTTAAACCTAATTAATTTAACTAAATTTAATTTAATTTTAAACTTTAATTTAATTTAACCCAAACCCAACCCTAACCCTAACCCCAAACCACCACAACCCCACCAAGCAACGCCCAAAGAGGCAAAGGAAGGAGGCCACCCCCCCGCAGCCGACAGAACCGGCCCCAACATCATGAAAGATTCCCACCAAATAGCTGTCGATAAAAAGCGCGGCGCTACATGCAAACCTCGAAATGCCTCCAGTACGCATTGTACTATAAAACTAATTACCTTAGTAAAGAAGAGAATGGAAAGTGGAAGGTAAAAAAGTCAAAACAACCTTACATTAAATAGTCACACATAAATACTATTAGACTTCTCACTCGGAATGTAGAATCACCAATAGACACTATAATCCTATAAACCCCTAACGCACGTTAATTCAACAAACTTAAAATGTTTAACATAAAGTGGCGCACAGTCACTTCCCGACAGGAGTGCGACGCACACGTTTTGGTCCTAGTGACACTTTTCCACACAACCCTTTACTTTTAAAACTTGGCTGTTGGTAAACCGATCACTTCAAACAGTATCCTATTAACACTACTAAGATCCAACAACGGTAATTAAGTACACAAAACGTTTTTTAGCCCCGGGCATTCGTCTAGGACGTTACTACACCAAACACAAGTACCTCTGGCATTCACAGTTTTTAGTTTTGGAAGCCCATACAGTCCTTTTACAGACCTTAGTTCCCGGCATTTTGACACATCCACTTCCTCCAGTGCCATACAACCGGTTAGATCGTCTAAGTCTCTGATTCCCGTTTCACGAGCATCAACCTTTCTGAGCTTTGATAACCCCGATAATCCATCCAGGGAAGTCAATTCTCGGCAACAACTTACGTGCACCGTCTGCAGTGACACGCACCCGGTTAGCGCGCGAACACTAGTAATCTTTGTACACCGGGCAGATACTTCCTTTAAGTTTTTTAACTCCGACAAGCCCTCCAGGGAGGCCAGTTCATCGCAGCCGCTTACATCTACTGCTCGAAGCGAAATGCAACCAGCCAAAGCAAGAACATGGGTAATCTTCGTCCGATAAGCACCAACAAATAACAACTTTTGCAACCCCGAAAGGACATCAAGAGACGTTAGATTCTCGCAGTATTCTAAATCAACCTTCTTCAGAGATACACAACCACTTAAACCAACAATATTCTCAAATGTACTCTCCTTCGCCGTCACATAGGTGAGGTTTCGCAACCCTGAAAGGCCATTGAGGGAACTTAGGTGTTTACAGTTGCTTACATCTAGTGTCTTCAGTGCCACACAACCACTTAGGCCAAGAATATTAGTGACTCCACTTTTGACCGCCTCCACTCGAATGAGATTTCGCAACCCCGACAGTCCGTCGAGTGAGTTTAAGTGTTCACAATCGCTCACATAGAGTGTCTCCAGATTGTCACAGTTCTTTAGAAACTCGACGGTTGTAATATTAAGGCCTCTCACATCTACAACTTTTAGACTACGAAGGATCCCCAACACTTCCAACCCAGTTGATCTCTTGCAATAAGGAATGTAGAAATGTGTCAGGTTCTTGCAACTTCCAAGAGGAGCAAGATTAAAGTCGCCATGGCAACCTGTCATTTTCACCGATCTCAGCCCTTCAAGTCTTTCCAATGATTGCAAAGACGTTGACCAGGAATCGACTAGACAAATACTCTCCGTCCGAAGTAGGAGAACTGAAAACGGCAGAAGCGATTTGCGATCTTTAATATCCAAGTGAAACGTATGCTGTACGTGGTGAGTGGACAGTTTTTGGGAGAACTGCTCCAAAATGAAAATGTCGTCCAACACCCTCTCACCATCGAACCGGAGGCAAACATGCGGCGGATACTCACTCTGACTCGTCAGCCACCACCTGGAACGCCACACCCCTTCTGAAACGAATGAATGCGTGTTTGATTCCCGTCGGGTTCCATAATCTCCACTGGTGATTTTCCACCCAAGTACGCCCTTTTTGTGGCGTTCCCCGGACACCCTTGCGTGAGAATTGGCACCGACGAGAGCAAGCGGTGGAGACTCACCGAAATAGTCCATGTAGTCAGACATATTTTGGAATGGAAGCATAATTAAAGAAATACAAAAAGTAGAGGAAAACAAACACTACTAAACGTGGAGAAGAAAGGCAGGACATATTTAACTTATACACTATATGCAACTTACACTATTGTTTCTCTGTTCACGCAATAAAATAAACAGCACACCAAAGAAGGCAATGGAAGAGATCACCCCTAGTTGCAATTCCAACTGTCATCCTCATCCTGTGACGCACTATCAACCCACTGCAGATAATACAGATATAAAGGTGACTAAAAGATATTTCAAACAAGCAGTATCAAATATTCGTTATTCTCAAATATGCTCGACCCAAGTGAACGGCAGTTCTCTGAGATCCCACTTTGAGATAATTTTCAGGCTTGACCAAAATTCACCTTTTCCACATTCGGGTACCAACAAAGCAATGAGTATTCTCGAAAAAGAGAGGTCATCGATGGATATTTATCTCCCGTAATCTCTTCAGTCAGCCGAACACAAAATGAAGGGCACTGGCATAAATGTCTTCTAGCACGACCCCTCTTCGACCTTTGAATCACTCACACTGCCTCTGCAGACAGCGTGTCGCAAACCCGTGACGTAATTGCATTGGTCAGGTCGTATCCGCGCTAATGGCGCCACCATAACTGCACCACTCCACACGTTTCCTCTGTCCAAGGTGTTTAAGTGCCCTAAAAGAAGCTAAGCTTCCTTTTTCTACGATAAATTCCGGTGTTTCTATTAAAGCGCAGCACGCGATGGAATATAATCACATTACAGACGTTACGCTTCTGAGTTTCTTCCTCCTTCGTGAAAACAAGTTGTTGCGAACCAGGAACACCACTGTCGCGGCATCCACCCCCCTCCAGGCTGGTGAGTAAAATAAGATTTCTATAGTAGTGTATGTCTTTCTAATCTTCCCCGCACACCCAGTTAAATCCACTGTCATAAGCACACAAATACCTCACGGGGCTGACGGCGGCAAAGGCAAGAGGCAAACCGCCACAGAGATGCGCGTCGTACTCACATAATTCGTTACATCGAAGCGATTTTTTTTTTTTAAGGAGATTATGCTAACTGTTTATATAACAAAGCAACAACCACTCTGCTAGAAGAAAAAGGAGGCGTTCGGAGGGCCTGATTTGCCTTTACCATTCATACGCTAATCTAGTTCAGGAAAAAAAAATTTGTCACTAAAACAAAAACGATTACAATTTTCCCAAGTACGCAATAGAAGGGGGTACTGTGTCGCACTCGTGTTATTCCACCTACCCGGAATAAAAATGAAAAATGAGAGAAATTGTGTGTCTGCCGTGTCCCCCGCTAATCGTAATGCACCTTCACATCACCCCTCTTCAACAGCACATCCACCGATTGAAGTTGGGCACAACCCCGTACGTCCACGTAACGAAGAGCGGGGCACTGGGCGATGGTAGAAACGTCGGTGATACCGCTTCCGTTTGCGTACACCTCTTCAAGATTTAGAAGCCCACCTAGCCCATCCAGAGAGCGGAGAAGGCAGCAGGAGCTGACATCCACCCTTCGAAGGGAGACACATGTGTTTAGCGAACGAATACCCGTTATGGGGCAGTTGGAAATTGCGATATCTTTCAAATTAGGAGGTCCACTGAAATCATCGAGGAAGGTCAGGTTCCAGCAGGAGTAAACGCGAAGCTCCTCGAGCGTCTCACAGGTGTGGAGTGCATCCAGGTTCGCAATACCGCACCTGTCAATTGTGAGTATCTTCAGGCGCGGCAGCGGCCTTAGTCCATCCAGACTGATGAAGTCAACTGCGCCAGAAATATCCACCACCTCGAATGCTGTGCAGGTGTTAAGCGTGGCAATGTCACCAACGTTGCTTCCGAAGAAGAACACATCTTTCAAACGTTTTAGACCTTGCAGCGGCTGCAGAGAGATTACTTCCGTACGGCGGCAAACAACACTATCAAGCGAAATGCACGTACGGAGTGCTTCCAGGCTGGTCACAGGGCAGTCTGAAACACCCACGCTCTTCAGATATTGAAGCCCTTGCGACGCGTCAAGTGACTTTAAGCCAGGGCAAGAGGTAAAGTTAATACGCTCGAGCAAAGCGCACGTGCGGAGCGCATCCAGGCTGGAGACAGGGCAGTTTGACACAAACAAGTTCTTCAAATTCTGTGAGCAAATTAACAGCCAAGAGAGCAAGTGCGGGTGAAGTCTCAAAATAGCTTACGTAATCGCCAATATTATGAAAGCAAAGCACAAATAACCGTAAAGAACTACAAAACAAAACAAAAAAAAACACCTACCCAAAACGGAAGACAAATAATAATAAAAAAATGTAGATAAATTAGTTGGGATTCATGGCAAGCAGAAACGGACTAAAAACAAAATAACAATAACATCGACCGTGTACAAACGGAATCGGTAGAGTACCGACCGCCGTGAAACGACGGTTGACCGTCACCCGTCTGTGGGTCGGACAGCAGACGGTCCATATGCGTGGCAAACACCGCAGTCGGACCCTTATCACGAACCAAAAGAGAGCGGTTGGAATGGCTTATCCCTTACGCACGCCGACCTCATGAACCACTTCGGGAGCATCAATGATATAAGCATTTCTATTTATACTAATGATACCCGATAGTCGGTTCACACCTTCTCGCTGCCAAAGTGTGAAGAAAAGAGTTCCTCAGTGGTCAATCCTGGCGTGTGTTCAGCTTTGCTTTGGTAAAGTCATCGTGAGAAACTTTCCCATACGCAACTGTCACCCCAGTGATTCTGCGTCATCAAACGACACGATAATACGCGGGGGATAATGCTACTGTCTCTCGATCTACCACCGAACGCACTGACGACCTCAGTTTAAATCCACGGTATGCTACGTAATCGTCACTGGTGATGATACGAAAGGGCAAACCCAGCGGAGAGTAGAGAAAGCATTAAAGAACAGGAAGAGAAAAGAAGAGTGAATGCATCGCTTCAAAAGCTGCCCATCTCCCACGTTTTCACTCCAGTCAAACAGCACACAAGTGTATTCAACTATACTAAGGAATTTTATGGAACATCAAATGATTTGTGGGATACGCCAAACTCGGGGGAAGCGTTCCGACACCCCGGAAGTCAGGCGCAGGGGGCGCCCCCTGGCGCCTCATCATGGCGAACGCTGGTGCCGTTGGTATTCACCGTCTTGAGGTTTGGCAGCCCCGATAGTCCGTTGAGTGAAGTTAACGCTTCACAGTAGCTTGCATCTACCGACTCCAGCGCCGGACATTCAGAGAGCGCTTGAAGGTCGGTGATGCCGCTATAGGCAGCATTGACGACTTTTAGATTGGTCAGCTTCGCCAGCCCTTCCAGAGAAGTGAGCCTCTCGCAGCCGCCCACAACTACCGACTCCAACGCCGTGCATCCCGTCAGGCCGAGGCTATCACCAATCCCAGTGTTTCTGGCATTCACGGTTTTCAGGCTTCCCAATCCGCATAAACCATCGAGGCTGGTCAACTGTTTGCAATGGGCCACATCCACAGACTCCAGCCCCACGCACCCAGTTAGACCCCGAATAGTCTCCACCCCGCTATGAGCGGCGTCCACTCTTTTCAACCGCTCCAATCCGGACAAACCATTGAGGTTGGTCAACTGTTTACAGCCGTACAGATTAATCAACTCGAGTGCCACGCATGCGGCCAGAGAGGTAATGTTCTCTACACCGTTGTAAGCGGCGTCCACCGTTTTTAGATTCCGCAACCCCAGCAGGCCGTCCAAGCTGGACAGCCGCCCGCAACCGCGCACGTCCACGGCCTCCAGCGCCACACACCCGGAGAGCCCCCGAATATTCTCGACTCCGCTGTCAGAGGCGTCCACCACTTTCATCCTTTCCAGTCCAGATAAACCATCGAGACTGGTCAATTGTTTGCAGCTACGCACGGTCAGCGCCTCCAGCGATGCGCAGCCCACCAAAGCCTCAATGCTCACTACTCCGCTGCTAGTACCGTCCACCGTTTTTAGTTTTCGCAAGCCCGACAAACCGTCCAAGCTGGAGAGGTGTTTGCAACTATGCACGCACAACGTCTCCAGCGCCACGCATCCAGCGAGCCCTCGAATACTCTCTATTGCACTGCCGGAAGCATCAACAGTTTTCAAATTCCGCAGCCCAGACAGACCGTCGAGGCTTGTTAGCCGTTTACAGTCGTGCACGTCCAATGACTCCAGCGCCACGCATCTAGCGAGTCCTCGAATATTCTCTATTGCACTGCCAGAAGCATCCACAGTTCTCAAGGACCGCAGCCCAGATACGCTAGCAAGGCGGTCTAACCTCTTGCAGTCGCGCACTTCAAGTACCTCCAGTGCCACACATCCAGTTACGCCCTCGATATTCTTAATTCCACTCCGGTCGGCGCTCACTGTCACCAGACTCCGCAACTCACACAGTCCATCCAGGGATATTAGGTCCCCGCAACAGCTAACGTCCACGAACTCTAGTGCCAAGCAACCGGTCAGACCACGAATATTGTCAATTGCGCTATCAAAAGCAGTGATAGACTTTAGGTTCTGCAACCCGCGAAGGCCATCAAGGCTGGTCAACTTTTTGTAACGGGAGACGTCGATCGATGCGAGCGCGACACACCCGGAAAAGGCTTCGAGGCTCCCAATTTCAGTGTTGGAGAGGCTCACTCTTCCAAGGTTTGGAAGCGTGGAGAGACCGTCGAGAGAAGTCAGACCCCAGCAGTAATTCACGATCACCGTCTCGAGTGTAGCACACTCGGTCAGGGCGCGAACGTCGCTAACACTGGTGCGGGTAGCGTCCACAGCTTTCAGCCTCGTCAACCCCGATAAGGTGCCAAAGGAGGAAAAACTCGCGCAGAATTTAACATCAACTGACTCCAGCGCGACACATCGAGCGAGGGCTTGGACATCGCCAACCTCGCTAAAAGAGACATCCACTCGCTTCAGATTTGGCAACCTCGGAAGGGCCCTGAGGGAGGACAACCCTTTGCAGCTGGTTACCGCGACGGACTCCAATGTCAGGCAGTCGACCAGAAAGTCAACATTCGGAATACTAAAATGCGTCAGCTTCACCTCTCTGAGAGTTCGAAGTCGTCCCAGGGCCTCCACCGATGTCACGTCTTCACATTCTGAGACCGTGACGCTCGCCAAATTAAGGCAGGTCGAAAGAGGATCCAGGCTGAAGGTACCGCAACATGCTGACACTTCCACTCTTCTCAGCCGCTCCAGTCCTTCCAAATCCTGTAAGGACGGGAATTCACACCGATATAGGTACACCTCATCTGACCGGCGCAAAAGCGCAGTAAAAGGTAGGAGAGACTCGACGGCCTCAATTTTCAGGTAGAGCATGTATTCTACACTGTTCTGACAGAGCTCCTGTGAGAAATTCTCCCATGCGTGAATATCGCGAAAAGATTTTGCCCCATCGAATTTGACGACAACCCGCAGTGGGCAATCGCGCTGCCTCGTCAGCCACCACCGCACACACCACAGCAGCTCCACAGACGACGAATTCACGTTTAATACACGGTATACACCACAACAACCGTCGGAGGTAACCGTGCAGCCGAGCACGCCACGTTTTTGTCGCTCGCCGCACGTTCTCGCGTGAGAATGAGCACCTGTGAGAGCAAGCGGGGGTGACTTCTTAAAGTAGTCCATGTAGTCGGAGATGTCCTGAAACAGGTCCATTGGTAAGGGGAAACTAAAAAATAGAGAAAGTAAGAAAAAAAACAAACTAAAGAAGAGGGAGAGAAAGTCAGACTAAAGATTTCTTCTACAGGAACCCCTTAAAACGTTTTATCCGGCAGTGATCAACACGATTTAGTCCGAATGGGTTCGATTAATTATGCTGATAGAAATAAAAAGGCTAGCGTCATTTTAGAAAATGAAGTGCAAAGACCAAATATCCGTAGGGTTTTACTGAAATACCGACAGGGCGGGTGGAATTTAAAATAAAAAAAATAAAAAAAAATCCGAAAAAAAAATTGAAAAGAGGAACAAAACAGAAAATAATAAAGAGGTAGTTTCTTGGGATAAAAGCGTAAGTGAGCCAAACGCCGGGCATTCCTTTAGAAGTGCACCATACGCAACTGAAGTACCAGGGATGTTCACTGTCTTGTAAACGACAAAAGTTCTTGTTTGACGTCACGGTTTCTACACTTTTGTGCTACAGCGATCAAGGCCGAAAGGACTAAGCGTGTCTGAGTTTATAGAAACCAACAGGTTTACCATCATCAGCAGTGAGGATGTTCGCTCCTCCCAACAACAGGCCTGCGGCGGCACCAAATGGTCCTAACGCAATCCCCAGGGCCGGTACCCCCACAACCGCCGCCGCATGCCGGCCAGCCACTGAGGCCAATGCCGTCTTGCGATCGTAAGAGGTGTAAGGGGAGTAGTTACGGGCAAAGTGGTGACAGTTGTTTACAACCACGTCATACACATTGGTCCTTCTGCCGCAGCGGTTTTCTGCAATATACAGAAGCTCTTCGAATCTGCCGTACCCTTTTTTCTCCTTCAAGTACTGGCTCACACTCTCGTACCGATTTTTGAACTCGTCCGCAGTGAGGAGGTTGTAGCCGCCAGTGTGCAGCTCGACGATCCAGGAGTGCAAAGAGTGGCTCGCCATCAGCAGCGCGTACAGCTTCGGGAAGCTTTCCTCAAAATCAATCCCCAGCACAGCACAGGCATCGAGGATCTCCTGCCTGTCGCCGATGCAAACGCCGGCGTGCTCAGTGAAGTTGCCGCTCTCCACCACGCTACCCTGCGCAACCCAGTACACAGGGGGTTGTATACGGGGTGCAAACACGCCGCTTAGATCTGAACTGGGGCTGGAGTAACTCATTCGATGCAAAAGATACGCAGGGTGATAATGATAAAAAAGGGGGGGGCTAAAAGTCACCGTTTTCCTTAGCCAATTGAAGATATAGAAAGGGATAGAGTTGAAGAATGAATCCGTTTTTCTACAGTCACATCAATGATCTTTATTAGCCAAGAATAGAATTCTATTTCAAACTGTTGTCTTGTAAACGGCTCCCCAAAGTCTGACGAAAAAAAAATTCCTTTCCTTATTTATAAAACATCTACGGATTTACCTGTTCAAGCGCCTTCTCCCTAGCGGATGTCAATCCCTTCTGCTCTCATCAAAAGGCTCGGATAAAAAAAAAAAAAAAACTCTTACAAAAAAAAAAAAAAAGTAAATGTACGATGATCAATGGACACTGTTGTTGTTTTTGGGAGGGGAGGTATTCTTTGAAAAATAAAAATAAAAAAAAACAGCTATGGGGAGCCATGAAATGTACGATGCAAAATAAAATAGGTGTTTTCTTATCTGGGGCAGAGGACAGGTCCCTATCAACGTTCCTAATACTGCATTGTATTTATCCTAGCGTGGACACGCACAAACTGCAAAACATAAATATATATATAAAAAAAAAAAAAAGAGGGCGGTGAAACCCAACTGTTGCGGAAAAAAAAAATGGTAGGTACTGTCTCACTTGGGGTGGAGCGCACACCCCTTCATAACAACCTTGCGCATATATAAAAACATAAAAAAAGAAAATGCTTTAGGTTGGCGCGGTGCACGCCGCCCTTAAGGGTCGTATGCCCTTAATCGGGTAGCTAATCCTTACATTCATTGTCGCACTACAGCCGTTCGGACGGCGGGAAGAAATCGTTCCTCCTCTAGCACTGTGACCGCTTCGGGAAAGATCAATGGTTGCCCAACCCTCAAATGAGCGCGTGATTAGAAGTGCTCCCATGCAGGGAACAACGACGTCAAACAAAATGGGGCAATTAGTAGTATCTTCCGGAAGAGGATCCTGTTCGCCAGCTAGAGCTGCTACTCGATCTGCTACTGGACCTGCTACTTGATCTGCTACTCGACCCGCTGTAAGAGCCGGTGTACGAGCTGGAGTACGATCCGCTGTAAGAGCCGGAGTACGAGTCCGAGTAGGAATCGTCAAAGCGGCGGCTGGACCTCGAGGAGGACCGCGAGGAATGGGATGACTTGCTCTCACCGTAAAGATTGGTATCGCTGCAGCAACAGCAGCAAACCGCGGAGATGATGATGGCTAGTACCACCACTGCTCCGACGATGCCGATAATGAGCCATACCCACCACGGAATGCCTTTGCTGACACATTTTGAGGCATCCTCAGACGGTTTGCGGCTACCCCCGCACGACGTGCACTTACCGTCATCGGTGGCAGAAACGCAATTCTCAATCTTGCTGACGCATAGTGAACTTTCAGAGGTAATCATATACGCGTCTTCGCATTGGGTACACACGTTATTGTTGCACGTCTTGCAATTTGCGGTACAGTCGGGAGTGGGGAGCTCACACGTTTTGGAGGCCGAAAGCACGTACGGATCATTACAGGCTTCACAGACACCATTGTTGCACGTCTTGCAATTCGGGGTACAGGTGGGAGTCGGAAGCTCGCACGTTTTGGAGGCCGAAAGCACGTACGGGTCATTGCAGGCTTCACAGACACCATTGTTGCACGTCTTGCAATTCGGGGTACAGGTGGGAGTCGGAAGCTCGCACGTTTTGGAGGCCGAAAGCACGTACGGGTCGTTGCAGGCTTCACAGACACCATTGTTGCACGTCTTGCAATTCGGGGTGCAGTCGGGAGTGGGCAGCTCGCACGTTTTGGAGGCCGAAAGCACGTACGGGTCATTACAGGCTTCACAGACACCATTGTTGCACGTCTTGCAATTTGCGGTACAGTCGGGAGTGGGCAGCTCGCACGTTTTGGAGGCCGAAAGTACGTACGGGTCATTACAGGCTTCACATACACCGTCGTTG
This sequence comes from Angomonas deanei, assembly GCA_903995115.1. Classification (NCBI taxonomy): domain Eukaryota; phylum Euglenozoa; class Kinetoplastea; order Trypanosomatida; family Trypanosomatidae; genus Angomonas; species Angomonas deanei. The sequence continues at coordinate 11,924 of LR877167.1, forward strand.
CACGTCTTGCAATCCGGTATACACGACTTTACGGGATCACCGGTCAGACGATACGGGCAAGCCTCATAAAAGTGGAGGCACTTATAGGATGCGGCGTTCACTGTTACACTTTCACCGGGAGTGCAGGGGACTCCCCCAACTGTATAGGTTTGCGCGTCGAAATTACAGGAGACGGGAAGGCACGCTGCCCCAGATTCGTCAAATTTATTGAAACAGCGATTGGACCACTCTGTTTCGGAAACGGAACAAACTTGCACCGGCAGGTAAAAGGTGCAGAAATCCATACGCGCCTCGGGGGCACACATGCCGTCCCCGTAGTAATTGTACAGTGGGTCAGGACACGTCGCCGAGCGGTCCCTTATTTGGCCAACTGCTGAATAGTCCGAGGCGCATAACTGTTTCGCACCAGAAGTCGGAAAATACTGGGGGTAAGCCGAGACGCCGCCTGAGATGCAGGGTTGCCTGACAAAGTTACACCCAGCACCGTGACCGTACGGTAAAATATTCGCCTTACCATAGTCTGGGGTGTAAAATCCGGTGTCCTCCATAAATGCGAGCGTCATTGGGGAAAGAAACATGACATTGCTGGTGTATCCAGCCATAAGGTCATCATTTGCAGTTCGTGACTTCCAGTGGGACCCTTTTGTGCCAGTCCCACCGTCGTCATTCACCTCCATGCCTTCTAAATCGGGACAATTGTAGTGTTCTGCCGCTTTCGCCTTGACCTTCGGTGATGTTACCAGATTTACACTTTTTCCCCTCATTTGCACTTGGTCACCACCTAGTTGCATAAACCCAAGGGCGTGCAGTATCTCGTGTATCACTGTCCGCCAACTGCTCGCCGCGGGGCCTATGTACGCAGGGGATATGTTTATTACGCCCACTACAGCTTTCCTATCCTTGTTTTGCACGCAAGGCGATGCCCATGCTACGGTTCCGCTCTCTGTAGGGCCGGCCGCAACCAAAAGAATAAAATCGCCGTCCTTCTTCTCCTTGAGATCCTCAGCTGCTCTAAAGTATTCGCAAGTATACTTCAAGTAGCCTTGGGACACGGATAAAGAGGTTGGCTTCGTTTTCAGGGCATTACTAAGCGTTGATGTGGCTTTCGGAAGAAGCGTGTTGATGAGATAGTTACGCTTGGCGTCTGTCAAAACCTGGTCTTCAGAGCAAGTCATCAGTATACCTTCGAGGTTGCGGACAGTTTGACCAGCCGTCTGACAATACTTTTCGGGGTCATCGAGGTCTCTTAGACCTAAACGAAACTTAATGCCTCTCAAGGCCTCACGGGACTGCTTCGTCGACTGGTGGGAATCCACCTCCAGGACAGGCGCAATGAAGCCGCTTTGCGCTTGTCGTAGTTGAATCTCATCATGAATGCATCTCCCCTTTTCCGCCGCAGCGGAACTGAAAAGAAGGAGCGTGACGAGCGTCGCACATGTTAGGCGAAGTGTTTTGGTATGCATTTGCAGTGGTGTGGACCAGGAAATGGGATTGAATAAAAATGAAGGCTATTTGCCTTTGTAAAAGGGAAGAGGGAGGGAAAAGATGGATGGTAATCTGAATCAAGGAGGCGTTCGTAATCCAAAGGAGGGGTGTACCGTGGGAACTTTTTTTTTTTTTGTCCGGTTAATAATCATTAAAACTTTTGCATTAGAGGATATCCTTCGCAAAAAACAAAATATACATCGGGGTTGAAGAGTTTCCTATTAAAAATAAATTTATACCATCCTTATTAAATCTGAAATAAAACAAAAATATCGAAAAGAAAAAAATGCGGCTTCTTGCGCGAAGACACTCATTTTCTTATGCGTGAATTCGTCTCAAAATAGGTTTTCGCAAGATTGCACATAATACATTAGTTTTCGATTATATCTTATGTTTTCTAAAAAAAAAAAAAAATGTTTTTTTTGCTCGCGCTGTAGAACCCTGCATCATCGAAGGATACGCATCTTTTTTTTTTTTTTTTTTTCGTTCTTCGGTGTTCTACCGCGGCAAATATATTTTTTCCCCTTTCTTCCTTTAGGGCGAGTGACAAGAAGGCCAATATACGGGACGGTCAGCCAAAAACTAAACTAAAAAAAAAAAAAAAACTCCACGATTGACAATTTAGTGAACTGTCTTGCTATGTTTTTGGGCCGCTAAAAGAGGTATATAAAATAAGATCCAAAAATGAATGAATGAATGAAAGAAATACATATATAATGGCTTGATACATCCAAAGGGCAAATGTCGCCCTGTGTCGCGTGTGCGTCACACTATTCCTCGACTATTTCATTCTTGTTGTCGTACATGTAATCCAAGTCAATGTCGGCAATTTCAGCTGCGTTGTTGCGCACACTCCTCGCTCTTCTTGTTTTCTTGCGTGGGGCAGCGGTTTGAGAAGCCTCTTCTTCAGGAGGGTGGTTCAGTGGATTTTCAGCCTCTGCCATACCTTCCCGTTGTCCGCGGTCCATCACGGTCACCTCTGACTCTTCCGTGACGTCCACCTTCACTTTTGATTCAGTATCGCGGGCTTCCTCCTCCTTCCCGGTGATGTGATCGACGTACTCGTGAGCAGCCTTGTTCTTCCGGCAGCAAAGGAACAGGAGAAGGAGCACCAGTAAAATGAGCAGCACCACTACCCCAATGACGATACCAATAATGGCACCCAAGGGGAGACCGCCGCTACCCTCCTTCGCTCCGCATCCTCCGTTCTTGGTGACAAGCCCCCCCTCACATTCGGCGCACTGGTCCTCCGTATTCTCCACGCACTTGGTGCAGTTCGTCACTGAGCAGACCATCGGGATACACTCCGCAGTCTCGTCAGGCTTCAAATTCGTGCCACAGGTCTCGCATTGATCTTCCGTGTCATCGACGCACTTGGTACAATTCTCCACTGAGCAGACCATCGGAATACACTCCCCAGCCTCGTCAGTCTTCAGGTTCGTGCCGCAGGTTTCGCATTGATCCTCCGTGTCGTCGACGCACTTGGTGCAGTTCTCCACCGTGCACACCATCGGGGTGCACCCTCCCTTGCCGTCGGACTTTTGGTTCGTGTCGCAGGTTTCGCATTGGTCCTTCGTGTCAAACACACACCTGGAACAGTTCTTCACCAAGCACTCCTTCTCCACGCAAACGGTGCCGCCCACCTCGTACCCGGGTCCACACGACGTGCAAGTGTCGTCGTCACCAGAGGATGAGGTGCATCCTTTGCAGGGCACTTGGGCGCATGTTTTTAGCTCGCAAGATGCTGTTTTGCCGACCTTGTAGTTATCGTTGCAACTGTCGCACCGGTCCTCCGTATCGAATACGCAAGTCGTGCAATTCTCTACAAGGCACTCCTTCTCCACGCACAGGGCACCGTCTCTCTTGTAGCCGGCAATGCAACCCGTGCACTGGCCTGTAGACTCCTCAAACACGTATGGGTCACTGCAACTTACGCAAACATCGTCGTCACCAGAAGATGAGGTACATCCGGTGCACGGTGCCTGGGCGCATGTTTTTAGCTCGCAAGAGGATGTGTCGCCGACCTTGTAGTTATCGTTGCAACTGTCGCATTGGTCCTCCGTGTCGAATACGCAAGTCGTGCAATTCTCCACAAGGCACTCCTTCTCCACGCACAGGGCACCGTCTCTCTTGTAGCCGGCAATGCAACCCGTGCACTGGCCTGTAGATTCCTCAAACACGTATGGGTCACTGCAACTTACGCAAACATCGTCGTCACCAGAAGATGAGGTGCATCCGGTGCAGGTGCCTGGGCGCATGTTTTTAGCTCGCAAGAGGATGTGTCGCCGACCTTGTAGTTATCGTTGCAACTGTCGCACTGGTCCTCCGTGTCAAATACGCAAGTCTGGCAATTCGCCACGGAGCATACCTTCTTGACGCAAGTGGTGCCGACCCTCTTGTAGCCGGCAATGCAACCCGTGCACTGGCCTGTTGACTCCTCAACCTTGTATGGGTCACTGCAGGTCGCGCAAACATCGGCATCACCAGAGGGCGAGCTACAACCGGTACAGGGTGCTTGGGCGCATGTCTTCTTTGTGCAAGCCGTTCCGCTGAGCTTGTAGTTATCGTTGCAGGTATCGCACTTGTTTTCCGTGTCATACATGCACTTCTTGCAATTAGCGACCGTACAGACCATTTTAATGCAGTTCGCCCCTGTAGTGTCAAACTTGTAATTGGGCATACACTTTTCGCACTTGTTAAACTCGCCCCATTTGCACTCTTGACACGAGACGGGGTCCGTGGTGCATTTGGGGGCTTGATACGTAAAGCCAACGGGATAGAGAAGCGGGTCATAAACCAGGGAACAGTAGGGCTTGCTAGCCACTGCATTGCAAGTGCACCGAGCCCGTGTCCACGTCTCAACTTTACCGATTGTAAGTCCCGCCTCTTTAAGGTCTTCATCGGTGGGTACCCGTTCCGAATAAACGCCGCTGTAACCGTCACGCGTGCAGTACGCTGCCGAAGGCTGGTTGACACCAGTCGTGTCACCCCCGGTGTTCTTATCGACAACGACCATCCCAAACGGACTAATGATCTTTGTGTACCTCAAGCCTATATTGTCGTACAGGGCCACGTTATTATCGTATTTGACCCCGTTCAACGTGAAATTGCCCATGTAGGCTTCACAGGTGCCTCCGAAAGGCGAAAATGGGTCGGTACTTACTCCAGTGCCTTTGGCTTTAATATGTTGCATCACAAACTGAGAAGTCCTTTTGCAATAAATCCCGCCTGCCGACAAATCGAATAAATTGCCATCCGTAACAATAGAGGAGAAAATTATATTGCCAGACGGCCCATACATGAAGTCAGAACCTGACGGTGGCCTCGACTTATAAAAGGGCTGGTTTGTCGTACTTCTGTGGGTGCAGTTTTGTAGGCGAAAAATACCGTTTCTGGAGTTCAACACAGAAGATACGCTGTTAAAGAAGGGTCCTGAGCAGCTTTCACAGACGCCATAGTCGACTGTGAAGAGGCTGTTGTGCAGGTCCATACCCCCGTCATCCATTTGCACCATGCTTTTCGCCTTAATAGCATGCGTCCTCACAACATATACACCGCTGTACTCCTTGAAGAACATCGTTGCCGTGCCTGCCAAAGTGAGTACAGCGCCACCCCCAGAGGTCCACGTGGCGGTTGTATCAAGAATATATACGCTCACGTAACCTTGTGGAACGAAGCCGCGCAAGTCAAATACCGTGGTAGTTCCCTGCATAGTCGCGGTTGCATAGGAGATTGTAATGGTGGAACGAACCGGAAGGTATCCGTCCATCTTAATAGGGGCGTTATTAATACGGGCATCGGAGATTGAAATGGTGACGGTAGGGGCAGTGTCAGCGGTTGGGAGAGTGGGAAGTCCCTTAAAGTAAAGTCCCCCTCCTTGAATGATAGGACTGAACATTTTGCAGGTGGCTGGGGACGATTTTCCTGTCATACCCGAGAGATCGTAGGTCTTTCCATTGTAAGTCGCCCCCGAAGAGGTAAACGACGCGGTGAGCAAATCTCCCGAGGCCGGTATAACGGTGTAAATGAAAGTCAGACATAGTGTGACGATCCAGCACGAACGTGAAAAGGGCTTTCGGGCTGTCATTCGAGTGACAAAAAGAAGTGCAGAAAACGAAACAAAAAAGAGGTTAAATTAACTTAACCCTAATATATCTAAAAAAAGAAAAACAAGGAGGGAAAGTGCAGGTAATAGTGCAATAAACATAATATATTGAGTCGCTCTTGAAGAGAATTTCCGACTCACGTCATCTCCGATAGTTAAATGAGCAGCCAAAACAAAAATGAAGAAAAAAAATATAGCTGTTTTCTTTCTTTGAACGACGCCAAATGTCACATGGCTCGCCGGTGCCCTGCTACACCCGTGTCAAGTACGGGAAGCGGATAATACCTCAGTTCCACTGCTTCGCTGTCCTTCAGAGTCTATGTTGTCTTCCCCGGGGGCATTTACGATTTGCCAGTGTGTTGCAGAAAACGCCGTCACTTTTCAAACCTTTTCATGCGATGGGCTCGCTTGCAAAGATAACTTCATGACATGTAAGTGAACACTTTCCGTCCGTTCCCGACTATTTTCAAGTCATCGGCAGCAGTTCATTTGGGAAACCCCATTCAGTCGCGCTCAATGCGGGCGGGATGGGCTGTCCTACGGTATACAGTGCTGCCACCCTCACCCCTCCGGTATAGAACAGCGGAATAAAGCAGCCGAAGCATCTGCTGTGTTCAGGCCCATATCTTCTCTGAACTACGAAAAAAAAAAAGAGATAGAGAGAGTAATTATTCGGGTAGAAACGCATTATTATTATTATTATTTTTTCGGACAGCGTTACATCATGTTTCAATCAAGCTTTATTTTGCTGGGGTGGGGAAAACGGTTAAATAACAAAAAAAAAAAAAAATGTGTATAGTATAGGTATGATTCAGTAGTAACTGAACTGTAGCGAACATAATATTTTGAAAAAAGGAACTACCTGTATAAAGGGGTGTATGTATAAAAACAAAAATAAAAAAATGTGTATAGTGCTTTTTGTTTTTTCAACAAGCATAAACAATTTTGAAAAAAAAAAAAGTGAGGGAAGGGGATCTGAAAATATTCAAAAAAAAAGGTGTTGGTTTATACATACCGGTTTCGTTTTAGGGTACTTTTTTTTTTTTTTTTTTAATCGGAAAGCTTCTTTTTGTTAGTTTTCTTTTTTTTTTTTTTTCCTTTTGCCTCAGCTGGTTCTGTAAATCACCGTTTTCATTCTTTTGGTGCTATTCTACTTGTTATCCTTAAACCTCTTCTGCATTGGGTTCATCGGGCTCGTTTCGCTTCACGGTATGATTCTCCGCGGCGGAGCTGGTCGCAGCGGCGGCGGAAACATACCCGAATGCGTCAACCTTCTTGAGAAAGAGGTGGAGGAGAACTTTAATCACATCCTGAACGAACCAGCACGACACGCAATAGATCCAAATCCACAGAGGCCATAGTCGGTCGGAGCGCTTGTCACCGTAGGCGAGGCCGTAGGTGAAGATTCCGCCAGGGCTGCTCGCCCGCCAGAAGGAGGCCACCATGGTGGAAACAAAGAGCGAGATCGTCGCGCCGACGAGTAGCACCAGGCCTGGGGCCATCATGAAGAAGAATTTGGAGCCAGTTCGCGAGGAGAAGAGAGTCAGAAAGTTGGAGACGGAGACTTGCAGGTACAGCATGGTGATAATCTTGCCCTGATTGAGCTGGGGCAGCCCGAGCTTGTGGAACACGGAATCTTCGTAGTACTCTTCGCTCCACCCCTCCAACGCGCACCACAACAGAAAGAGAGACGCACCACAGGCAACAGCGGAAAGTGTGCAGGCCGAGATAAACAGCACCGGGAGGTTCCACCGTTGGGGGCGCACCGAGGCAACCGTGCGGTCGTAGCCGATCGTAAGAAGGCATCCGTCGTTCAGAAGTGTGATCAGCATGAACAGAATCACCGGCAAGTGGAAGAATTGGAAGTCCTCATCCTTGCTGCCGTACTTGCGTGGCGTCAGGGTAAAGAGGGCAATGAAGAAGACGCACACAATTTGCATAGAGGCGGAAATACGGTAGGTCAGGAAGGAAAGCATACGCTGGAAGACCTGTCGGCTGACCAGCATCGCCTCCACCACCACACCGAGACCGGGCTCCGTGAGGACCATGTCGGCGGCCGCGCGGGCGGCATCGGTCGCGCCGTGGACGGCAATACCAACATCGGCACGCTTCAGGGCAGGGGCGTCATTGACACCATCGCCGGTCATGGCGCAGTTGAAGCCGCGCTGACGGAGAGCCTCGACAATCATAAACTTGTGCTCGGGGAACACCTGCGCGAAGCCGCCGACGCTGAGCATCATCTCACCATACTTTTCGCCGAGGTCGCTGGGTAGTTCGTTGGGGTTTTCCATCTTGGGTAGCTTATCCGCGGTCAGAATATTGTCGTCCAAGTCCAGCATGCGGCACATTTCGCGGGCAATCAGGACGTGATCACCGGTGATCATCTTGACATCCACACCGTACTCCTTACTGCGGCGGATAGTGTCCTTTGTGTCGGGGCGCGGGGGGTCGAGGAAGGTCAAAATGCCGCAGAGGTGCCAGCGATTCTCGCTGTCGGTCTTTGCGATGGAGAGGCAGCGAATACCACGGGAGGCCAGATCGTCAATAATGGAAACCACACGGTCGTTAATGGCGTCGCTGTTGTGGGCCAGGTCAATAATCACATGCGGTGCGCCCTTCGTGACGCTGAAACGTTCTCCAGTGCGCTTATCCACCAGGGTCGCCGCGGTGCGCTTCAGGGTAGGGTCAAAAGGCATAAAGTCCACCTGTTCGTAGTTGTCGCATTCCTCCAGATTAGCAGCGCCGAGCACCATGGTATCGAGGGCATCACGAGGGGGCTCGCGCCACTTTGCGGCGAGGGCAGAAAGCACCAAGAGAGAGTTGATATCGTAGCCTTCCTCAAACGTAAAGCACTGCTCCTGGATTTCCATCTTGTTCTGGGTCAGGGTGCCAGTCTTGTCGGAGCACAGCATGTTCACGCCGGACATCATTTCGATGGCCGACAGCTTGGTCACAATAATCTTGTGCTTTGACAAGTGCTTGGAGCCGAGGGCGAGGGTGGTGGTCACGACAATCTCAAGCGCGATCGGAATCGACACGACAAGCAGCACGACAGAAAACTGGAGCGAATTCTTGAACCCAGCCTTCATCTTGGTCATGAGGTAAATGAAACTGATCAGGCACAGCAAAAAGGCAAACCCGGACAAGAAGTACATGACAATGTTCAGAACGCGATGGATGTTACCCAGGTCCGACTCCACAGACTGGAGGAGGGCGGCGGTCTTGCCAAAAAAGGTGCGCGCTCCGGTAAACTGCACAGTGCCTTCCACCTCTCCACGAACGACATTGGAGCCCATCTTTGGCATGTGGTCGGTGCTCATCGTCACGGGAAGGGACTCGCCGGTGAGGGCCGCCTCGTCCACGTCAATGACACCTTCGTTGATGCTGCAGTCCGCCGGCACGACAGAGCCCGCGGCGAGCTTGACGAGGTCGCCTGGCACCAGAAGGGAGGCGTCAATTTGCTGCCACGTACCATCGCGGTTGCAGGTGGCAATAGGCTTCAAGGCGCTTTTCAGGGCAGCCACCGCATCGCCAGCCTTCACCGTTTCATAAAAGCCAATGCAGGCATTGACAATCAGAATGGCCAGAAGAATCGCGCCGTCGGGGAAATTCTTTAGTGCGAATTCGACAATGATGGCCACCCAGAGGACGCAGGGCATGGGACCGTAGAGGAGGCGAATGAATATCAGCCATTTGGGAGTTTTCTTTTCGGGAAGTTCATTTCGCCCAAACTCCTCCAGCAGCTCCGCCGCCTTCTCGGAGGTTAACCCCACCGACGGTGGCAGGAGCTTTTCGTCTCCGCCCTCGGGGGCATCCTCGCGGTGCTCTGAAATCGCCTTGGAGAGGACACTGCGGCGCTTCGTGGGGGCGACTGGGGGGGACTCCACCAAGGATTCAGCGGGGGTGTGCGTGTCGAAAACGCGCATTTCATCGTCGGAAAGAGACATGGTATAATACTGCTCTTGTGATTATTTTTGATGTGTTTTTTTGAGAAAACGAGTTAGTATTAAAAAGGGAAAAAAAAAAAACTTGGATGTATACGGAAAAACAAAAATAGAAGAGCTTAATTTAGGGAAAATGGAAAAAAAAAAAAAGCTTGGAGTAACGAAAACCTTTAACTGTAAAACCGGAGAAAGAAAGGGAGGCAATTGACGGTCATTTCAATGTAGTCTGACACAGATGAGCGAAAAAAAAAAAGGAAAACAAAAAAAAACGGAACCTAATCACGGCAAAACCCAACTACTCACATATTCCAGAAAGCGCCGTAGTTTTCCTTTTTGCAAAGGTCTGCTGCGAACTGTACTACCTCCCTGTTAGCGCCGGCTATTAGAGTGGTCATTTTCGGGGATCCTTCCTCGTTGGACGACAGCAACTTTGAAATATCTATTTTGTTTCCATAGAGATCCGTGGCGATCCCTCCGCTTTCTTCCATCAGCAAAATGGCGGATACTATGTGGGCCAAATGACAGCACGTTTCGACACACAAATCCACGCGGCCTACAGCCAGCTGCGCCAAGGTGGTCATAATGCTATTTCCTATGCGAACTGTAGATACCGTAAACGGGGGCTGGCAACACGTGCGGCGCAGCTGGGCCCAACAGTCAATGCACTGATTAAATTTCTCTTCGTAGTTATCGCATGGGACGGATATAAAGGAAGGAGCGTTCCAAAACATGAGACTCTTTTGTACGGAGGCCGCCTTGCTGTTGGCACTGAAGCGGCGACCGTTTAGAAAAACACCCATTCCTTTCACCGCGGTAAAAAGTTCGCCATGGATGTATCCTTCCTCCGAGACGGACTTTGTGTTCACCAAAAATGTGGTGGAAGGGGGGGCTACGCCGGAGATGATAAACGGGCAAAAGACGAGCGCGATCAACGCCTCCACGCGATCTTGGCCGACATAGAGTAAAGATACGCTGATGGCAACGTCGGGTAAACCGTGAACAAAGTTGACGGATCCGTTTAATGCGTCCACGCACCAAATAAAGTGATGCTTGGCATTTCTTTTCCACTGCGCCGCATCCGTGTCGAGCCCTTCCACAATGTAGGAAAACGCACAAGAGGCACCGTCAGATCCCTGGGTCTCACGGGTGACGTTCTCGGAGTACTCCTTGAGGTACGTTATAATAATGTTTCGAGACACGACCGCCTCGCCGGTTTCTACCTCAGTAGAATGCAGCTTCGGTTTACATTTCAGCAAGAGGTTCATTTCTCCTTCGCGAGCGCCTTTTTCTGCTTTGCCCGATGTGCTTTCGGTGCCGGCGGTGGTGGTGTCCTCCGTCGTTAAATTGGGATCCTTCAAGTTTTCGTGCGGTGGGGAGAGAACCATCGTGGTGTCGTCATTGCCCTTGTCGAATGACGGATCATTCCTCCCCACCGGGTCCGCCGGCAACTCGGACGGGGAGAAGAGGGCGGCCTTGTAGCCGTTTAGTTTCACGTAGGAACTCCTGAGCACGGAGGCCGCTTTTTGGGTACTCTCAATCACCACCGCGACAGCTTCTTGCAAGTTCAACACCCCCTCGAACACATTGTTTTGTTGGCCAGGAGACAGGTTCCTGCCAGAGTCATCGACGCTGCTGTTCTCGGTATTCGAAGTCATGAGAGTATGTTCGAGTATTCAACTGTATGACAAGAGAAAAAGAGGAGGGAAAGGGAGGGATTGAGCCGTGACGTTTGATGAAGAGAGAGAGGAAATAAGGGATAACAAAGAAAAGCATTTGCATAGTAAAAAAAAAAACAAATCGTATAAAGGGAAAAAACGCAGCAAAATAAAAAAAAAAAATGAGATTCTCCCAATGCCAATTATAGCACCGCGGAGAAGAAATAACGGGAATTCGTATTTGTTAAGGAATCCAGGATTGTCTGTTCGCTCAATTCAGAATACATTATTTTTGTTTTTGTTTTCAAAACTCGAATTCGATCCAGCCCTTACAGGTCGATTCATGGTCCCCAATATAGTACCGCTCCTTCTCAAAGTGCAAAGGAAAGGCGGCGCTATATGTCTTTTCCCCCCAGTCATGAAAATATCGATTCTGGTCCGCCACAAATACTAAATTCTGGGAAAGGTCCACGTCTGTTATCACCCCAATGTGGCCGTACGGGCTGCCCCAGCTCATGGGGTATATGATTAGGCTGTGTGGCCGCGGGGGATTGCGGGAGCCCTGTCTCACGTAGGCACACGGAACTTTCTCCCACTCCGATTTGTCCGTCCAACCTCCACCCTCAGCGGGCTTTGGCCTGTACACATGCTTGTGCTTGTGATATCCGTAGGCGCAGTTTCTCTCCTGAAGATACAATCCCTTGCTTTTCCACAGCCATCGGCGGGCAAACTCGACACACTGCCACTTATACCCCATATACAGACCATCCTCATAATTCTTCTCCGCCTTCCATCGGTTGGAGTGCCCGTTGCTGAAGGCGGCCACACCCTCCACTGTGTAACCGCACACCTTGTGCGCCTCCACGAAGGTGGCACCGGTCTGGCTCATCGTGTAAATTTGTACTGTTGTTGTTTTCCAGTGAAGCAAAAAGTGAAGAGGGAGAGAGATGATTGGGCACAAGGTCATGCTGCAATGCATAGCTGTTCGCCGACTACATCGGTGTCACGTATGAGTTTTGTAAAGTACAAGTTAAAGAGTTGTGTGAAAAGGAAACCGCCCACAGAGATGTATATGTGTGGGTATGTGCCCCCCCCCCCCCGGCGCTCATTGGCTTTCTGCTTTCATGATGGGGCATACTGTCCGACGGAACGACACGCAACGATATTGTGCGTTCATCGAAGGACAGTCATTCGGGCTAATCAACTGCGATGAGATGTCATCACAATAGAACTTTTTGTACCCCTGCAGCTCATGTGGTGGGTCGACTGGCATCTGTATCTGATTCGCGCGGGCCACACGCTGCAGGTTCTCATTGTACACCCAATAAGAGGCGGGCCCCGGGGTGACCCCAAAACTGAGGAAAGGAAACGCAAAGCTGCACATGGCTGGGCTGTCGACGGTACCAAAGACCAGCACCTCCCTAACACTGTAGAAGCCACGGATATCGCACAAATAATCGCGGTCCACATGTGGTTCCACAATAACGATGGCCGGTTTGAACTTCCGCAACGCATCGCCAATAGAACTTGTCTCGACTGGAAAGGGGCTACACATCCCGCCGGCGTCCACGTGCAGCTCGGACAAGAGGGTGGAATCTGTCGACTTGGATTGGCTTAGCAGCGACTGTAGCTGCCGTGAGCGGTGTTTCTCCTGCTGGGGCAGCTGAACGGACACGATGCTGGATCGGACAATTCCGGTCTCGGACAGTAAAAACGAAAACCGGCCGTTGCCAAAGCAACACAAGACGGGAATACCCTCTTTCCCGTAATCCACCCTGCGCGGTGGGTTTGATGATCCCGCCAGAAAAGTGTCTTCTTGGGAAAAGATGGCATCAAGTCTCCTTTGGAGGTAGAACGACACCGTCTGGAGTAACTCCTGCGTGGGGATAATGTCGTCACCAGTGTAGGCGCTAAACGCTCGCAGTGCGTAGAGTGAGTCAAAATCGGTGAAGAGAATGTTTCTAATTTGAGGATAACTCTGCAAGTGCACTCTGAAGGTTTCCGACTTGGCATTGCTGACAGGTAGCATGGCGTATTCCTGTGTCGCGGCGTAGGGGAGAAACTCATAAAAAGGCTTCTCCATGCCCATTTCCCCATCTTTTGGTAAAGGGGAGCCCGGCGTCGCTCCGGGTATGTTCCCACCGGTTGCAGGAACTAGCTCGAACCCTTCTCTGTGTGGTTTGAACGGTGGCAGTTGGAATAACTGGCGAACCTGGCTGTCCCGCAACGCCCTACCACGGGAAGAATACTTTTTGAAAAGTCGTGCAAGACGCTGATCCGACCGCTCACGGAGTTGTTTACTAAACTGAAGTAGGGTGCACCGACACCACAACGTGTAGTCCGACGCAAAATCCCGTTGCAGCTCATGTTCCTTGTCGGTTTTGGTGTCCCTGTGTGCGTCGATGATATCCACCAGAGGCACGCCTTCTGGGCGAAGGAAGTACGCCACCCCAGCCGCCGGAATATAGCCAGCTGGCCAAGATTCTATCTGGGAAGGGGGAAACATTTTCCGCATCGCGTCCGGTTCAAGACGTTTCACATTTCGTTGCATTTCCGCCGCCTGTGCGCTAAAAAGCGACCGTGTGCGGCCAAACATACCTGAATGCATTAGGCACACTTGCTGTAATTTTACTATTTAATGATGATGTGCTTTATATTTCTCTCTGAGTAGGAACAGGGGAGGGGGGACAAAAATATAAGAGAACGGCCTCCCCTGCACAGATATACGCACAGTCAAACAATACGCAAAGATAGAATCGTTGTGAATAATCGACTTAAAAAAAAAAAAATGCAGAACCATTTTCATTTAATCCAGAAGAAGCATGCCAGCCACTACGCGATACAGCCGAATGCCCCCCAAGGCCGCCACAAATATGGACACCGCCAGTGGTATATACTTTATGGGCAAAATGTTGGCTGTGAAAGAGTCTAATTGTACATTGTAGTGGTAGAAGGGCAGCACCGGGGTGCCATCGGCCGCAAAGGTCACCGCCGATCCGGCCACGACGGGAAAGACTTCAATGACTGGTAAGACGTTGTTAGAATGGGACGCCAAGTCAATTTCTAGTTCGTGCAGTGTTCTGTTCGTCAGGGCATCGTAAGACACTCTCTCACGAGGCGAAAAAGAGTTGTTGCTGTCATCGGAAGTGGAAAACACCACAAACTCCATGTCCTGAGGCGTGAGGATACTACTATTACTAATTCCCTCCGTGGTGTGGAACTTTCCCGCCACCACGTCGCGGGAAACGTAACGAAAGGAGACAACGTACTTTGCTAAAGGGCTCCCCATAAAGGAAATGGAAAACACATAGCGTCTTCTCTTCTCCAGGGCTGTCAAAACGTAACGGTTGAATACGGAAACGTTCAAATGTTCCGCCCGTTTCCGCCAAACGGCGCTATCGCGGAGCTGGGGGTTGAGCACCGTCTCATTTACTAAATAGACGCCAGGGGTCAACCTCCGGTAGGCAGGCTTATAAATATGTTCCCGCAGGTACGGTTCCCCCTGTGGTTCACCACTCGTCTGTCCACACACTAATAACAATAGCAGCCCGACAATGATTCGCTTCACAGCCATTTGTAATAAAGGCTTGAACCGTTTGGTGAGAAGGATGGGGAGGAAAGTGGAAAGAAGTCACCAAAAGCACCCCGTGAAGAAGAAATGATAAAATTACTAAAAACGCATAAAAATGTATATTCGTCTTCTACATCTCTGGTAAATCTTCCGTCTACGGGAAGGCGACACCCATTGGCCGTCTCAACGGTCCTTCCGAATGATCGCTAGTCGGTCCATCATTTCTTTACTAATGTCCATCTTTATGGAATCGAATATTTTTCGTTCCTCCTCCGTGTAGTCCTCCTCGTCGGAGTCGATGTGGGGTTCGGGGGCGGCTGGAGGGGCGCTAGCACTCGGTTTGGGGGCTGCGGTGGGGAGTGGGGTCATGTTGGATAAAAGATGTTCCAGCTCTGACCTTACATCTACCCGTTTCGTCTCCTCCTCCCCAGCCGACTCCACCATCCGTTGATGAGGCGTCCGTGTCGTCCACTTCGGAGGCACTTTCCTCGCCTGTCCCCGCATCCTCGGACACCTCCTGCGCCTCCTCCCCCTCCGGTGTCCTCCACAGCGGGCAGACTATCTTTTAACGCCAACAAGCGCAGCGCCGGACTATTCTTCGGGATGGGATCGCAAGTGGAGCGTATCTCCTCTGCTATACGCATCGCTTCTTCTACTTTTCGGGATTGGAGACACTGCAGTAGCTGCACACTAAGCTCGAAGTAGCGATCCTCCTTTGCCGCAGTGGGCTGGGGGTCCATCCGTGTATGATAGGAACTTTTCTAGTGAACGAATTGCTTGTACTGTAAGGCAAGGAGAGGAGAAGGTGGCAAAATGTTTCAGTGGTGAAATGATCAGGAGTGGGTGCACAGAGAAAAGGAAGGGAAATAAATAAACTAAAAGGAATGGATTGCCTAAGAGCAGTGCACTACAATACAATGGAAGATCTAAGTTTAAAAAAAAAAAAATCTAATCATTTTATGTCCGTTTTGAACAATTTACACTTTTTGGAGAAGCGGTCGGGGCTGGTGGTTGACGGTCGAAGACGCCCCTGTATGGAGCCCAGTTGTATCTGCTTATTCATCCACTTCATTAACGCCGCCACCTTTTCAGGGGCGGTGTTGTTGAACAACGCGTTCTGTGTGTGCGCCGATGAAAACACAGTCATGGCCACACGAACAAATCCCTCCACAAATTGGGTGTACAACAAGCCCGTGTGGTCTCGCAGCGTCAGGTTGATCTTACAATGGGTGGGGTCGCCCTTATCGCCGGTAGCGGGGAGTGTACCAGAGACAAGCAGAGGATTCTGCAGCGCATCGACATAGGCACGGCTCAGCAAGCCATCGGAGATGAGACTGGGGAAGACGTCAAACGCCTTGAAGAGGGATTGAAAGTTGGAAAACTTCATCACATAATACGTATCGGATATCCGCTTCCCTATGTTTGGCATTCTCCTGCGAATTTTTGGATAGCATCTGTTGGATTTTCCACCCCACGTTTTGTGGGCTGTCCTCACACTTGGTGTTCCTCTTCGCCGGGGGATGCCTCCCCTCTGCCCCGTTCGGCGGGGGAGTCCAGTCGTCCTTTTCCACGTCGCACGCACCACTTTTGAGGGACACATACTGGGCGGCCTGCGGTGTGCAATAGGGGCGACCTCTCCGTATGGTGATTTGCTCCCTGTACAGGTCGAACAGCATTCGTAGGGTGTTCTCGTTTTGTGCCAGCAAGCAAAAAGAGCTGGTCAACCACTGGGCGAAGGCCGTTCGTCCCACTGACACGACTTTCAGTCCACTTTGATCCGCCCATGTCGGTGTCGCGCTCGATCGGCGACAAGTTATCCACTTTCTCGTCCAGTTCGCCGCTCTGCTCGTCCGAACGGGGTCCGTCTTTTTTGCCAGTGGAGCCTTTGCGAGCGGTGCTATAAGTGCGCAATGGGTGGTGCCACTTGTACAGTTTGGAGCTGGTGAAGGCGTTTCTACCGTCGTTGTACTTTTCGCAGCGCGAGAAAGCGTCACTGTAGTAGAAGATCACCTCCTCCTCCTCCAATGAATCTAGTGATGGCATGTCATCCAACAGGGCGAAGCGCAGCTCGCGCCTTCTTTCCGCATCACAGCCTGAAATGATCTCACGAATGCGTTCACTGCTGTACACTGGACGGGAAGTGTCAGAGTGCTTACGGGTACTGGAGTCGCCGTTTGTCCCGTCACTCTTCTTCTCCAGTGAAGACAGAAAGCGGCCGATATGACGCTCCCAGAGGGAGAAAAAGAGCATAATCCGTCGAAAGAGCTGGAAGTCAATTTCGCCCACCACGTGATAGCCAAACTCCACGATGCCAATTTTTTCGTATAGGACCAAGAGAACGGCTCGCATATCCTCCACGGAGAAATTGCTGAACCGACTGCCATCCATGCCTTTCCCCTCTACGAACTGCCCGAGCACGCCGCCTTTTCCCCTATCCTCGAATAAACCAAAAACCTCCTTGGAAAAGCGGGAAGGAAGGTCCAAATAGTTCCCATTGTGAAGGATCCACCAGAGCGAGGTCAGTGAAAGGCTATATCGCACTTCTTCGTGCACCGTGGCGCTGGTTTCATCGCAGTCGGTGGAGGAGGAAACACTAGTCTTGGTGGTCTTATCGGCAAAGAAGCAGAACACCACGTACAGATCCTCCACCGCACAGTCGTACTGTTCCTTGAGGAGTAACTCCCCTATACTGAGATCCACCTCTTCCCTGGTTTGGGGGGACTTGGCCTTTGTCTCCCTAGGCGTAAGGACCGAACCGTTTTTTAACTCTGTACAAGAGGGTGTCTCCTCTTTCGCGTTTCTACCACGATGGGGCTGGCGCACCAACAGATGGGAGGCTTTCGAGCGAGGGGTAAGGGGGGCGGAGCCACTGCGGCCGCCGCACTTCTGTGAGGAAGCCCTTCGCTTGCCGCCCACCTTATCGGGGTGGGTATCCCCTTTGCCGTCCGCGTCCGCCCCTGACGCCGCGTCACACACGCTACTGTGGAGACTGCCATTCGATTCATTGTAACGGTGGATCAACTCACAACGCTCCTCCTCATCAATGAGTGAGACATTCTCCGCATTCTCCTCGGCCGTCGCGGCGTCCTTTGGAATAACGTTTTTGGCCAAAAACAGGCTCTTCTTTTCCTCTTCGGTCATTTCTGTCAGTCGCTCCGAATAAGAAGTGGGGCGCGGTTTTTTAACCTTCTCGTCTCGGGCCGGTGGGGGGCTGGGCTCCGGGGGAATGAGCAGTTTTTGCGATTTGCCACCTGTCGGGTGTGGCGTGGGGAGCGTCTGTTTCTTCCGGGGTTTGGAGGAGGAAGAGGTAGATGGTTCGCCCTCCTCGGTGGCGCTTTTCGGTTCTCTGTCCTCCGAATTCTCGGCGCTGTGTGTGTTCGAATGAGTCTCTTCGTCTCTTTCCTCTTTCCTTCCCTCGGTAGGCTTGGAAAAGGGTCGAAACAGTAACGTCTCGCTGCAGGTGGGTTCGTCTTTCCGTCCCAATGTTCCTGCGCCGGAGACGTGACAGTAGTACGTGTCCTTGACCGCCTCGTGGATGGTGAGGAGGGGGGGAGGTAGAATCCAGGGCAGGTGGATCCGCATGAACGACGTGTGGGAGTCGCTGGAGGATAGATCGATTTCGTCCACCCCGCCGCCGGCCCTCAACTGCCGTACGCAGGGTGTGGCAGACGGCTCGGATAGCATTTGGACTCCGTGAAGTGTGTTGCCTAATGCCAACAACTTCAATTCTTCCGCTTCTAGCTGCTTTTCAAAAAATTCCTCAAACCCGCTGTTCTGGTCCTCCTCTTCGGC
Organism: Angomonas deanei; assembly: GCA_903995115.1. Classification (NCBI taxonomy): domain Eukaryota; phylum Euglenozoa; class Kinetoplastea; order Trypanosomatida; family Trypanosomatidae; genus Angomonas; species Angomonas deanei. The sequence goes on from LR877167.1 coordinate 30,476, forward strand.
CTGCTTTTGTGCCTTACACTTCTCTTGCGTTTCCTTCATAAGGACTGTCATGAAATCGGAAGAAACGGATAAAAAGAGAGTGAGGGCACTGTTCAAGCTGTCCACGATGATAAAGGCCGATCTGCTAAAGTACACGTCACCAGTGGTGGAGTGCTCGTCTGTCTGCCGCGGCTCCTCCCTCGTGATGAGGGAAACAGGAATCACCTGAGTCCCGTAGAGGAGTGCCTTTGGTGTTCCCTCCGTGTCGACCGCCCCGGTGTGCTGGATAAACCGCGTCTCCTCGCTCTCCTGTTGACCGTCCACACTGCTGTAATCCAAAGGGCCAATCAACGTCTGCACCCCTCGCGAAGAGAGCACGCGGACCGCATGGTTGGCGGTGGGAGAGGATGGGTCGTTGTCTAGAACCCACACAGCAGCCTCTTCCGTGCCGTTCATCGGTACCAATTGCAGTTTGCTCGGGAAATGAAATCTTGCGCGCAGTAGAGAGCTGTCATCCTTGTAACGGAACACATCGCCGCCACTCGCCATTGCCTCCCCCGCCACCGTCCATACACAGCACTTGTCCCCCCGTGCCGGTGACGCTTCTGCTTTCTCCTTCACCTCTGAGAGAGACTTCACACCGGTAACAATACGGACCGCTCTGTTGTACGGGTCCGCGAACAAAAGTCCCTCCTTGCAGCACACCATGGAAGTGACGCAGTTTATTTGAGCCTCCGTGTGTGCACCGTCACGGTAGCCACAGAAGGTACTACCGCAGGACGGGGAGGACGCCCCGCTCGGCACACCCCTCGGCACCCGATCGTCCGGCAGAAGGCCAACAATCGACCGCACTAGTTTGGTTTGAAAGTCTGCCAGCCGGATGGAATAATTCATATCCGCAATAAATAATCTAGAACACGAATGTGGTGCTAATAAGCGGTTGTCCCCTTCCGTATCCGGTTCCTCAATTTGCCAGCACATTGACGTGGGATGGTTGAACATTGCCTCGCTAAAGGTGCCGTCGCAGCACCCTTTTTTGCTACCTATCAAAGGGCACAAGGTGGTGGTGGTGGTGGTGGTGTCCTCTTCTCTGGGGAAAAAGTCTGACGGGCTCACCACCGTGACGGAATGCTCCGTGTCCTTCACCGAATCCAGTTTGCACTCGATACACCAAACGCAATGGTCCGAACTGACGAGAAAACGGTGAGGGAAATGACTGTTTTTCCTTAGTTGTATCGTATCCAGCGACCTCTGGTCCACAGTCGCATTGCTCTTCTCATTGTCGGCCGTGTCATCCTCCTCTGCCGGTTCGTCTTCCTCCAGCGTATTGCTCTTATTCTCCAAAGTGGTCCGGAGGGTGTCTAACAGGGAATAGTAGGACACGCTGCAGTCCCTCACATAGTCTGAAATGTGCGTGAAGGGTAGCCCATTCAGTTTGATAGTTTTAAACCCACCTGACGGTTCACTGGACACCGAGACGAGTACCATTTCGGAAGTTCCGGGTTTACCGTTCGAATAATCCTCACATAAGTTTTTTTGCAGTTTGCTACTGTTCTCAATGGAGACTAAAAAGTGGGTCCCGTCGATCGGTATGGCCTTCACCAGTGGTAAGCTCCGCTCTGTCCCATCACCACCCGCGGGTTCACTCTCATGCAGAGAAAACAGAACTTTGCTAATAAAAATACTGTCGCAGTCATATGGACTGACCGTCATTGCATTCGCCGACATCAGCCAAAAAAAAAAAAAAAAAAATCTAGAAGAACGATCTAATCTACAATATTATTTTCTTCATGTAGCAATGGGAAGACGGGAGAGAAAAGGGTATCAAAGATCATTATCATTATTATTATTGTGGGCGTTGTTTCACTGTTCACGGGGAGAAAGAGTATACATTTGCAATTGCCTTGTCTTTTCGACAAACGAGTAGACTAAATCATTTTTGATAGAACCGATCAAACAATTCATTTAACTGTTCATTGTAGTTAAACGGGTGCTCCTTGTGGAAGTTCCATGCGCTGGAAATAATGTAGCGGAGGTACGACTCACTGGAGTTGGGGTCGTACTCCCCGTACTCGGCCGGCACCTGCAACTTCCACCCGAGGACACTCTTCGCCAAAGTTGCGTCCGCCACCAGTACCGGCGGATCCCCCTCCCTCCGGTCCACATTCCGCACCTCCACCTCCCTGTCAAAAAAGGCATTGTGCGCGGTCGAGTCGTAATCGGCGGCCACTACCTCCTGCGCCGCTTTCACCACCTCGAGAACAGAATAACCTTTGGACGTACCCAAATTGAAGGCATTAAACGAACTTTGTCCGTCCTTGTCCGTGTCGTTCATGTACTTGAGCGCCAATATATGGGCGATGCTCAGATCACGAACGTGGATGTAATCTCGCACCGCGCTGCCGTCGAGAGTGGGGTAGTCACTGCCGAACACGGTGAAGTAATCCCGTTGGCGCGTGGCCTGTTGGACCGCCTCCGCCAGACCGCCGTGCTGCGCAAGGTACTCCACGACTTCCTTCTTATCACTCTGCAAGACATGATCTAGGAAGTGGTTGATCTTCTTGGATAGAAAGACGCGCAGCAAAATTGGGATGAGGTGGGTTTCGGGGTCGTGGGTCTCACCGTATTTCCGGTCGCACCCACACGCGTTGAAATACCGCAGACACATGCCGTTAATTTGCCGCTTGTCCGTCTCACTGGCGGTTCGGTTGAAGGAGTTCACCTGATCGGAGATGATCCACTCGCAGGACAGTTTGGACCGCCCGTACGGGTTCTTTGGCTGGAGGAAGGTGTTCTCCTTGAGCAGCGCGTAATCCCCTTGTTTGGTTTTGGCTTCGTCCTGGCCCCCTTCCCCGTAGACGGCGGCGGTACTGGAAAAGACAAAGTTTTTGCACCCATGTTGCGACATGGCGTTGAGAAGGTTCATTACCCCCGTAAGATTATTGTTGTAGTACTTCATGCTGTTGACCGTACTCTCCGCCACGCAGCTGTGGGCGGCAAAGTGAATGATGGAATCGATCTTGAACTCTGAAAAAAAAGACTCCACGAATTTTGGATCCCGTAGGTCGCCCACCCGCAGTTCCACCTTTAGCTTGTCGCTGGCAGGGCTTTTGTTGTGGTCTGCCATCATGCTTTCCACGTGCTTGGAGGAGTTTCCGCAATTCTGTAAGCTGTCCACAATTAGAATCGTCGTAAACTTTTTTTTTACAAACTCTTTTAGGATTTTGAACGATTCCGGATCTGCAATCTCGTTAAGTGCATTGCCGTCGCAGCTGAGTAACACTCTGACCAGCTGAGAGCCGATATAGCCCGCACCACCACTGATTAGTAAACTCATAGTGAAAGAACCAAAAACTAGAGGACAGGGAGACAGTGACTGGATCCATATTCTGAGCAAAAAAAAAAAAAAATTCTTTTTTTATTTTGTTTTTAGAAATATAAATCAGCACGTTCAGGAAAACTCTGGGAAAAAAGCATCGCGTGTAATTAAGGGGTGTGACTCGATTCTTCGTCTTCCACAATCGTCACTTGCTGCGCTTCACTAGTGATCTTGTCGAGCTGGCGTGCTCCCCAAATGGCCGGTACTAAAATGGTGATGGCACCGGCCTGGAGTAGTGCGGTGATACGAAATACAATTTGGTAATCATTATTAAAATGTTTGATGAGGGCACCCCCAATGAAAGCGCTGCCCGACCATGTGAAGGAGGAAAAAGACTCCACCGCCGACCACCGCACCTTGTTGCTACCCTGGACGAGGGAAACGCTATCCATTACCACACTGCGAGTGACGCCCAAGACAGAATTCATAAACGCATTTCTGACAATGAGGCAGCAGGCAATGAATAGCGGGTGAAAGATAAAGTTAACAATGTGGTGCTTCGCATCGGAGTCACTCTCCGTCAGTTCGGGTTTGGGGATCCCAACAAACAGTAACGCAATGACGCCGACCACTCGTACCATAATCACGCATGGCACTCTCCCGTAGAGGAGACTTAACCGCTTGACGACGAACTGTGAGACCATGGCGGTGGTCACGGTGGAAACCAAGTAAGTGATGTACAGCAAGAAGGGCGTGTAGTGATAATAGTGGACCAAAAAAGGTGAAAAATAAGATAGTGAAAGGCCACTCCCAACGGCCATGAGTAAATCCACCACGCACACCAAGTACGGAACTGCCGGTAGTGAGAAGCAGGCCGCAGCGCCGCGTGTCAAAGTACGTCGCACTCTGCCGCTGCACGTAGGGTGACCGGACGGGTGAAGAATCGGCAAAGTGGAGTCGTCTTGAGGAATGGGGAGAAGTGTGTGACTGCCTTCGTCGGTGTATTCCACGGCCACAGTGGGCGGAGGGCCGTCGGCAGTCGTCTCGCCTTCTGCCGCGGTGTGTCTGGCCGGGATGCAGTGCTTGTCGCTGAGCATCATTGCGCAGAGAAACGCGAACGGATGGATCAGCAATCCCACCCGAAACACAAACAGAATGGTGTGCATGTTCCAGTGGTACTCGCGGTGTCGCTCGCCGGGTCCACTGTCCATGTTCGAGTAGTGCCCGCTGTGTCCCTCGCCCGATTCACTGTCCTCCTCATGATCGTGCTTATTCTCAAACAGAAACAGCGCCAGACAGTAGCCAACGCAGTAGCACAGCGTCTGCACAATCCACTTGTAGTTGTAAATGATGAGGCGCTCGCCTTCTCGTACGGAATCTGCAAAAAGCGCTTCGGTGCTAGTGGACAACGCGCCCACCGCGAGACCCCAACAGATTTGACCCCCGAACAGCAGTGCAAGTGGCACGCCTTCCTTATTCCGTGGCTCGTCTCGGTTCATAAAAACAGTGGCCAGGAGGAGGAGCGCCAGTCCCAACGAAGGCGAGGAACACACCGCCCCGCACAAACAGTTCTCTTCGCCGGTTCAGTCCCTTTTTTCCACTCACAAAGGCCAAAACCGACGCGGAGAGAAGCTGTGAGAGGCCCGCGGGAGCGGTCAGCATCCCGACATACTCTACGGAGAAGTAATGTTCAACCAAAATGGGGAACAGAAGAGACCCCCAAATAGAGTAGGATGCGCCGTCCACAAAGTTGTACAAAAACGTGTAGCGGACATTTTTGTTGGCGAAATATTCAAGAATACTTTTTGCCTTGTTTCTGCCCTCCTGCTGTAGTAAACGGCTCCTGGAACTACTGTTTAAGGACTCTTCACTTTCACTGCTGTGCCGTAAACGGGACATTCGCGCTCTATAATGTCTAAAAAAGAAATACTCACATTGAAACCGTGATATGGGAGGAAGAGAAGAAAAGATTGATGCAACATGTAAAAAAAAAAAAAGAAAATGTAACGGACGGTCCATCTAATTTATTTATCATCGGCATACAATGGTTCGATGAAATAAACTGTACAAGCCCATCACGCAAGTGTCCACCGCCCTCACTCCACAGTAGGGTCCAACATTTCGTTCACCTGCATAAGGGACGCCCCTAACGGCCAGGCAACGCTAAACCCGTTCACCATCTCCGGTACATACACCAGCGCGGTGTCCTTCATTTCCAAGCCAAACGACAGATAGGCATACAAGTACACCACGTCCAAGCATGTGGTGGGGGTGTCGCCGGAAGCGGAGAGATAGTCCTCGAGCGAGTAGACGGTTTCGGTACAGAGCTTCTCCGCCATCCGCCTGTACACCGACACCGGCACCACCTTCATGTTCGTCTTCCCGTCGTCGATGGTGCGGACGGTGAACTCTGTCGACTTGGAGCACATGTCACCGCAGTACCGATCGATCATATCCGTAAAGAAGGAAAACACGTACACCTCCATTCGATCGCTCTGGATGACTGGCTGCGGGACCGCCTGCATGCCACAAGACCTGTGGGTACAACTCTTCTTGGGATCCTCCACGCTTTCATCTCTGCTTTGCAAAACATGCCGGACGAACAATGCCGTGCATGCCTTCACCTTCTCCTCCCCGGCACGAGAGGCGAAGCAGGGGTCCTTGGCGGCGCTCTCCTTCACCTCCTCCAGCTGCTGCAGTAACCTCTTCCTCGCCTCGTTCAAGCCCAGTCCGAGGTAGCTGTGCTGGTAGAGGTAGATTGGCCTCCGCCTTCGCCGATTGCCGTTTTTACTCACACTTTGGTACACCTTCAACGGTGTAAAGTAGGTGAACGGGAGCCAAGCGCCGTCCTTCTTGTCCAGCTCGAACACCACCTGCGACGAGGCACCGCCCATGTCGACGGTGGCGACCGTGCTACCATGCTCCACTGTGGAGACATTATCGTAAAACCGGGTGGTGGTATTGGGGGAGAGGTCCAGTCGACCAAGAATGTAGTTGAGGGTGAGCCAGCTGAACATACCCTCGTCCCGCCCATCGATAATCTCAACCGAGAAATCCTTTACCCGAAGGACGGTATTGTCCCGGAGGAACTCCTCCACATCGGAGAGGATGGCGCCCTGCTGCGCCGGGGGGAGCAGCCGCATGCCGGCCGTGGCCTTCAGCGTGATCCCCACACACGAGGCGGAAGAGAGGGAGGAGGCATCCGAGATCACTTTTTTAGCGAACAAGAGCAGTTCCTCCAACGACTCCCCCGCGTCGGATGGTCGGAGGGAGTAGGCGCTCAGGCCCGGGGTAATTTTCTTCACGTGGTCGTGCAACAGTGAAAACTGCTCATCAAGGTTGAACTGCTGAAACGACTCCCCACGTTCGGCCCGCTGGAGCAGCTCGCTGGGATGAATCTCCTCCCCTGTATTCTTATTGTAATAGCTCCGATAGTATTCAAAGACATGAATTCTCGTGCCCGTACTTCCCGCATCAAACACAATGTCAAATTTACGGTCCGAAAAGGGGTCATTGCACGCATCCACCGTCACGTTCCGCTTGACGGGCACGTTGGTGGTGCTGGTCTCGCAATTTCTAATCGTACAATTGGCCCCCGCTGAAAATAGCGTGAAGGCACAAAAAAGGACTAAACCTATACTTAGGAGAACGATACATTTTTTTCGCCCGTTTGTTTTGGCAAAAGGGAACCGCATCGGGCCAAGTGGGGACCTAGTAATAGGGCTGTACAGAGTGGTTCTACCGTTGTAATTGTTGTATCGCATAAACGCTAGAAACACGGAAAAGAGAGGATGGAGGAAAGACGGAAATAGAGGGCGTTCATCTCCTCGGGTTCCAAAAGAGGGGAAAAAAAAAAAAACTATTCGTTCACATTCGTTTTACTTTTCTTTACAAATTTCTACGACGTCACGTCTTGTTATTTGATTTTGTGTATATTATTATTGTTTCTTTAATACAATTGTCAGTTCACTACTACTACGAAAAAAGAAAAAGAAAAAAATGTAGCGAGTCAAGGAGTAAACAAAACAAAAAAACGCAAATTCTTTTTTTCCCTCCTCCTTACGCTCCATTTTTTATTTCCACTAAACCTACTCATATAAAATGTTGTTCTAGATAATAATTCTTCCTACGCTTAATACTTGAACACCTGATCCTCCGTGTATCCTAGCTCTCGCAGGATACCGCTCAGCGGTCCTTGCTGGGGAGGCTTGCCCTGTTGGAACAGCTTATCTCCGCTAATGGCCTGCAGCATCGGTGGGGGGCCGCAGACTAAGATCTTTGTATTCTTTTCCCCCGGTTTCGGCATGAAGGTCTGGATCATTTCCTTATTGATGTAGCCAATACCGCCGAGCCAGCGGCTAGGAACCTGCAGGAGGGTGAGATAGACGTTGAAGTTGTTGTACGTCTTTTGCAATTCCATCAGCTCATTGGCGAGCAGAATATCTCTGCGTTGATTGTTGGCGAACAGCAAGGAAATGTTTGTCTTGTCCTTTGGGTTCTCTAGAATCGTCTTTACTACCTGATACATGGGCGCTATACCGGTACCGCCACAGATCATCCCAACGTGCTTCCACTGGTTAGGGGTGTACGAGAACTTCTCAAATGGTCCCTTCATGAGCAGTTCCTCCCCCACCTGCATCGTGAAGAGGTGGTTGCCCATCTTTCCTTTTGGGTACTTTTTGATCAGCAGCTCAAAGTAGCCCTTGTTCTGGTTTGAGGTGATGGGGGTGTAGGGGCGGACCACCTCCTTGCCGTCGCTGTCGGTGAACTTGGCGACGATGCAGGAGGCGACGGGCATGTGGAACTTATCTTCGGGGTTGGGGAGCGCAAAGAGAAACCGGCGGGTGTCATGACTTTCGTATCTAGAGGAGAGCAATTTGTAGCTCTGGAACTCGTCTGGGTTAAACGTACTCTTCGCGGCACTAGCGGCACTCACCTCCGAAACGGTAGAGTAGAGGGAGCCGCCGAGGCCCCCTACGAGTCCAACAAAAGCACCCGCAAGAAATCTTGACATATGTGGTCGGGTGGTTATTCTGCTAAAAAAAAAAAAAAAAGTGTTTAGAGAACTTGGGAGAAAGCACAAAAAAAAGGGGGGAAAGTGAGTAAGACAATGTGGCATAAGGTTGAAATCAGGCGGGGGAGTATAGTATATGGCATGCAGAATCATAATAAAAAGTAAAATGGAAGCAATTAAAACTTTAAACGTGACACCTCCACTCGACTTGTAATGAGAAGATTGGGCGCCGGAGGGCATATTTCAAAAACAAAATCCACAATGATAAACAACTTGTTAGAATTAAAACGTTAGAAGGGAACTATTATGCTGTATTACGACAAGGAAAGGGCGCTCAGCACAACGGCCCAAGGCACATCCTGATCCACCAAGGCATTGTGGTAGTAGGCGAAAGAGTAATCCTCCCCCTTCTTGCCGTGAATGAGCGTGCTCAATGTGTCCACCACATCCGTCTGGGAGACAATGTTCTTTTCCTTCCAGCGGTGGAGGGTGACACGAATATTTCGAATTCGGGTTACTTTTCGCACAATACTGCCGTTCATCACCCGCAGCGAATGATGGTTGATCAACTCCAACGTCATGGCGGCCGCCACCACTCTTCGGAGAATGGCTGTTCCTCGAATTTGGCCTGCATACGGGACAAGATTTCATCCAAGTCATCGTTTGTAATCATCGGTTGTGATTCCTCACTGTCGGTGTCGGTGTGCCGCTGGAGGTTGATGGTGGAGCACGTCAGCAGGGCCCCTGTCACCTTCATTGCCCGTATCACGCGGGGATAGGGCGCATCGCCGCCGTCGGTGGCGAGGTGCACGATGGCGCTGATCCAGTCGGTGTGTGGATCATGCTTTCCTTGCAGCTTCTCCTGTGCGACGGAGCGTACCCGACGGAACACATCCAGTTCGATATCGTCCGCCACTTTGGGAAAGACCAGCGCCTGCGCGAGTGGGTCGTAATGCGCGATGGAGGTCACCGAGTCGCCGAGGGGGCTGCTGCGAATGAGGGGAGAGTTCGTGGTGCTGCGGTGCTTCGGGGTGCTCGTCGGGGTGTGGACGTAGTAATCCCCGTTGGTTTGTATGGTGCTCACCGATAAACAGTACGGCAAGAGTCGGATACGATTGAAGGCCGAACTGCGCAGCTCTTGCAGCATCACCTCCTCCGCCTTCGCCGATTGCCGCCTCTCCTCCGACTCAAAATACATGTTGTGATACGTCGGCTGTGCGCTCTTTACCAGTGTCAAAATTTGATCCGTGCCGCCCGACTTGGTGAGGGTGTACAGCATCACATTAAAGAGTCCCACCGGGAAAATATCCCGCACATCGCGAATGTACGTCAACTCCCAGACAGGGGTTCTCATTTTAGAGTTGGCCGGCCGGGCCGCCTTGTCGGACGAGCCCGTGTGCAGCTGCGGGGTCGACTGGCACTGCGCCAGCATCTGGGCCACGTGGTCGAAGAAACGAGGACACCTCTCGTACTCCGCATTCTCCGTGTCGAACCGCACCCACTCGATCACCGCCTCCTGCAGGTCTCTCTTGATGTCGAGGCAGTGGCGCAGCACGTCGTCAAAGAGGTACGGGATTTCCTCTCGCTCCTCAAAGAGGGAGGCGGAGGTACACACTTTTCGCAGCCACCACGTGATGCACAGCACTTTATTCCGCAGGCTCATCTCCGTGATGCACCGCATGACGTTCTCCACCTCGCCGCCCCCCTCACGGGTCATACCGTGGTGGTACAGCTCCATCAGCTGCTCCGCGACGAGCTGCATGTCCACCATGTCCCCGGAAATGTTCGGCTGACTCCGGAGAGGTGTGGGGATGCCCTCGCTGGCGGCAAGAGAGTGCAGGCTGCTTCCACTAGGGGGGCTGGCGTAACCCACGCGGTTCGTCGGTGTCAGTTGAGACGGCGAGAAGGGCGGCGCTCTTTGGGCCGCGCTGGTGGGTGTCTTCATCGGGGTCGGGTTGGGGCCCTTGCCCCGAGGGACGGCAGCGTCTGCCTTGCTCGCTGCCTTCGCGGCCGGCTGACTTTTCGGTGGAATAGGAGAGGTGGCAGGGGTGGCGGCGCCCTTGGGCTTTCCGTACTCCGGCTTGCTGCTGCTGTTGCGCTCCTCTGCCGCCCTGCGGGGTGCAGCGTGAGGGCTGCTGTTGCTGTTGGGAGAGGCGCTGCCGGTGGAATTGCGCGGTTTTGGAATGGCAATATTGGGCGAGGAGGGGTTCGCCGCCCCTCGGGCCGGTGGGGCATAGTCGCCCTGACTGTCGATCGGCCGCGCGGGGCCGCGGTTGTAGCTGGCGCTGCTGTTGACCGCGTCGGAGGACAGATCGTTTTGAGAGAACCTCGCGCCGGAGTGACCCAGGCCGGTAGGAGAAAGGTCGGAGGAGGAGAGGTCCAGCGAGAGGTGCGAGGAGGAGGCGTTGATCATATCCTCCTTAATCCACCTTTCCTGTTTGTTAAGATCCGCAATGTTCATCATGAAGAACTTTACCCTCTGCTTCGGGTGCGTGTGCTGGATTTGCCTCGCCACCGCCAGGTAGTGCGCCAACACATGCGGGATGCGCTGGTGCAGCTCCGCTCCAATCGTTTTGATGAGGGTCTGGAAACACTCAAACACGTACTCCTCTCGGTCGGTCGGGGAATTGACGTCGTACCCGTCGACGAGCAAATGTAGAATGCGCTCCACGATGCGGTTGTTCACGAGCTTGAACTTGTACAACTCCCCGACGAACTTGACGTTGCCCACCAAACTGTTCTTCAGCCGTGTGCGCTTGTGCTCAATTTCCTCCTCATCGAAGGGCGCCCCGGTCGTGCGGTCCACCATATCGTCTTCGGTGAGCTCAATCGGCTTCGCGAACTGTGTTTCGCATGTGTTAATCAACATTTTTTGCAGACGTGAGCTCAGAAGTCGCTCCTGCAAGTTGGGATCGAGGTCCCTGTCCTTGTCGGACATGGTGCAAATCTCAGCCACCAGCCGTGCGTAGAGGTGAGAGAACTTGGCCTCCGTGACAGACTTTTCGAAAAAGACGTCCACCACCTCTTGCAGCTCTGTCTCATCGCACTGACGGAGCGGGAGCTGCTTTAGTTCCTCTAGCAGGGCGGTGTACTTCTCTTCCGTGAGTCGACTGAGCACCGAGAGCACCTTGTGTTGGATTTTCTTCACCTTCAACTGGCGATGCTTCCCCTTCACCGCCGACCCCAACGTGCCCCGCACGGCACCGTCCTTGGCGCTGATAATCTCGTTCATGGAAAGTTGAAGGTGCGTGGGGGTTTTCAGTATGGGGTTCTCCGAGTACTGAAAGAGACACCACCGGAGCACGCCGTGGGGGGTATGCGAGGCATCGTGGCGCACGCTGCGGAACATATCAATCGGATACACCCGGGCCGCTGTCGCCTGGTCGGTAAAGGTGTGCGAAAACGCGCTGATGGGCGTACTTAACGGTGAGAAGGGCGTGCCCATGCTGGCGGTGGGACTGCCGCAGTCGAGGTCCGTCAGCAGCGGCGGTGGTGGGCCGGTGACCGGTGCGCTCTTAGGGGTGGAGCCGAGACCGGTGGGCGGGAGAAGCGGCTGAGGGAGACTGGGCTTCTTCTCCACAAGGGGCACTGTCGATCTCTCCGTCTCTGCGCTGACATGAATCGCCTTGTTTACCTTTGGGCCGAGGGCGCTCTTCACCAGTGGTGGAGGGGAGAAGACGGACTGAATGCGTTTCTCACGGGTCAGGAGAGACATTGTATTATTGGCGGTGGTATATATCGTAAAAAAGAAAAGAGGAGAAAAAAAAAAAAAACTTCCTACTGTAACAGAAAAAGGGAGAAAAGAGAAGGCAAATGAATGGCAACAAGGAAACGATAAAAAACAAATTAGCATTAACCGTAAAGTTTAGACCACCAGTATTGGTCACCCTTCTCATCATAACTATACATTGACGCACCCGCTACGAAGTGGCGGCATCCTTCACTTCAGCAGGAGGGGGATCCTCAAAAAAGTCCTCTCCATAGGTTTCGATCAGCTTCTGTGGTATCTCCTCCTCGCTCCACTCTTTTCGGGTGATAGGGTTCTGTTCACTTTCTTCCAACAAACGGACGGCACTGGTCAGGTTCGACTTCATATTCGTCATGAAGTAACTTTCCGCGTCCGACTCCTTTGTGGTCTCCGCGGCTACGCCTCCCTCTGCTGCGCGCGCCTCCTCTTGGGCCGCGACCACCAACAGTTTCTGTATCTCGTCCTCGTCGATCATTGGCATCGCCTGGGCCCACTCCGGTCGAAGCGCGTGCAGGGCGTCCTCCTCCGCGGTGTCCGAGGATGAAAAGAGGGTCAACTGCTCCATCTCTTCCTGCAATTTGAGTAATCGCTCGTTGATCCTATTCAACTTCCGCTCCCGCTTAGCCTCCTTGAAAGCCTCCCGCATCTGCGCCGTCCCTTTGGCGTGCCGACTGGCGGCGGTATCCTCCGTGGTGGTGGTGGTGCCTGTGGTGTCTCCACCCTCCTCGTCCGCGTCACTGGCTGGATCCTCTTCCTTCTCCTGCACCCCCCTAATATACCGCAACCGCTGCAGCGCCGTGTCTAGCTGCCGGAGTCGATCCACCGTGGCGGCATCGAGCACAAACGGATTTTTTGCCGTCGCACTCTCCCCACTTTCACCGTTAAAGTCTTCGGTGAGTAGGGCCGCCACCCGCTCGTCTTCCTCCACCGTTAGCGTCCTCGGGTCCTTCACTGTGGCGGAGGAGGCCGACTCCCCTAGTGGGGGTTTTTTCGCCTTCTTTTTTCCTTTTACTGCCGCTTCCGTCTTACCGGTGGTGGCTCGTTTCGTCTCCTTGTTCTGCGTTTGGCGTGGAAAGCGCGCGCCTCGTACCACTTTGGGATTCTTGGAAATATCATAATTTGTTTCTTCCTCCTCGTCGTCGTCGTGCACACTGTCATTAGCGTCACCCGTGTCGTTCTTCTCAACCTCCTCTTCCTCTTCCATGTCCGCATCGGATTCGATCAAGAGGGCGTTGTCACCCTCCTCCTCCAAAGTAAAGTCGTCCTCCTCGACGGGGACGACTACGTTGCCTTCCTCGTCTAGGTCAATTCTATAGTTGTTCCCCTCCTGATCCACCGCCGTAATGAAAAAATCAATCTCTTTTTGTAAGTTGTTAATTTTATCGGTCACCTCTTGCGTGGTCGTCTTACTACCATCCTCGCCGGTTGCCCCCACATTGTTCAACCTACCCGATACAGCGTTGTCTTTGAGATACTTGGAAAACAATTGGGAGTGCTCCTGTAGAAATGACAAAATGTCCTTATCGTGAATATTCTCAATATCCGCCCTCGAGAACTGCACCTGCGTTCCTTTTTTTAGGAGTGGCACGTTCTTTTTAAGGATCTTTTCTGATTTGGCAATGGTCTGCAGCGGCATGGAGCGAGGACGGGAAAGGGTTGAGCTGGTGGATGCGGCCCGCAGTTCGTTACCGTCAGCTGTATTAGGCGCCTTTAGAAACAAATCCAAATCGTCCTCGTTGGTGTCGGTGTACTCCTTTTCGTCTAGCAGCTGGGAGGAAACCACATCTAACAACTTTTTGGTCGCGAAGGTGGACCCGTCGGACGGAGTGCTTGATGGACGGTGCTCCATACCTAAATTGCACGCAAAACTAATATATCTTTGTTTGTTTGTTTGTTTGTTTCCTGTAACGATGCTGTTGCAGGGAATATTCTCCTCACAAATAAAAATAAAATGAGGAGGCGAAAGCATTCATATAATGATCATCTGATTCCACACAGGGAAAAACAAGCACCCTAGGGGCGACAAAAAAAATAACCAAAAAAAAAAAAAAAAGATATTATGTAATGTGAACTTAAATTTCATTGCTGAACAGGACGTGCTGTTTTTTTGCGCTTCAGCGGCGCCATCGAGCGGAACTTGTTATAGATTCGGACTAGGGCCGAGTAGAAGAACCACTTTTTACGTTCCATTATTTTTGTCGTGTAAGTGTCTCGTGAGCTGATCTCTAGCATCTGCTGCAGAATGTTGTAGTACGCGGCGGAGTGGAGCCCCCAGTTCTCCTCCGCTCCCCCCGACTGCTCCGTAGCCTCTCGCCGAAGGTGCCGCAGCCCCTCCTCGTACACGCTCACCCACTCCTTCTCCTTCTCCAGCCGTAGTGCCGGGGTAGGCGGCACCTCCACCCGCTGTGAAAAGCAAAACGCAATGAAACGGGCCTGCGCCTCAAACATGAGAAACGGCGGTAACAACTCTTTTTGGGTCCCAATGAACGCCAAGGTGGGCTCCTCATTGTATAGCGTGCCCATGTACAACCCTCGTCGCTGCGCTAGGGACGTCTTCCCTGCCTCAGCAGCTGTCTCGCCCGTCAAGAGGAGCATCGTGTCCTCCTCCACCACCTTACGCACGCTGGGGTGCAAAAAGGGGAAGCGAATCGTGTACCCGGTCGCACTAATAACGGTATCGATAGAGGTGAGCAGCTCCCCTTCTTGGTCGTTGTCGGCCGTCTCCTGCTCCTTTTTTGCATTGGACAAGTGACGTAGCTGGGACTCCTTTATGATCTCCTCCAGTGAATGGACGCGCGACGGGTCTGGGGCGAACAAAATGTCTTTGCTGTCCTGAAATGATTTGAGAGGTTTCCCAACATGCTTCACCTCTTTCATTTGTTGGACCGAGTAGCGCATCCACCGCAGGATCATTTGGTTTGCCTGGAAGACATTATTTCGCCACCCCGGCAGACGGTTGCACATTTCAACAAAGGTGGTCACGACATCCCGCACCTCGGTCACCATTTTGGAGGGTGGTTTTGAGCGTGCTTTCCTACTTTCCGTCGGTGAGATGGTCGCCTTCGACGGCGGGACCATGGAACTATGAATCACATCGGCGCCAAACTTTCGCAGCTCGGAGCACATATTATACGCGGACACGCCATCCCCAATCACCGCCACCCGCTTGTGACGGAGGGACCTAAAATCCTTCACGTAGGCGGAGTGGTGCAACTCGCCGCCGCTCGCTACGTAATCCTTCAACGTTTCCTCTCGCAACTTTGTTGGGAAGCGCACCTCGTGGGTTTGACCGGTGCAGACACACACATAGTCAAACGACCATTCCATCACATCCCCATTCTTCACATTGACGGTCACCAACTTCCACGAGGGGGACCCCTCCGCCGAGGTAGATTCCTGCGCGGCGCGACGGACCGACTCCACCTTCGTGTTGAACCGTGTGCAGTCGCGTATGCCCTTCTGTGCCGCATACTGCTCCGTGAGATAATGTTTCACCATCGTGTGATGTAGAAACTGGCCCGCCGTGTAGTCAAAGCGGACATCGGAAAAGGACATTAGATCCTTCGGCAGTATGCACCGCATCGAAGGAAACACAGGGGAGATACATCCCCTGCCACTAAACAAATCTCTGCTATTGTAGGACCACATGCCACCGGGTTCACCGTGCATATCAAAGCAAGTGACTAATAAGCCGTTTTGGCGCAGAGCCGCGCACGCCGCCATCCCCGCCGGGCCGCATCCAATGACAGCACAGGAGCGCATGTATCTATGGAGGTATGTTCTTTTCTTTTCTTTTTTTGTCGGGGTGGTGAGGGGAAAGAAGGCAGAGTTCACTTTTCAACCGTAATTTGTTCGTGTTTGTGTAGGTATGCACTGCCCGCATGACCAAGGAAATACAATCTCGAAATTAGTGTACAGAGTGGCAAAGAATATACATATTTACATGAAAGAAAAACTCATCGGTCCTCCCCCGACTCGCCGTCGACGATGGTCCTCACCTTCTTTTTCTTTTTGGGTTTTTGGTTCTCCACCTCTTTGCTATCTTGGACGTCAAAGTAGGCCCCCACGGTCTGCAGCGGGCGCTCACTCACCGTCACTGTGTCTTGGTGAAGCACACTGGTGAAACCGGTCAGCCGCTTCAGGATGCTGGGCTGCTCCTGTGCGAGGTCCAGTACCGGGTGGATGAACCCGCTCGTATCTTTGGAAAGAAACTTCTTCACAAAAATGTTCGTCACAAATGGCCTAAACAGTTGACCGCACCCCAGGAGGGTCTCAAAGCGCTGGACCTCCTTCTTCCGCAGTGCCTCTTCATCCTGTGCCTCCGCGTTCCCACGCTCCCCTCCCTTCTTTTTGCTACCCTTACCGGAGGAGGTGGCCGCCTCCACGGCGGGCTCCGTCTCGCCGACGGTGGTGGGTCCTTTCCGGCTCAGGCGGTCCCGCAGGGTGAGGCCGTTCTTGTCGGGGGCGCTGTACAGGACCCAGAGCTCGACGGAGGTCCCCGCCTTCAGCTCCACCTCCGTCTCAAAACAGACGGATTGGAAGTTGAACCGCATAAACCCGACCACCTCTCGTCGCACGTCGCCTACCGGGGTATCCCCAGCTGACTGGGTAGAGTCTTTGGACTTGTTAGCAGCAGACGTGAAAGACGCCCCGCGTTCTCTTCTCTCCAGCCGCTCGGTGCAGCTCACCACCGCCACCGCCACCACATTCGGGGCGTAGGAGAGCACCATCACCTGCTGCTTGCCCGCCGTGACGGAGGTGGACAGGGGGGAGACCAGCTGTACAAAGAGGGGAGAGATGTGCTGGCGGGGAAAGAGGGGCGACACCACGGCGGTGAAGTTGACGCGCAGTTGATAAAAGAGGACAGGGACGAAACACGTCTCTTGTCGTTTTCCCTCTGGGGTGATGCGGGTGGAGTACGGGTCCTGTCGCACCGTCCTGGCGCCAATGACTACGCTATAAAAGCCAGCCTCCGGGACTAGCAAGCTGAAGGTCTCCTCCTCGGTAGACTCTTTGCGCACGTGGTACAACCACTCGGGGCCTAGTCGGACGAGCTTCGCCGTCTCCTTGGCATCCTTCCCGACCGGGTACACCGCCTCCTCCCTGCCCGCAAATGTTGGTGGGAGGTCTTTCAGTGGGCCTGGATAGACGACACAGCACAGCTCCGTCACCTCGCTCGACTCCTTCCCGCTATTGTCACATTGTGGGGTAATATCGTTCAGAATAGAAATGTGAAACGGCATCGTCCTCGCTGTCAGGTTGCACGCCTTTCGCTGCGTGATGGGCAGACTCAGACTGCTCTTGGCACAGAAGAAGTCTACAGACAGCCGAGGCATCACCTCCCACTGCACCTGAGTGGGGGAGGTCACCAACAGGGAGTTGCCGGTGTTGGCAGTGTAGTGCGTGTAGATGAACTGCTCCGGTGGGGTGTAGAAAAAAAAGTCCTTGTACCGTCGACGGTCACTGGAGCAGAACTGAGGTCGGCTGTTCAGCGTGAAGAGCGGCTCCTTGTGCGGTGGCTCCTCCACGTCCGGTTTCTTGCTCACCTCCTTCTGTTTTGGCCCGCCGCCTCCTTTCCCGCCGGTGGTGGTCGACGTGGCCCCGGCAGCGCTGGCGTACAGAGGGGCACTCTCGCTAAATAATTCATCCACCCGCTTCGCCGCGTTGCCCTTCCACACGTCCATCCGGCGGGGCACAAAGAGCCCATCGAGAGAGACCATCGCGGCACCCACGTCGACAATGTATTGTTTCCCCTGTACCGTCACCACATTCCACGACCACGTCGTCTTCTCCTCGCTCACCCGACTCTTTATGAAGCCCTTCACCACATCGCACGGGAGGTCCATCGCCTCACAGAGAAGCGCGTACATCTCCGCCAGCTGCTGGCTCGTCGCCTTCCCCGTCTTGAGCAGGCAAACCAGCAGGGGGTCCGGGATGAAGGGAATCACCGTCGTCGTCGCCACCGGCACGGTACTCTTCTTTTTCGACTTCTTGCCCCCCTCCGCACCCCCGTTGGACGCATTCGTTAGCTCCACCGACAGCCGCTCCTCCAGCAATTCACTAAACACAGTGTACTGATCCTCCAAGAGAACCCGACTGTCCTCCTCCGCCGCGGCGTTCTCTTCTAGTAAGTTGGGGGCAGAAGTGGTACACTAAAAAGAGATATAAACTTCTTGCCATCAGATGCGCACACTGCGTCGCCGACTGCCGCCAGCTCACTTCCTGATACGGCTTCGTAAGGTGTAGGGCTAATTCTTTGAAGATGGCCTTGGTAGAGAGATCTAGCTTCTCACTTCCTTTTTCTGTCCCACTTGTCGCGTTGTTGAGAGCTTGACTGATCTCATTGTGAAAATTGTATGTGGTCAGAAGGGCCGCGATATCTTTGCTACTGAGGATCACACCGCCCTCCTCGCCCGTGGCGTTTTCCTTCTCCAACTTGTTGACTAACTCCACTTGACTATCGAAATACGGCTGTAGCAGCCCACTAACATTGGCAAACTTTTTGTTTTTAAAGTTCTCCATCACGTGTTCGTCTGCTCGTTTGAGGTCGGTGGTAAAGGGAGTGGCCCTGCCGCGCGGCAGCAAATGCTCCTCCCCCGCATTCTCCGCCCTAGCATAGGGGGAGAGGTCCCCTTTGGTCTCCTCTGTCGGCCTATCCCCCGCAACCGCCGCCCTCGCCGTGGACTTGCCGCCGGCGCTTTCTAACGAGAAGCCGAAATGATGAATGTAATCGCCAAACCTCTCAATTTGTATTCCATTATTGGAGTTCTGTTTAACGGTGGCGGAATACGCATTGTATAACTTTTCACCGAACTGCAGCAATTCCAACGACTCTCCCGGCCGTTCGGTTTGAGTTTTTTCCTTATTTTTTGACGCCATTTAAAAAAAAAAAAATGAGGTTAGGACACTAATTTCTTTTTCGAAAGAAAAAGGAGAAATAACGTTGGTGTGTAAGTAGGAAAAAGAAAAAGGGTAGGAACAAAACAGACAAATAGATCAACAGGAAACACCAAAAAAAAAAAAAATATATCAAAGTAAATTACGTTAAGACTCAGTGGAAGTGGTATATAAAATAAAAATCTTGTGTTACGACAATGAAAGGACTATTCGCGTCAAAAACATTACCTTCATTCTTCTTTTGAAAGTAAACTTGTTTTTGTTTGTTTCTTCTTCATTGTGTGTGTAACAGGGCAAAAACGCAATCCACTAAATTGAAATACTTTGTTGGCAAACGAAACGAATCAGAAATGAATTTGAAAAGTAAAATAATAAAATAAAAAAAATTTAGAGTGTAAGGGTACAAAACACTAAAGAGGAAAGATATATACTTTAAAAAAAAAACGAAGCTGTACTACTGCGCACAGCAGAATAAATTCCTTTATTACTATTATTCACTTCACATTTCCTAATTTGCGTGTTTCCTTTTATTTTTATTTTTCGCAACAAAAAAAAAAAGCAAAAAAAAAAAAAGCCGTTAACAGAAAACCCGAAATCGAATGTTGCATTATCGAAGTCGCGGTAACAACTTTTTGTAATACCTGTATTATCACGCAAAAAAAGAAAAAGGGCGCAAATGTGTTTTAGTTCCCAGGGAAATGCCGCCTGCATACATTTGGTACTGGCCGGCAAGATCACTTTTTATTTTACTCTTTTTTTTTTTTTTTTCGTCCTCATTATCCTCTATTTTTTGGTTATAGAGCGAAGCAGGAGGGAAAAAAAAAAACGGCAAAACCAAAAAAACTGGGAACTGGCAAGACGTGCTTACCTGTGTTATTATTATTATAATTTGCTGTCGTCTTCATTTCTTTTATTATTCTTGTTATTGTGTTTTTTTTTCCTTTCTATCACATTTACAGCTCTCGGTGGTCGGGTGTCTTCACCTCTACCGGGGAGCAGGGGGTCTGCTCCACGGAGGGCTCGTTGGCGTTGTCACCGTAGGGGGCGGAGGACTTCTTCTGGCTGCCACGGTCGCTACCGCTGTGGTAGGCGTTGGACGGGGTAGCAATCGAGTTGCACAGAGTGCTCTCCGCGGAGGAAATCATATCGTTACTGCGGGCGGAGGCCATCGCACGGGGACTGGCGACACGGCTGCCGAGATTCTTGGTGAAGGCTAACTTACCGCGTCTCTTCTCGCCCTGCACGTACAGGGAGATACCGCCAATGATACGGAGACCGAGCTGATAGACAATGAGCGACACAAAAGACTTCCAGTAGTGCCAGCCGGTGAAGCCCATCTGCTCAATCACGGCCCAACCGCTCGCGTAGGTGCAGCTGGGGGTGACAGGGTTGCAAATGACATCCAGACGGCTGAACTCATTGTTGAACACGCCCAGATACCCATGTCTAGGGAAGGACAGGTAGTTGAGCCACTCCCAGTAGGGGAAGAGACGGTCCGTGTTGGCGAACATACCGGACACAATGAACAGCGGCAGGAGAATGACAGGGACAATGGCGAAGGCGGCCTGAGACTCCTTGAAGAAGGTGGCGAACATGAGACCGAAGGCATACCCAAAGTTGGCCAGCAGAATGACAATGAACCAGTTAATGAAAAAGGCATCGGCGCTTCTGTAGTAGTGGATCATAAAGTACGCAATGAGCATGAAGGCGGTGGGGAAAATGACCTGCCATGGGAACTCTGCCACATTCTTCGCGGCGTAGAACATGAAGGCGTTGTAGGTGTCGTTCGCCTGCTCCTGGAGGAACACCGCACGTTCGGGGGGGAAGGACGCAATACCCACCATGGCAGCCGTGAAAAGGTTGTTCATGAGGGTCATGTAGAGGGAACCCTGACGATCCTGTACGCCCTGCTGGTTGAGCTTCACGTTCAGGAAGAAGAGACCTAGGAACACGGCGAAGAAGATGGTCTGGATCGTACGGCCAAGAAACTGACTGGGATCGCGGAGGTACATGCGCCACGAGCGGCCGAGGAGGACCACGAACTGGAGGCAAAAGTTGGCACCCTTCGCGGCGAGCTGCTCCTCGAGGTAGTCGTCCGTCATGCTGATGGCGCCGGTGACGGGGGTGAGGCAGGGGTTGAGCTCCGCATCGCTGGAGACGACGTAATCCTCCCAAGCCAACCACAGCTGCGACAGGATGTTTTCTGGGAGCTGGAGAAGGTTCATAAAGTACTCCGTGGGGTTCGTGCGGGGGGGCACCTTGTAGCCAAGGGCGGCGAAGTACTCAATGGAGTCGGCGGTCGGTCCGTGGTAGATGACGTGTCCTTTGGCCAGCAGCAGCAAATCATCGAAGAGGCTGAACAGCTCCGAGGAGGGGGAGTGCACGGTGGCAATGACGGTACGGTTATCGTTCTTGGCCAAGTCCTGGAGCAGCTCGCCCACACGGACGGCGTTCACGGAGTCGAGACCGGTGGTGGGCTCATCGAGGAGGAGAACGAAGGGGTTGGTCACCAGCTCGGTACCAATGTTGGCACGCTTCTTTTCACCACCGCTGACACCCTTCAGGATACCGGGAATACCGAGGACGGTGTTCTGGCACTTGGTGAGGGACAGGCGGTTGATGACTTCCGTCACACGTCGCTTCACATCCTCGCCGCCGAGACCCAGTCGCAGACGTGCTGAGAACGTGATGGCCTCTCTGGCGGTATCCTTACCCATGACGATATCATCCTGGCAGACGTACGACACTAGACGCTTGTAGCGCTGCTGATAAATATTGTTATTCATGAAGCAGCACCCCTCCTGGATGGCGGTCGAGTTAAACAGCTTGCCGGTGATGGTACCCATCAGTGTGGTCTTACCCGCACCAGAGGGTCCCATAATCGCCAGCACACGTCCACCCTTCGCGCAACCACTGAGGTTGAACAGGAGGGTCTTGTACGTGGTGTTGCCGTCGGCATCCTCGACCGGTACCTTGTAGGTCAGATTCTCCCAGGTGAAGTTCACTGGCTTGGTGACAATGAGATCCGTGGTGTGCTGGCGAGTGACCTCTTCGCCCCCGCTTTGCTGGGCCGCCTGCTCCGAGTGCTTCGACGAGGAGGACGACGAGGAAGACGACTTGCTGTCGCCACTTTTACTGTTCTTGCTCATTACGTTTAAAGCAATAGACAGTTATATATACAGGTGTTGCTGCTTTTCGTATATATGTGTTTTGTTTTCTTTGTGTGTAATGAACGTCAAAAAAAAAACAAATAACACGTTAGGTAATATGAAGGGCAATAACAATAAAAATAATATAAAAAGAAAAAAACGAAAAAAGAAAAAAAAAGGAAACTCCTGAAGATTAGAAAATGGGAAAGAGAGGAAAAGGAAAATGGTTGAAAACAATGTTGATGATCGTCAGTCGTGCAAAAAAAAAAAAAAAAGCGAAATGTTATTATCAGACACCTTTTTGCTTGTTGGTTTACATCAAACTCATTGAAAGCAATTGTCCTTGAGATGCAGAAAGTAGACGCCCTTCAGCACCCCCACCTTGGAGGCAAGGTAGTGAAGCCCTGGCGGGCCATCCCCTGTCCCTGTTCCTACGCTCACTTCTTTCGCCGTCGTCGAGGTATCCGTACCGGCGCTCGTCGCGGTGGTGTCCTTCTTCAATGATTTTCTGAACTCCATCAGCGCCTCTAGAAAACTACCCTTGCCGGGCTCCTCCTCGAACCCCACGGCGTCGACCGCCATGCCGCCGCTGTCCTGGTTATCCTCCACCTCTACCGGCGCACTCTCCGTCACGGTCTCCTCCTTGTGCGTCGTCTCCACCACGGTAAGGTCTAGCGGGTGTTGGCACCGAGCGCACACACAGCCCTCCTCCGGCCGACTGACGTGGTAGGCGAGGTCGACCAGGTTGCCGTGGCGGCACTCCTGGCAGTACAGCAGCACGATCGATCGCTCCACCTTCACCACCTGGTCCAGCGCGGTGTGGGCCGTCGCCGCGGAGGGACGCCGCACCTGAGCGGAGGGAGGGGGGCTCTTCTTCTTGTGAATGGAGGAAGAGGCGAAGGACGCATGGGTCGTGGTGCCCTTTCCGGCTCCGCTAGAGGGGGCAGGGATCACTACAGCGGGCTCCTCCTCTAATTTTTTCCCGGACACCCACGTGAGGGGCAGCCCGGTGGTGGGGTCCCGCTGCAGCACACGGCGGTGGCGCTCGTCGGTGTCATTGTCGTACTCAAAATCCTCTGATATATCTTTCAGTTGCGCGTACACTGAAGTTTTCGCAGTGTCGGTGAACTTTACAATCTTCGACACCGTGTCCTGTGAGGGGTCGGTGTCCTTCGCCTCGTACGTGCCCTCCATCCAGAACCCTTTTAGCAGTGGCGGCTCCCCGAATTGCTGCCCGGAGGAATTCTGTGCCTCCTCCCGGGCGATTCGGTCGTCCTGCAATTGCATTTTAATAATATTCCGACGGAGGTCCTCTTTGCCGTACCCGGTCTTGGCCTCACTTCGAAGGGCCCGTAGTTTCTCATCTAGTGAGTTGAGGTTCTTTTTACCTTTGCCAAGCATTATGGTTTGGCAGACTATAACAGATGAATTTATTGTGTCACTAAATCAGTAGGGAGAGAGAGGAAGAGTCATCAGGACAGTGGTGCAGAAATGATGTAACTCACACACCGTTTGACGGCATGGCACAACCACAAACAAATCAAAAAAAAAAACTCGTATCTTTAGTACCGACAATGGAAAATGAATCAAAGAAAAAAAAAAAAGGTATTCTACAGTGTCCTCATTTCTGTAATGAAATATCAGAAAGATAAGTCGGGACACAACAACATTTGGCAATTAAAAAAAAAAAAAAGGATACTTAAATCAAAAAAAAAAAAATCACAATAAAAAGAGAAGCCATTATTATGCTCTTCTTTTCATTGCTCTCTACTCTTGGGCGGCAGTGATCATTTCAGAACCAGTCCAAACGGAGTAACGCAGTTCAGCGTTCTCGGGGATGTACGCCACAACAGGGTACTTGCTGTTGTACTTGTACACAGGGGCGTTCACCATCGGCACGAAGCGTCTCACCTTCTCGCCGTCGTCGTCGCCGGGGAGCATCATGCGGGTGGAGGCCATGTGCTCCTGCAGCGCCACCTTGTAGCACGTGTGACCACTCGACAAGGCCAGCTCCTGCACCTCTCCGCCGAGGATGTTAATGTTAAAGGCCTCCACCTTGGTCATCTCCACCACGCGGCCGGGGATGAGCTGAAGGCGGCAGTTGTTCTCCTCGAACTGGCGGTCGACGGGGTCGAGGACGAAGGTGACGCGCTTCTCGCCGGCGGCGGGCTCGGGGTAGTCGACTTCAATCTTGGTATAAGCCATTGGGAGTTATGATAATGAAAACACCGGTATGTATCCTTCTTAGGGAAAAAAAAAGTGGAGGAGAGACCGTTGTGGTAAGGCATGTGGATACACTTTTGGATAGAATACAATCAAAAGAAAAGGAAAAACAATAATAAAAAAAAAATAGGATCTTATTCAGCACGGGAAAAAAAAAAGGGTTATCATTTGTGAAGATTATGTTCATTAGGGTTAGTTATGTTTTGTTTGCTCTTCTTCTTCAGCCGTTTCAGTCGCATTTTCAGAATATTCTTCGGGGTCGTACGGAGAGACGACTTGGACTCGGGGTCTATCTGTTTTGCCGTATACTGGTGCAGTCGCCCTTGCGCGGTAGCATTGGGCGGCACAATGTTGTGTACATTGCCCCGCTGTCGTGTCGCGTGTTCCTCCTCCTCCTCCGGCAGCACGGCCCGCTCCTCCTCCTGCCGTGCGGTGAGGTCGTGGTGGCGGATCTCGTCACTGTCGGGGTCGGGGTACTCCACGAGCACCCCTCCTTCCTCCTCGGGGGGAGCCTTCTTTGTCCCTCTGCGGCGTGCACTCTTCAAACGCTGCGTCGTCTTGGACGATCGCTTATACGCGGAGGCGGATTTCTTTGCCAAGGGGTTCTCAAACTTCTCGGCCGGCCGCACGGCGTCGAGCAGGCCACTGCGCATAAAGTACATGTACCCATTGTACGGCAGATTCGACTTTTGGTTCCACCACTTGAGCGGACGGGCATTCGGGGCGTCGTCGAAGACGTAGTGATCCACGCCTTGGTGGAGATGATACTCCATCAGCGTCAGCGGGGCACCCTCAATGAAGGGAGATCCCACCGTGCCGCCAGTGGGGTAAGGGTGACGGACATCACTGACGGGAAAGACATTCGGCCTCGACAGCTGTAGTTTGAAGGGCAGGTCACTCTCTAGCGGCACATACGGGGGCGGTGTGCGGGTGACCCAACTCACTGGGAGGAACTGCTCCATCCGGCTGGGGTCCGACACCTCTCGCACCAACTTGTGATGCAGCGCGGTGTGGTGGGCGAGCTGCTGCACACTGTCCAAGGCCGCGATGGCGGGGGCCTCGAACTGGCCGAGGTACATCTTCTTGTTCTGCGACACGAGGGAGGAGGCGATGATGCCCACCGCCTCGCACCCCCCGCCCGCTGTCCCGCCCATCGTGCTGGCGTGCTCCTCCAGCAGAGACACCTCATAGGGGTGCCGCCGGCCTACTGAGTGGGGAGGTAGTAGATCGTAATTGTACGCGCCCATCGTACTCTGCAGGGCGCCGATCCGCCTCGTCCGCTGCCACAACATGGGCTTCCGCTGGAACCACGTGCCGTACCCTTCGACCAGGGACAGCGCCACCACACCCCGCCGCACGGTGGGTTTGTTCAAGTTGAAATGAACCGACAGCGTGCCGTCGGCTTCCTTCTTCAGCTCCATCACGTCTCGCAGGTCTAGGGGTCCGACGTGGACCAGGTGGGTCCGCAGCCGCTCGCCCCGCACGCCGTAGGAGCACGTAATGAACGAGGACTCAATCAGACCCCTCATTTCCAGTATGGAATGTTGGGAGTAGGTGACAAAGTACATGGCATGACCCTTCTGCACCAAGTGCCGCAGGGAATAGTTCGCATGTCTCGCCATTAGCTCCATACTCGTCAGTTTGCTATAATCAATAATGACCTGATCCTCCCCATCAGAAGAGGTATTGGCGAAGACTTCAGGAAATAGAAATGGCTGCCACTGCGGGTCGTTGAACTTGTACGTGGCGACGTAGTTGTTAATGCGGTTAATGTTACTGCTGCGGTGGACGGAGGCGACACACAACTCGTCGGGGTCGCGCACCCACCGCAGTGGCTCCACCTCCTGTGCATCCTGCGACACGAGCGCACCGCTGCGGGGAGTGTTAATACTCATGGGGTAGGTGAGGAGATCCCTCGACGAGGGCGCGCTAGTTTTTCTGATCACCGCTTTTATAGCTCCACTTTTCATTTCGGTGTGATTGCCAGAAGAAAAGGAAAAATTGGTGCCTTCACTAAACGGAAGATTTTCGATTATTGGTTATCTTTTTTTATTATTATTCAGAACAGTTTGCTAGTAAAGTGAAAGAGAGAGAAAAGATTTCCAAAAAACAGTCCGGGATAAATGTTCTTTCCTACGCAGCGGCGAACACGTAAAATCAGTAAACTGTTTATAGAAATAGGAAAAAAAAAAAAAAAGCACCGATTTGAAACAGTTTTTTAAAAACAAAAGACACCTTGTATTAATAAACTTCTCCATATTTTACTATTTTCATATTTTTTTTTTTTTAGGATTTCAAGTAGGTTCATTAAATGCAGTATTCCGTTTCTTCGTCGCGATTCGCCTCCCCTTCGGAGATTAATTTCTTGGGTCGCGCTGGTCGACGGCATCGGATCGGCATCACACCCTTTCGCGGATACCGCGCGGTGGTCGGTTTCTTTTCCTCCGTCGACTCGCCATCCTTCTCTTCCTGTTCCTTCCCCTCCTCGTCCTCCCCTGACGCACTCTTCCCCTCGTCGTCGGCCTCTAGAGTGGGTTTTGTAATGTACAGAATGGTGTTCTTCTCCGCATAGTATAACAGGATACAGCTCCCGTCCTCGCCTACCTCCTCCATGGTTTGGTCCGACTTGGTGTAGTTTTTGAAGTGGTTGGAAACCAACTGCACCTTGGCGCGCGTCTTGCGTGCATTCTTCTCTTCCGCAGGGGACTGGTCCTCCGTGGGCTTGGGCTCTACCGCAGCTGGCGGAGCTGGCACGGGGGCATCGCCTCGTCGCACCGCGCACAGCAAACCTTTCCGTGGTGGTTTAGAGGCCGCCGCCGCCGTGGTGCTCGTCCCATTGGCCTCTGCCTTCCCCGCGCGTGGTCCATCCTTCTTCTCCTCCCCCACGATGAGCGGCACGGGCTCCTTCAGGGAGAGCACGACGGGCTTACCACTCGCGTGACTGGTGTTAATGTTGAGAAGAAGAGAGGAAAGGTCCACCTTCTGGCTGGACGGGTCGCTACCACCCTCCGCGGCCGCGCGCTCCTCGCTGACGGTCGACTCCGCCGCCGTAACGCTGGCGGGGATGCTCGCGCTACTCTTGCCCTCCCGCAGGAGTTGCTCAATCACGTTACTCCAGTTGTCATAATCCCCAGCCGCCTCGACCCCGTTACCAGAGTCGGCGTCGGCCGCGGGGTTCGCACCTGCGAAGGAGGGGACGTAGCCGCTCGTGGCAGCACCGCCGGTCCTCCCATCGCGGTTCACCTGCATGTTGGCGTTCAGTGGGATGTGCACCACTGTCGGAGGGGCATCGGAGGAGAGAAGGGACTGCAGCGTCAAGTTCTGTGGAATATTCGCCGTGCCGTCTAGCAGCACCACATTGGGCGGGAGTGAAATATTCTTAATGCGGTTGTTACTCTCCGCCAGGACTGGGTCGTGAAACTGGTTCGTCAGGATGGCGCTGTTATCCACCGCAGCGGACGGCACAGGGTGGTGTACATTGTTAATGTGTACCATCGTGTTGCTGGAGACGATAGGGACCGTCGGTCGGAGAGCGTGTCCCGCCGCCGCATCCTTTTTCCTATCTTTCCCCGCGTGGTCTGCGGTGGAGCCGCCAGTGTACCCCGCTGCATCTCCTTCCCCATATGGAAGAAACCCGCCCATGTTGCTACCGTACGCACCATTGTTCATGTAATAATTCATGTAGGCATTCTGCATCGCGTCGTTCCCGTTCATTGCCGCTGCGTTGGCATTGTTCTCCATGAACCATGCGGTGAGGAGGACGGGTATGTGGTGGGAAACACCAGCGGGTTCATTGTGTTCACACCATGGACGGCATTAATATTGTAATACGGCTCGTGGCCTACACCGGGTGGAATGTAGTAGCCCCCGTTCATGGCAAAGTAGGAAGAATAGGCGGCGCTGTTATCATACGCCCCTTCCTTCCCCTGCGCCTTGGCATAATTTTTGTTGCCCTGCCTGTTACCGGGCTTGTTATTTTTGTTGTTATTGCTGTTGTTCGTCTTTTTAGCGCCGCCCTGTACCTTGTCTGCACTCTTGGTCGCCCCGTCGGCCGCAGCCTCTTCCGTGGCGGCGGGCTTGGGCTTCACCACCTCTTCCTCCGGTCGCAGGTCTGCCTCACCGTGAGCAAAGGCGCAGGTGTCACCGAAAGGGCAGCCCTCCTCGCTCTGAAAGAAGGAACAGAGACTCGTCTTAAACTTGCTGGGCTTCACAATATCGTGTCGTCTATTCTTTGCCATTGGGAGTCGTTATGGGTATTTTTATTTTATTTTTTTTGGTATACTGACAGCAAAAAATTCGAATGGCGTGCGTTCAAGGGGTTCGGGTTTTGTTTTGTTTTTTGTATACGGTAGAGCCTGGTATTGAAGATGATCCAAAAAAAAAAAAAAGATATTTGTAGTTCTTTATACAAAGATCACAAACGAAAGAAAAAAAACGAACAAAATCGGAGGAAAGCGAAAAAGAAAAAACTGGCAACGGAAAGACTTGTGTAACCACTTGACTTCCGTGCTGAATAATTGAGTAGAAGTACTATTAAATGAGGACTCTTTTTCGGAGCGGTATTTTTTTTTTATTTAGTTTGTTATTTGTCCGTTAACTACTCGTGTTGAATGACTTCAATTTTTTTTTTTCCTAAACTTGTTTCAGTATTACTACTTCCACAAAGAAAGATTTATAATAATAATAAAAAAAAAAAAGAGATATATTTGATATGGTTTCAAAACCCTTATAAAAGTACCCTAGTCTTCTTTTACAAAAAGACAGAGGCAAATCAATTCTACTAGATCAAAAAGATGGAGAGAGAAGAGAAAGTGTTATTTGCAGATTCGTGATGAGTTTGGAGAAGAAAATGCGTTGGATTCACCCTCCACACAAAACGTACAAAGATACCTTATGAATGTGTTTACTAATTATATTAACAAACCCTGTTACTAGATATACTAAAGAAGAGAAAAAAAAAACGGTTTTACGAAAAAAAACGCTACTACAATTCATTAAAAGGAATACAAAAAACATTCGTTTTTCTTATTCAATCTTAATGTCGAAGAGACTCTGCTGCTGGGAAAGAGCGCTGGGGTGCTCCTTGCCCTCCGCCTTCGCCTTCTCGGCGTTGGCCTCGTTCTGCTTCACGAGGTCCGCGGGAGCCTTCTTGAACTCGTGCTCCATCAGCTTCGCAATGCAGTAGCCGAGGCGGAACTGACCGCTCTTCACGCACTCTTTCAGCACCCAGGTCCAGGACTCTTCGTTGGGCTTCACCTTGTTACGGTGCTGCATCTCCTCGAGGAGATCCATCATGGCGCAGAACTTGCTCTCGTTCTCGACGGGCTTGTCAGCCTTGCTGGAGGCCTCGAAGATGCGCTGAAGGGTGGCATTGTAGGTCTCCAGATCGGGAGGGCAGTTCTTCACGTTCATGCTCACGAGCACCTCGCCGGCATCGTCGTAGTGCTTGCAGCTCTTAATCTTCTCGATCCAGGGGGCGGTGTTGGTGTCTACCTCGTAGCCGAAAAGATCGTACTTCTTGGCACCAGACTGGAAGCGGGCGGCCGCCGCGACGGCGATCATCTGACTAGAAACACGGCGCATGTGAGTAAGGAACTTTGAAAAGGTAAAGTATTCTTCAAGACAAAAGGGGGGAAGTGAGTGTGGTACTTCCAAAAACAAGTTATACAGAAACAATTCATAGTCCTTCCTCACTCCTCTTTCACGTATAATGGTAGTATTAGACTTATTTTTTTTTTTTTTTATTACTTAAATACACCCTTATGCTAAAACTTAAACACTTAAATACTAAAGAGCGCTACGTAAAGCGAACCTTACAAAATCCTAAAACTTTCGAAAAAGAAAAAAAAGTGTGGACATCGGGAAACTTTTCTTACTCGATCTTGATGTCGAAGAGACTCTGCTGCTGGGAAAGAGCGCTGGGGTGCTCCTTGCCCTCCGCCTTCGCCTTCTCGGCGTTGGCCTCGTTCTGCTTCACGAGGTCCGCGGGGGCCTTCTTGAACTCGTGCTCCATCAGCTTCGCGATGCAGTAGCCGAGGCGGAACTGACCGCTCTTCACGCACTCTTTCAGCACCCAGGTCCAGGACTCTTCGTTGGGCTTCACCTTGTTACGGTGCTGCATCTCCTCGAGGAGATCCATCATGGCGCAGAACTTGCTCTCGTTCTCGACGGGCTTGTCGGCCTTGCTGGAGGCCTCGAAGATGCGCTGGAGGGTGGCATTGTAGGTCTCCAGATCGGGAGGGCAGTTCTTCACGTTCATGCTCACGAGCACCTCGCCGGCATCGTCGTAGTGCTTGCAGCTCTTAATCTTCTCAATCCAGGGGGCGGTGTTGGTGTCTACCTCGTAGCCGAAAAGATCGTACTTCTTGGCACCAGACTGGAAGCGGGCGGCCGCCGCGACGACGATCATCTGACTAGAAACACGGCGCATGTGAGTAAGGAACTTTGAAAGAGTGAAGTATACTTTCAATAAGAGACAGGAGAGAAAAAAGAAGAAGACAACGTTTCAAGTGTGTGGCATCAAAAGACGGTGCACTTTTCACTGTTGTCAGCAAGCTTCGTATTTTACAGGTGGTTTAAGATGTTTAAAAATATACACTAAAAATAATCTATCCGGACATTGTTTTTGTTATTGATAGTAAAAGAAAAGAAAGGTGGTCTTACAGGGTTGTAAATCATTAGAAATACACAGTGTAGCATTTTAGTTTCCTTCTTCTATTGGCATCAGTATCATTTTTTTTTATTATTTTTTTTCTCATGGTTTGTCCTTCTTTCAGTGGACGGCAATCAACGGGACTACAGAGGCGGCGGCAATCACGTCGGGGTCGGGGTCACTCTGAAGCGAGGTGACGATGCTATTGTACAGACGGATCCCCTCACTGCCGTGGGAGAAGTACTCTTTCCACTTGGCGAGGGACTGGGCGAGGGTGAAGCGAACGTTGGCGACGGTGTCGGTGGCATACCGCTGAAGC
This sequence comes from Angomonas deanei, assembly GCA_903995115.1. Classification (NCBI taxonomy): domain Eukaryota; phylum Euglenozoa; class Kinetoplastea; order Trypanosomatida; family Trypanosomatidae; genus Angomonas; species Angomonas deanei. The sequence continues at coordinate 61,776 of LR877167.1, forward strand.
AACGACGTGGAGGAAGAGAAGAGCACAGCACGGCGGGGATCACTCTCGGGGAGGTCGCTCGCCACCGGCAGCAACACCCGCAGGCAGTGAACACAGGCGACTCGCCACATGTAAGACTTTTGATTCTCCTCCTTGAACTCTCCTTTGAGGAGGTCCAGCGCCGCCTGTGTCGCCCACTCCGCGCCGTACTGCTCCGCCGATACCCGCAGCGACTCCACAGACTGGTTGCGGACGTTACTGACGGGGTCTCGGAGTAGGGCGCGTATGACACGGACGAAGGGGGTGAACTCCTCTGGAGAGAGGACGCCACTAAAGTACTTCATCGTCAGCACGGCGCAGTCCCGCAGCCGCCAGTTGCCGGCGTCGCTCATGCTCAGCAAGTGTTCCATCAAGACGCTGAGCACGTCGGTCGTTTTTCTACCCTTGGTCTCATTTTTGCTACGGGTCTTCAGCAGCGCTAGCACGTTCTGCAAACTCTTAATCGCGCTGATCTGCACCGAAAACACGGCATCCTGCATGAGATTGACAATCGTCAAGCAAACCGAGTCGACGGTCTGTTCATTGTCGCTCAGCACTAGGGAAGAAAAGTTCTGCACCGCGCTCCGCCGCACGTGGGGGTCCTCATCCTGCGCCAGCTGTAGCGCAATGGAGACACACTCCTTCTCTACCGTACTGCTGGGGAGTTTCTCTACTAGCAAGTCAATCTGACGGGCGGTGGCCGCGCGTATTTCGGGCTCCTCGTCCTGGGCTAAGGCGGAGAGGGTGGGGATGAGACTTTCGGCGTGGGAGAGGAAGGAGACGAAGCGACCGAGGTTGCTGGCGGCGGTGTACCGCACACGCCAGCTGGGGTCCCGGCAGGCCTCCACCACGCTCTGCTGCAAGTACTTCGCGGTCGCCTCCGGTCCAACGAGGGCGGCGAGGTTGACGATTTCCTCCACTAGCATGAACCGCACGGTGTCGCTGAGGTCATCGGTGGCGAACTCCTTGACGAGGGGGAGCGGCATCACCACCCAATGCACCCGGTGGACGAGTGCCGCCTCGATCCACTGATGCAGCGCACGCACCGCGGCCTGACGGACGAGGGTGCTCTGATCGCGGCTACACTCTATAAAGTAGCTGAACCACTCATTGATGCTAAGTCCGCTCGCCTTCACGACGGCTGGCCGGGCGGCAAGGACGCCCAGCAGACCGGCGGCGACTGTCCTCGGGGTGACCCAGAAAGACGCCCGCATGGAGGACACAAACGGCAGGAACAGATCAATCACCACTTCATCGGACAGCAAAAGAAGAATGTGCTGCAAGGCGATGGTAATGTCGCGCACCACGTCGTGCTCCGCGGTGCAGCAGAGCTCCATGATGAGACCCATAAAGTAAGATACGGTCTCCGTCGTGCACTCCATGTGGGAGAGAACCGTCGGTAACACGGCCGCGATGCTAGCGGCACAGTTGCCGAAGGATTCACTAAAGTCGTCGCACTCCAGCACCGTCAGTAAGGCCGGCAGCAGACCGTCTATAATCTTCCTGGTCGACATCTTGGGCGCCAGGTCGGCACAGTATTGGGTCACGAACAGGCGCCTTTCCTCCGTGGTGGAGAAGTCACACAGGAACTGATCCGGTGGACTTAACTTATCCAACTCTAAAATGTGCTCTGGTGCGGTCATGGTTTGCTCCAGGAAGGATTCCTCCTCGCTGTCCTGCCTGGGACTGAGGGTGAAGGCCGGGTTGAGCGAGCGGCGGGGGTTGCTGCCACTGCTCGTGCTGCCGGCGGAGTGGTCCGCTGGGGAGTACTCAAAGCTGTCGTGGCGCTCGTCTACTGGGCGCTTCTCAGGGAGGTACGAGGCGCTGCCCTCGGGGCTTGGACTAGGGCTGGACATCACCAATGATCGGGAACTAATGTATTCTCTCTCTGTGAGAGTGCTATGATGAATGTATATTTATATTATCAATCTCGTTAAAATGGTGGTGGAGAGAACATAAAGTTATCGAGCGAAAACACGGTACAGTAGAATGTTAAAATAAAAAAAAAAAAAACTCTGTATAGTCTTGTGTATTTCTTTTACAAGTACATTCTTATAGATAGTATCATTCAGTTTGTTTGTTCCTACTCGGTGGTGTTATTCGTCAGCTGCCGCTCCAGTTCCTGAATCTCCGGCGTCACGGTGAATACCGGCTCCACCAGAAATGCCGTCATCGCCTCAATATCCACCCAACCATCCCCGGAGGAGGGACAGCTGTAGAGGATCTGCTTCACGTCTGCCTCGGGGATCTTCTCCCCTAGCGTGGAGAGCAAACTAACTAATTCACTGAGTTTTAACTTGCCGCTGCCATTTGCGTCAAATGCATTCAACGCGGTTCGCAAGTCCTCCTCCGTCGGCCCCTTGTAGGGCTGCTCCATCAGGTGCACGAACTGCTCAAAGGTGATGGGCTCGCCTAAGGATTTGAATAAGTCTCTGAACTCCGCCTCGGTGTGGCGGTGGCCGAGGCTGCGCATAATGTGCTTCACATCCACCTGCGGCAGCGCCCCGGATTGGTTGGTGTCAAAAACCCCCCACATGGTGACCCAGTCCTCATTCACGTGGGACATGTTTTAAAAAAAAAAGGTATATTATCGGATAGGGGTACGACTCTATTCTAACTGTGATTTGAGATAATAATAAACAAAAAGAATTATGGGAGAGGAAGAAAAGAATGAAAAGGCAGTCGAGGGTAATAAAAATACCATGCGGATGTATTACAAAAATAGAAGGAAAAAAAAAATATGATAGTAGTAGTGGCAAAAAGTGGATAAAGTGGGAAAAAAAAAGGTTGAAAAACTAATGGAAATAAGGTAATATATATAGGGGCATACTCTAATGTGTCTTGCGACTTTGTTTTCTTTTATTATTGTTGTTGTTGTTAAAATACCAACATGTTGGAGCTCCTGAATTCTTTTTTCATATATATTGAAAACACCCAAAAACGCACGCGTACACGGAAAAAGAGAGAATGAATTGATAATGGTAAAACGCGGGTGAGGGGCAAAAAGACAGGAAATGGAGATGCTTCATTTCTTTCTTCACTGACTCTGGACCGTATTTCACCTCAATGGTTTTTGTGTTTTTTTTATTTCTCCCATACTTGCCTTTTTTTTTTTTTTTTTTGATTAGCGACTGCAACAAAAGTACAACTATATTGTAAAGCATATCAAAGCAAAAAAAAAAAAAATCGCTACAAAAGGAGAGTGAGGTTCAAGGAGAGATTATCGCCGCCGAGGAAGTTTCCGTTCGGTTTGCTGATAGGAGCGATGGCATGACGCAGTGTGACCTGGATCACCTCCTTCAGTGCCTCCTCCACCTGCCGCCACCACACTTGACTATTGTTTTCCCGCATGTAGGTGTCCTTGAGCAATGGCTGCAGGGCGTCGTCGGCACGCTGGGCAATGTGGACGACAGACTGTCGCTCCCAAATACCGTCGCAGCCGACCACCAGCAGATCGTAGCTGATGGCCTCCTCCTCATTCTCCGGCGGCGGGGGGATCGCCCCTCGCTGGTACACGTGTACCTCCGGCACGTTGCTCACCACTAGCGGTGACACAAACTCTTCTTTACCTAGCTCAATCTTACCAAGCTGCTCGATACGCAGTGGGGCGTCAATCGCCTCCATCTTGTTCTTGAGAGGGCAGGACGGGAGAAAAGGGGTGTTACCGTACTTGAGGTCAAAGTCGCCGAAGGAGCGGGTGACGGAGAGCACCCCCTGCACCTTCGCATTCCGCGCGGTCGTGCGCACCGCCTCGTCGAGGGCGCTGGGGTCACTAAAGTTGGGTTCGATCTCCTCCATCGCGACGGCGGCGCGGTAGAACACGGAGGGGCCGAAGAGATACAGCAGGCGGCGCACCTCCAGCGTGTTGGTCGCCCGGTGCACGTTGCAGATACGGGTGATGGACAGACCGGTGGGAATCATGACGAGGTCCGATAACGTCCGGAAAGTAGGGGGAAACCCGTAAAAGTCACTCACCCTGTCGTCGTCCTGCGCGGTGCGGGGGTGGTCCGGCCGGCGCTCCACGAGGTACGCCTCGCAGTCCCCCAGTCCGGCGACGGTGAGGGTCTGACTCTCTACAATGATGGCGAGCGCGGTGGTGCCGGAGCTGTCCTTGATGGAGCACCGCCTGCTGCTCACCCGTCCTCGCTCATCTTCACCTCCACCTTTATCTCCGCCACCTCGGTGACGCTTCCGTTTTCTATTGGTATGTCCTCGTCTAGTTTTACGACATCGTCGTCCGGCTCGGGGCCCATAATGGTGAAACCACCCGACGTCGACAGGCGCCGCTGTTTGCTAAAGTCTGCCTCCAGATAGGAGCTATGCGAGTACGACCGGCGGGAGCGGTTCTCGGGGTACTTGGGGGAGGTGCACTTGAAGTCATCCCCAAAGTCAAACGGCGGGTCTAACACATCGGTGAGTTGAATCCCCTTCGCGTGGGTCTCCTGCTCCTTGTACAGCTCGCGGTCAATCTCGTAGAAGGACTGCACAATGTGCTTGTACCGGTCCTGAAACTCCTTCTCGGTGCGCTTCACCGCCTTGTGCTTGGGTTTCTTCCGGGGCGCGAGGGTAAAGGGGGTGCTCTGGACCGCTCTGATAATCCGTTGCGGTAACTTTTTACTAACGAACTGCGCCGCCTGCGACCCGCGGTGACCGTCGAACAGGACGGTGACACAAATTCCGCTATTGTTCTGCCGACCCGACACGGACACCTGTTCATCCTCCATCTCCTTCCGCCACCCCTGGCACCAGCCACCGACTGAGATACAGTTGGGGGTAGAGACCCCTTCCCCGATGCACTGAATGGTCGTATCGACGAAGGAGACCTCCTCCGAGGCGCGGTGCAGCACACGGGACTCTAAAAACTGTTCTTTGGTGCCGAAGCGAACGGTGCCGCCGCGTGGTCGGCTCCTCAAGGTACTGCTACTCATTTACTATATTTTTTTCTTTTTTTTTTTTTTGTATTTTATTTTGTTTCTCTGTGCTATTCGCTACGGACAAGTATATAAATAAATTTTTTTTTTCGCGACACGCACAGTCACAGAAGAACACAAAACAAAACAAAAATGACTTTCTAGTCCCAAATTACGCCAACGACAACAAAAAAACAACAAATACAAAATTGTCAGGATGAAATAATAATAAAAAAACGGAAAACGGGATACAGTTATCAACGGAGAACTCTAACAAAGGTTGATATTAAAAATAATAATGGGAAAAAAAAAAAACGTGGTCGGAAGAATACAAATAACTATGTGTATTTTTTTACCTTTTCACGAACAACGATATGAACACTCAAAAGTAAAAAAATAAAAAATGGAACTACGGGTGGATTCTTCTTTCGAAAAGGAAGGGAGAGAAAAGAGGGGAATCAATGTGGAGCGAAACTAAGACGTAAAACACGTGAACGTGCATATAAAAAAGAAAAAAAAAAGATAGTTTATCAAAATGAAAAAAGAAACGAAAAAAGGAATCATATTGTTTTAGTCGAACAGACCGAAGCCCATGTCGTCATCACCCTCCTCCTCGGCGGGCTTCTCCTCCTTCTTGGCGGCAGCGGGGGCGGCACCTCCGGCAGCAGCGGCAGGAGCAGCACCACCAGCGGCGGGAGCGGCGCCTCCGAAGGAGATGTTGTCAAGGACCTCAGACACCTTCACGGTGGCGAGGGCGCTGGCGAAGGCGGCGGCCATACCGCTGCTGACGTCAACGCCGGCGGCCTTGGTCACGGCAAGGATGCTGGCGGCGTCGTTCTTCTGCTGCTCGCTGAGGATCAGGGCAGCGTAGGTGCAAGCTAACTGCTGGGTGGACATGACGTAATTGTCAAAACTAGTAGTAAGAAAGAACGGGAGAAAAGTAATAGGTAGGAATGAACGGCAACGAACGCAAACAATGAAAGAAGCGCAGGGCGACCCCACACAAAAGCACAACACAGTACACATTTTAGGTAAAGAAAAAGAAAAATAAGAAAAGAATTGAGAGTTGTTTTTTAGTCAAACAGACCGAAGCCCATGTCATCATCACCCTCCTCCTCGGCGGGCTTCTCCTCCTTCTTGGCGGCAGCGGGGGCGGCACCTCCGGCAGCAGCGGCAGGAGCAGCACCACCAGCGGCGGGAGCGGCACCTCCGAAGGAGATGTTGTCAAGGACCTCAGACACCTTCACGGTGGCGAGGGCGCTGGCGAAGGCGGCGGCCATACCGCTGCTGACGTCAACACCGGCGGCCTTGGTCACGGCAAGGATGCTGGCGGCGTCGTTCTTCTGCTGCTCGCTGAGGATCAGGGCAGCGTAGGTGCAAGCTAACTGCTGGGTGGACATCTATAAAACTCTGCGGTGAAGAAAAAGGAAAAAGAGAGGAAGTACGTTAACTTTTTCGCACGTAATAAACAGCAGCGCTTCCAACAAGTAATGACACAAGTGAAGAAATAATACTAAAGATTTGTTTTAGAAATGAAAAATGATTTCAGAAAAGAAAGAAAATGAAAGAACTCTCATTGTGGTTAGGCCTGGGCCTCGACAGTCTTGGGCTCGATGACGGTGATGACATCGGGGAGCTCCTGGCCCGGACCGCCCTCAGCGGCGCTGGACGGAAGCATGATCTTGACCTTGCAGCCAATCACGCCAGCACGAAGGTAGCAGTGACGGGCGGCGCTGTCGACGAAGGTCTTGTGGGCAGTACCGGACTTGATCATGTAGCCATCGCGGAAGGTCATGCTCTTGGCACGCTGACCCTTGATCTTACCACCAACGGTCACCTCGCAACCCTTGGCACCGCTCTCCATCACGTAGCGGATGATGCCCATGGCGGCACGGCGCACCTGGAGGTTGCTGAGGAGCTTGAAGCGGAGGGACTCCACCTGAGCCATGGCGGACAGACCGCGCTTCTCCACACGGTCGGTGAAGAGCTGGAGCTTGCCGGGCTTGTAGTGGAAGCGCTGCTCGATGCAGGCCGTGAGCTCACGGATGCGGCGGGCGTTGTCGCCAATCACCTCGCGGGTCTTGGTGCAGCGGATGACGATCTCCGTGCGGACAGGGGTCTTGCGGTGCTCCACACCGGCGAAGCCCTCCTCGGCGAGCTCGCGCTTGAGGAACTCAAAAAGCTCGGCGTAGAAGACACCGTCGCGGATGATTTGACGCTTCTTAGATAACTTACCCATCTGAAGAGTTCTATTAGGGGAAATAAAAAAAGAGAGGAAGAGAGAGAGAGAGAGTATGTTCAAAAATAAAAAAGGGAAATCCAAAAGCGGTCTATTTAACGCACATGGCAAAGAAAAAAGAAAAACTTAAGGAGGGCAACAGAACGGTCGCCCTATTCCGCCCATGTGGGCACGGCGGACTGAAAGGTCATTTGTTTCTCTGCCGATATCGACAGCGCATAGCGGTGGGCACAGAGGTAGATTCTTTCCGGGCACACACAGCTCTTGTGCCCTATCCCCACCTCCGAGTACTCCCCCTTCCACTTCTCCAGCAGCGCCGCACTGGACGACGGTGGCTCCCCGACACTCGCCGACCGACTTAACGAAATGTACTTTGTATCCTGCACGATGGGATGCCCTAGAGAGGAGAGGTGCACCCGCAGCTGATGGGTGCGGCCAGTGAACAGCCTGCACCGCAGGAGACTACACTGGCTGGTCGCGTCATATCGGAGGAGGTAGAACACGCCGCTGGCCGTGCGCAGGGAGTCGAGGAAACTGTCCTCCGTTACGGGTGGTTTCCCCTTTGTTAGTTGTCTCATCTTTTCATGTTTTTCCTGCCGATCTAACCCACTATCGGTACCAACAGGCACAGTGGCCGTCTTCTGGAGAAACCGCTCTGTCTCCTCCGCGGTGGGGGACCAGTAGACGCTAATGTGATAACTTAAACAGCCGATGGGCCGGTCGACCAGCAATCCCCCATCCTCCTGTAACGTACAGTGGTGTTGCTGCTGGAGGGAGGCAGGGTCGAACTTGCCGTGCACGAGCGTCAAGTACTCTTTCGCGCTGCTACCCTCCTCCGCGTCTTCCTCCTCCTTGTTCGCAAACAGTGTAGTGATGACACGAGCGGAGTCGCTGTCTAGGGCGAATAGCAGCACCCCTTCCGTTACAATATCCAGTCGATGGGTCACAAACAACCGCAGACGGGTGTCCGCGGCGGTATCACCAGGTCGTGGTCGCTTTTTCCGCTTGTCTACCGCGGTGTCTCCCTCCGTCTTCACTCGCTCCAAGTATTGCTGAAGTACCGCCCACTCGGACTCCCTCAGTCCGTTCCTTCCGTCTGGCGAAAGGTGGACCCGGATCAGCTCAAACGCATGCACCTTGTGCACAATCGCCACATACGATGCCCCGCCGCTCGACGTCCGTCGCTCGTGGTGGTAGTAGATGCGATCGTCCCCGCCGAAGACGTCCTCCAGAATGGACGTCACGGAGTTCTTGCGGTATGAGCCGGAAGGGTGCACGGGCATGCCAGCGGGTTTGTGCACCGCCATGTAATGCAGTGGGTCCCCGCCGTCCGTCACCGGTCTGTACTCTAGCACATGGATGGGCTCCTCCGCAAAGATGCGGCCCTCCCGCCGCCACACACGATGGTGGATGGTATCCTTCTGCCGTAAGAGGAGCGCGGGGGTAAACAAGGTGGGCAGCGCCGCCTCCAGCTCCTCCTGTGTGACACGCGTCACCAACCAGTCCTTCACACTGGACCAGTCGGACTCCTTCCCGCTGTCGCCGCCGCCGGTCTGGTGCGCCCAGTAAGCGGTGAGTTGCCTCTGATACGTCATCCCAGCTTCTTTGCACTCTGCTTCCCTCTTCTCCAACCACAGCACGCCCCGCTGGAGCTCCTCCACGTAGGCGGGCAGGTTGACCCGGGGATCACTACTCACGGAGGCCACACTGTTATCGGTGGTGGAGGTCGTGGGAGGTATGTAGGCGAACTCCTTCACAAACAGAGCTAACAAGGACAGTCCCAGCCACCGTCCCTTCACGCTAGCGGTAAACACAAAACTGTAGGGGGCGACGGCCAGAAACTCTGTTTTGGTGGAGCTGTTGGTGTGTGCACAAGTGGGGGAACACGGATCGGCCGTGACGTAGCGATCCCCTTCGGTAGGGGAGGTAGATAAGTTTGGTGTAGTCGTCATATATGTGTCGATTCTAAATGAAGTATAACGGACAGTTGTAAAACATTCTGTAGACTAGGGGGAAAGGAAAAGGAAAAGGTGGTATGCCGTTTAGTGGGAATTTCCCTAAATGCACAGCGGCATACTACAGTCCGTTCTTGATTGTATCGGAATAGCAAAATAGTATACACGGCAGCAGAAAAAGACTTCCCAAACGTTCCTCACTTTATCTTTTTCTGAACCAACTCGACTAGTCGAATGTGCGCCCTTTCCCTCCGGCGCGCTCGCTTTCTATTCCACACCACGATCCCTTCTCCTGCCACGCACAGCAGGAACAGCATTGCGAAGACGGCCACGCTCTTCGGGTTCGCCCCGCACGTCATGTCCTCCTTATGGTAGAGGTAGCCAAAACTGTTGGCACACTCCACGTTGGCGCAGGTGTTGAGCGACTGAAAGTAAGTCTGCTCGGTGTTGCACTGTGCTGGTGCCATGCAGACCGCCGCGGTGCTGCTGCCCTTCTCCCACGGCGTGGCCATGTTCGGTGCGGCAATGTACAGGAGGGGTAGCTCACGAAAGACATCGGCCGACCTGGCGTACGAAGTGGAGACGAGGTTGCGGGTGATGCCAAAGACGGCGCCGCGCACGTACATGGGCACCCAACACGATGAAAGGGTCACGGTAGAGGGAGAGGGCTCTTTTTTCCCTGGCGTTCGTGATGGACCCCGTCGAGTACAGTCGCAGCGAGCCGTCCTCGCTGACGAGTCGGTTCAAGTCCAACGTGAAGGAACCGCTGGGCTCGCCGTCCCCAAAGTTTCGCCACACCACGCTACCCCGGACGACGGTCAGTGTGAGTACCGGCAGCTCCCCCACCATGGTAGGGTCTAAGCTGCACTCCAGGTAGTCGCCGGTGCGGTACAGGTTCACGGCCTCCTCATCCTTCCCCCAGTGGCACCGACCGGAGCGCAGCAGGGCCGTCTTCCCGCCCGGCTGGTCTCTTATCCATGAGGCAACGTAGCGGATCAACTCCCACGGCAGGGCGAGCGCGACCGCCTCCGCCATCGACAGCACCACATTGTACCCCACCGTCAGCACCGCCGCCGTGTCGTAGGAGAAGACGGTGGACAGGGACTGATTGCAGATGGAGACCCCAGCGGAAAAGATAATGCCGCCGTCGCCGCTGGGACCGGAGAAGGTCGTCAGCATGGGGTACATTCGTGGATTGAGCAGCTTCACGAGAAACTTGGAGGTGGGGATGTGGCAGTCTGGAAGGGGTGACCCTTCACACGCGTACGACTGGATGCTCCGCTCCGCCGCGGCGTTGACCGTCTCGACTGGCAAGTTACTCATTTGCCGAATTTCCCGCTTCTCCGTGTCGAACACCATTGTGTCGTAGGCAGGGCCACAGCACGGGGTGGCGGGGCTGAAACCACCGTAGGCATCGCCCAGACTGACCGATGCACCGATCGGGAAAGCGAAATCCGAAGTCATGTCGCAGGTGTAGGCGACGCAGGCGTACTGCACATCCAGCACACTCCTCACCTTGGAGCTATTCCGGGGGTAGATGCCAGGGGGGATCACCGTGCCCCACGTGATATTCTGATTCACCAGCACCTCCCGTCCGGAGGGGCAGACGGTGGAGGTCGTCCCACCGGCCTCGGATTCTAGCAGGCAGTACCGATACTGAGTGGTGAACAAGTTGGCTGGACTATAGAGGATGGAAAACACGGCTCTCGTGGTGGTTGCCGCGTGTACCGCTGAGCAGAGGAAAATGAAAAGGAGAGAGACGAAACAAAGAGCCCGCATCGCCTTCATTACTATGTGTCTATACGTTTTTATGAATTGCAGTGGTTGCTTCAAAAATGCGGTAAAGAGGGAAAAGTGCTGTGCCAGTCGAAATAGTCCGTGGAAGTAGAGCAAAAGGGAACTAGGAAAACTAGTGGAGAACACATCAAACAAAATGAACCTTTTTACGCAAATGGCGGAACAAAAACATTTGATGTGTATGAAAGCACACACGTGGGTATTTTTTGTTATTTATTGAGAAACATTTTTTTTCTTTCTTTTTTATTTACAACTCGCGTGAATAGTCCACGTGTTTGGCGGCTCCGGTGAGGGCCCGTATTTGTCTCTGCAGTTCATCAATCAGCTGTTTCTGTTTGATAATAATCTCATCCCGCTGGCGTACCTTTTCTTCTAGTGGTGTCACAATCTGGTGAAATAGCGCTTCAATGTATGCATCCTCGGTGCTTGTCTTGCTAGCCGCAGCAGCAGCAGGCGCTGTCTTCTGACCCCTGCGCGGTGTGGTGGTGGTCCGTGGGCTCTGCTGCCGTCTGGGGGACGTGCTGAGCTGAAACTCATGTGGGACCGTCACCTCGTTCTTCCACTTTCTAATATCCGGGCCGCTCAGTTTTTTCTGCTCCTCCCTCTTGCGCCGTCTCGCCGCCTCCAGTCGCTCCCTGTGCTGCAGTACCGCAGGGTCCTCCAAGGCGGGGGAGTGGCCTCGCGCCCCTTTGGCCCCGCCGGAGAGGGACCTCGTGCGGGTCGTGGTGTGTGGTGTGAAGGAGCAACGCTCCCGCACCTCCATCTCCTTCTCCCGCCGCTGCGACTCAATCGTCCGGTCCCGCCGGTTCTGCCAGGCGACGGTCTTGTTGTACATACCGTCTGGGGGGCTGGTGGTGTAGTACCGCCCCGCCTGCTGCAGCTGACTCTTGATAAATGCATCCGCGGGGTTCTCCCTTGAAGGAGAGGTGTGCGGCCGGTAGAGGGTGTTGCTCCTATTCATCTTTTCTTCTAATATTTCAGAAAAACGATCCATGAGGGGCTGGTCGCTTCTGGCCTCGCTGACGGGTAGCCCGGTCGGGCGGCGCACGGCGGACACGTCAGGGGTGGCGGTGCTGCCCTCGTGAGAGAAGGTACTAGTGTTAGCAGGGGCGGTTTCATCTCTGCTCTGGTTGAGGAACCGCTGGTACTCGCTTATTTTGTTTCGATATAGCTCGATGCTTTTGCTGAGCTCTGGGTCCATCGCCGTGTTACAATATTTTGTTTGTACTTAAATAGTGTGATCTAGGTGACAACGGGGGAGAGAAAAAAGAAGCTATAACCGCAAGCAAAGAAGAAGAAAAAAAGGACTTTCAAATACAAGCTTTATCATTCCGAAATGTAAGCCTTTGCTGTATCAGGGTTTTTTTTTTCCACCTTTTTGATTTTGACTTTTGTTGCTTTTGTGTTTTCTGTGCTCACATTTCTGGTTTTGTTTTTCTCCTTATTTATTCTTAAAAGGGGCAAATCAGGGTAATGAAACGTAGCAACAGTGGTCGATCGCTGGGAGGGACTGCCATCTGCAGCACGGTGTCGGGCACCACCTCACTCGTGGTCACCCCCCGCGCCGGCCGCTTCCCCAAGTCGGGATTGCTACTCTGAACCGTCTCGTAGTCACACAGGTAGTCCGCGCAGCAGCTACGGTTGGCGACAAGACACTCCTCAATGATGACATCCGCGTGCCGTGCCTGGGGGATGTACACGTACTGAAAATTCACCGCCTCAGAGGGCGAGGGCATGTGCTGGATCGGGAAGGCGGCTAGGTTGTTGTCCTGCAGGGTCGCCACGCTATGTCGGTTGTGCTCCTCAATCCGCATCATGCGCCGGTAGCTGCAGCTCTGCTGGGCCAGCCGCAGAATGTTCACGAGGGAGGAACTCTCCGATGGGGGCGCAATGTTGTCGGCCCCGCCATGGAGGAAGCTCATCCGACTGGGGAAAACTATCGAACACATTGTCTGGTAGGGCCTCCCCAATCTCCCCCATCCGCTTGCTATCAAAGTACGTATTCACGCAGTACCGCGGTACGTTGGTTTTGCCCCCCGCAATCGTCGACAGCACATCCTGGCTCAGCCCCTTCTGGTCGAAGGAGGAGGTGAGTTTCTCCAAGTTGTAGGTGCCGTTGAGGCCCACGTAGTGATGGATGCTCTGACGGGGGTTGTACCGATGGACATTGTACGCCACGTTCGACGGTGGTGGGAGCTCCTCCCCTAGCTGCACACTCTCCTGGTAGGCGGCGATGTGGGCCTGCGAGAGGAGCGATAGCATCGTCAGGTGCGCCCCGGCGGAGTGACCAAGGAGGGTCACGTTATTTACGTCACCGTTATACCGCTCCGCATTCTGTAAGACCCACGCAATGGCATCCGATACATCCAGCACCATTCCCTCCATCGTCGTCTGAGGGAAGTTACGGTAGTCGGGGCAGAACACCACGTACCCCCTCGCCGCAAACACTCGCGCAATCATGGACGCCCACAGGTGACTCCCAATGATCCACGCACCGCCGGAAATGATAATGATAACCGGAAACTTTTTACGGCGGAGGGTGACGTTGCTCTTGGCCACGTCCATTGCCTTCATGAGGGAGTCTAGCGGCACTGGCAGCACAATGTCCACCGTCGCCCTGTTGTGCAGGTTCATCCGGTCCTCCTCCTCGGCGTCGTCCATGCTGGGTGGGGGCGGCACCAGCATCACTGGCGGGGACCCTTCTCGCTTCAGCAAAGGGGTCGACCGCCGCCGACCGTTCGGCTTCCGCTGTGGCTTACGCTCGGCGGAGCTCCTTGTGCTGGAGGTGGCGCTCTCTGGTGTGTCACTGTCCACCAGCGCCGCGGGGCGAGCCGTGCGCCCTGTGCTGTGGTTCACCGTCCGCTTCTGTCGCGCCATCAGGCGCACTTGAGGAATGGAGTTCCCGTTCCGTGCGGGGGACGGTGAGGACCGCTTCCGTGCGGCGTCACCCAGCGCTAGTGCCTCCCCGCCGCCTGTGAGGTCCGCCTCCTCCAACACTTGCAGCACATTCCGCCGCTTCGTCACCGCCGAGGAGCGGTATGACACGCGACGGATAATGTGATCCGAGGTGAGGTACCACCACATGTGCGGGATAAAGTACACCGTCATGCAGGAACCGTAAATGTACAGGCGGATCATCTGGAAGAACCACACGACGCCGGTGCTCAGGATGAGCATGAGCCGAATGGAACTCTTCAGCATCCAGAAGAATTGTTGAACGGCATAAGGAAGCATGTACATGCAGGGATCGTTGAAATGGTATACAGTGCTCCCCTTTATTTGGAAAAAAGAAAAAAAAATTGGTAATGATGTAAATGATGATTAGATAAAAATTAGGCTTTGATAATACTAAATATATATATGCATTTTACTAATCAGGGAAAGAGATGGGAAGAGAAATTGAAAATTTACTAAAATGAAAGACAAAGGTGTTACTCTACCACTCAACAGGGGAAATGAAGAAAAGCACCTTTTTTTTTCTTTTTTTCGTAGCATTCACAGAATCTTTTGAAATAAAAAATGTGTGTATTGAATTTCCCTTTCCTTTTCTGTTTTCCTTTTACAAGAACAAAAACAAAAAATAGGATACTGCACACACACGGAGACCTTAGGGGTCCATCTTGGCAGCACGCTTCGCAAATTCTCCATTCGGGTCCAATATCCAACCGACTGGTACGTACTTGCTGCGGAAGCGCTCCTCCCACTCGTTCAAGGTCTGCAGGTGGCTGGGCTTCAGCCGCGTCCAGTCCGCGTTGATCTCATCCTTTCCCACGACCACCTTGCCCAGCTGCCGGGAGCTGTCGCAGCCGGCGAAGGCGTTGTAGGGACCCTCAGGGCCGTACCACTCCAGGGAGGCATTGTAGATGACACCCTTGACGCCAACAAAAGCGTAGGGCTTCTTCTTGCCGTCGTACTCGGCGAGCTCCTCGATGGTGTACCCACGAGGAATGAACTTGTGGTCGATCGGCTTCTCGTGCAGCCGCTCCATCTTTTTCTTGGAGGTGTGCAGGATGAGGGCCGTCACCACAATCACGACAATCGCGAGGAGGATGGTAATGCTGCTCATAGAGGGGGTAAAAATATTATGGTTAGTAATGACGTTAAAAATGATAATGGATAGTAAACTAACTTTTGAAAGAAGGACAAGGGGAAAATAAAGTGTTGTGTGGCGTGGGATAAAAGAAACACCACGAAACAGACAAAAAAAAACTCTGCGGAGTGATGAAGAGCATTAACAGCACAAAAACAGCAAACACAGACGTGTAGTCGTTATTCTGGTGATCAGCGCACGATGCGGTCCCGCTGCAGCTCCACCTCTAGCACCTCCACCGAGTAGTTCGGGTAGAGACTAATCACGAACACCTCCAGACTCTTCAGTATAATGTACAGCACCTTGGCGGTGGGGGAGGGCGGCGAGGTAAAGAGGTGCCCAATGTAGGTGGGCTCCTGCTCCCAGTTCTCCCGCCGTACGCGCATGGCGCCTACCATACGACGTAACTGGACCGACAGGAGACAGGCGGCAATCAACAGACCGCAGGAGAAGACACTGATGGCACCCAGGAGGGTGAGCGCGATCAGCCCGATGAGCGACATGACAGGGACGTCCCCCCGCACCACGCCGGCCACCCGCCCTCCTAGCGCTCGTGCCTGTTGGGGTAAGGCCTCGAAGGGGCGCCGCCGTCTATTCTCCTGCTGTACTCGGTCCGGCGGGGGATGGACTACGGGTGGTGGTGGCAGGTGATTGTGGTTGACGACACGTGGCTCCGTCGGCCCGCGGGTGGCACCGTGGAGGGTTCGGTGGAGCGACTTGAATTCCTCGAAGGAGAGCGCCCCATCCGGTTTTCTCTCCTCTTGGTCGGATTCCATTTCTAACTGTTTTTTTTTTTTTTTTTTGATCTTATGATATTGGGGATCCCCTTTGACTTTCTACTTTATAAAAAAAGGAGAGGGGCAATTTTATTTTCAACGCAGAAGGAAAACAGTAATACTTTAAAAAAGTGCGAAAAGATGCGTTACTATTTTTTTTTTTTTTTTTTTTTGATAAAATGAAAATGAAAAAAAAATCAGATTGAATCAGATACTCAGAATTACGCATAACCGAACTTCTTCAGCACCTCGACGTCCTTGGCGGCCATCTTCTTGACGGCGTCCTTGCGAGCGCTAGCCCACGCGTTGCGGAGACCCTCCTGCTTCTTGTAGTAGCGGGTGGACTTCTCCTTGCGGGCAGCCTCGAGCTTCTCGACAATGTCGCTGTACTTCCAGCCGACGTGCTTGCACATGTTACCGAGGACGGTGTAGGCGCGCTCCTTGCGGTAGCACAAGTGACGCTGGGCACGGGGGATGACGCAGCGGCCACCGGCGCGGACCATGTTGACGGGGATACCCTCGTACGCGACGAGGTGGTGCAGGGCGGTCATACCGCGCTTGGTGTAGCGGGGGAGCATACTGCGGACCGTGCGGACGAACACATCAGCGGGGGAGCGGTGGTGGAAGGGACCGAGGGTGGGGTTGGACAGCTTTCTCTTGCGGAGGTACTGGAGGTACTTGATCTTGTTACGGATCTCAGTACCAGCAATGTTCAGTTGCTCGCAACGGACGACGGTGATCTTCTTACCGAGAAGAAGCTGCTTGGCCACGACGGCGGCAGCACGACCGAGGACGTGGTCCTTGAGGTCAATCACAATAATGTCGGGGCGGTGCCTCTTGACATTCTTGCGCTGCTTGCGGGCCACAGCTCTACGAGTAGGAACAGCCATCTATCTGAATATTCTAAAAGGATAAAAAGATGGGAAAGAAAGGAGAAAAAAAAATTAATCAGTGTGGATAACGATGCAATGGGTCACAGCACTTAAAAAGTGTGAGAAAAAAAAAAAGCAGCTTGATCATTAAAATATAAGTGTATATTGTACATTATTGGTGGATAGCATTTTTGTCGATTTTTTATTTTATTTGGTTTCAGTGTACAGAAATTCAAAACCAAAAAAAAAAAAAAATTACTCGTCGCTTTCAGAGGCGGAAATGCCGTCGAGTGTGAGAACTCCCTTTAGTCTAGTGTCGATATCCTCCGCTTCGTAATATCCGTTGCTGTGAAGAATGCCAATATAGCCGAAGCCATAACCGCAAATGGGATCTGGGCCAGTAACTTTACTGGTGTCCCTCGGCGCTGGTACGTCGATCAGAGGGACGCTAGAGGCACGCTTGGAGCGTGCGTCTATGCTATCGGTATTGAGCTGCGCATTCTCACGAAGACGGACATTTCGCTTACGAAGTCGCTGCGAGCGCAAGTTGGAAGGGTCGCCGCTTCCCTCTCGCACTCTCCTTTTCGGCTTCCCCACATCTGACCGGTACCGCCTTGCCGGAGGGACCTGACGCGTTTCCTTCGCTTCCGCCTCTTTTGACTGCGCCGAATTTTTCCTGCTACCCTGGAGTTTCTCTTTCGGGTCCGAAAAAAAATACGGAAAATTTTCTCTTCTTCGCGCTGATGATGTTGTCGCCCCACGCCGACACGTCATTCACCTGAGCAGTTTGAGGCGGTTCTTTTCCTCGGCCAGTCTCCTGCCGCCTCGCCGGAGGTCTAGAGGAAGGAGGTTGCGCCTGTGGCGTGTCAATAAATCGAATGTACTCTCGTTTAAAACCAGCGGGCGACGGAGGTGTCTCTCTTCGTTGATACGCTGCGGGGGTTTCTGTTATAGAAGAGCGCGGCCTCTCCTCTGAAATTTGCGGGGGTTTTCCACCTGCAATGGGGGGTAATTTTTTTTCACCGCGTGACGGGGAAGAAGGGGCATTACGAGCGTTCATGCCAACGACTTGCATTCCTCCGCCTCCTCCGCGCGCTTTTATAGGCTCTTCTTCTGTTTTTGCCGCCGCGCTCGTCCAGACTGGCGGCGCATAAGCGGGAACCGCAAAAAGCGCCATCCCCTTCGGCGTTGAATCAATACAAGCCTGTTCGCTGCTACCACAAGACATTTTTAAAATTTTGCCAGAACCCATAAAAGCAAAACCGTCAATAGACCTCATTGGAGGAAGATTAAACAAGTACCGCATGATGCCGGACAAGTGAAAAATAACTTGCACCCATTTACCCCTCGGTATGATTAATGGCAATCGGTACACACGCTTGTCGTGCAGTGTATCTACGCTAGTTTCCTTAATGTGGGTGCCTATCACTAATTTTATCGCGGCTACAGTACTTTGTGAAATGTTAAACTCGACCGCAAAATCGTCCGTTGATGACAAAAATAACTGGAGCGTCACTAATTGATGGCTAATATTCAACGCGGACAAGGGTCGCTCATCCCGAGGAATTTGGAACCTATTTTTAGATAAATCCCCTTTCATATTGAGAATCGCATCGTTTAGGACTCGATCCTTTTCTAAAGTGCACCCCTTGGGAGTCAGTATTTTTGCCGTAGACAAGCACTGCTTGCTCGGGGTCATTAACAGCATGAGCGACATTCTAAAAAAAAAAAAAAAAAAATGTACAAATGTGACGATCTCAAGAGAATAATAAAAAATAAAAAAGGGGGAGGAAAACAGAAAAGTACGACAAAAAAATAGGGAAAAGGGAATGTAAACACGGACAAAAAATGAGAAAAAAAAAAATATAATCAGGTTGGTTTTCCTTTTATCGTCGGTACCTCGCTGTTATTTTCCATATTCATTATCATTGAGTCGCTCGCACTTTTACTCTGCCGATGCTTGGTCAGAGTAATTATGTCCTTTTTTTTTTTTTTTTGTCATTTCGTCTATTTCGTTTAGGTGACCGTCTATTAGTATTATTTGTTTTAGTTGTATTAATTAAGACGCCGCATCAATCATTAATTTTAGGCGCCGTCGCTTGACTCGGGTTTTGGGAGTGCCTCTCTAAAAAGGCCAATGTCCCGCTCCTGGCCAAAGTTTGGCGGCTGCAAAGTTAAAATACTACAAACCCCGTCCTCGTTGACACACAGGACTCCGCCCTTATTTCCAAATTCATTACAATAGTTGGTGGCTGAAAATACAGTTAACAGCCACCTTCTCTGATTGCTGGGAAAAAATTGATATCCTTCGTCTACCACTTGGTGAGCGCGGCAGATCAAATCTAGCTCGTTTTCCTTCAAAAATTTCTCGAGCACATTTTGGGAAAACACGTAGGAAACACCGCGTGAGCTGGGCGACCAGTCTATCCCCGAAGCCATGTTCGTTTCCGGGTCCGCCCACAGTAGATCGCAAATAATACCTGAAGTAGGAATATTGCACGGACGTAAATCGGGAATTTCCCCGACGTAACGGAGCTCTGGGGAGAGCCCGCCATGCATGCAGAAAATAGACTGATTTACGACGGCAGCCACGGGGAGAACTCTAAACAGGTCCGTAAACACCTTAAAAAGTCGGAGACTATATCTTCGTTTACACTCATCAAAGAAACCGTAGAGGCGCATAATATTTTCATCCTCGTGATTGCCTCTTAAAGTATAAATTTGAGCCGGGTCAATTATCTTGATGGCAAGCAAGGTTACCACCACCTCTATTGAACGGAAGCCCCTGTCAACATAGTCCCCGAGAAAAAGAAATTTATAAGGTTCTTCCGCGTCCTGGCTAGGTGATCCCGGATTGGGAAACGATGTTTTTTTGCTAATCGACGGACAACGCTTGAACAAATTAATAAGATCGTAATACTGCCCGTGGATATCGCCGCAAATGCAAACTGGAGAATTTAATTGAACCGTGACAGGTTCATCTATAATTATTTCTCTGGCGCGCATAATAATTCTCACGATAAGCTCCTCCGGTATCCGCTGCTCGTTAATATCTCTGCTGGTATAATTTAAAGGCAGCAAATCTAATAGTCTAAGTAAAACGTCGTATTCCTTGTCAACAGTCAAAGTGTGCGTCGGCAGCTCTCCCAGCGTGCATTTTTCTAGAGGAATTTCTCTCGGTCTCTTCGCCATTTTCGGAAACAAGTGGTCCTTCTAGATAATGAGGTATTTCGCGTGTGTTAGTTTTCCAGGCTTGCCGAGCAACCGACAGAAACTAATCCGCAAAAATCGTCTTTAAAAATCCCTTACCGTTCCGTTATACTTTATTTCTTGCAAAAAACAATAATTATGATAATCAGAATAAGAAAATTAGGAAAGAAAAGACAGTGTATTGAGACGCAGCCAACCGTCGTACAACAAAAAAAAAAGCAAAAAAAAAATTGGAAATTTTAAAAAAAAAAAAATACAAGGCACAATAGGTCCGCCACAATTAACTTTCCGTCTCGCTGCCTTTTACAAAGGCGTAGATTAGGTCCGGGATGTCCTCGCTTTCAGGGACATGATTAGCCACACCAAACTGGGACATCCACTTGTCAACCTTTTTCTTCTGTGATGTGGTGGGTGGAAAATCAAAGCCAACGGTGCCAGATACCTGCACTCCCGTCGGGGATTCTGAAGAAGTTACTATTCGCACTCGATTTGTCGGGAAAAACTGCAGCTTCAGGGGAAACGACACGCCGGACTGCACAGGCACGGGCAAGTTGAGGATCATTTCGCCCGACGAATCTACAATTTGGACAAGCACGACTCCCTCTTCGCCGGAAACACCGGTGATCATTTCTATTGTGCCGAACGTCGCGGCGTCCGATTCGGGGAGGCAAAATTCACTTTCTGCTGCATTCGTTTGCCCGGGGGAATAAACAAGGTGGACCTGGTACGGAACCGCCGGCTCGTCCTCCGGTTGACGAAGGGTCCACCGGAACGGAAGGCCAGTCGTCAAAACCATTCGGCTAACTATTTTTTTTATTACTATTATTCTTGGGAAGTTACCCGCGGGGGCATGAGCGGTGTGGGGAGGGGGGTTGTGACCTTTTGGGGAGGGCGGCCTTTTGATCGGCGGCGCACGACCGGCCGGACGCCCTCGCCCCGGCGGGCCACAACCCCCGGCCCCGAACACCAAACCGCACCCAAGCAAACCAACCAAAATCCCCCCCACCCCCTTAAAATCCAAAGGAAACAGCAAAATTAGGTTTATTTAACATGAACTCTGTCACTTTTGGGCTGGATACGACAGCCCGTGCCCTTTGCCCGTTGTACCACCAGCAAAACGGAAGGGAAGACAGCAAATTTCTCGTCGGCACAGACAGTGCCTCAGGCGAAAATAAAATCGCCATATTAGAATACGACGACGGAATGAAAACGCTTGATTGTGTGTCGATGTGGGAAAGTCCCAAGCCTATCAAAGGTTTGTGGCCTTCGCCCTCCATGACAAAAAATCTCTTCGCGTCGCGGACTTCCGACGAGATCACCATTTTCTCTTTGGGCGAGAATATTTTGAGAGAACCAAAACGCGAGCTTTCTGTGGAACGAGGCGGCTGCCAAGCTCTCTGGGACTTGGAAGGACTCCAAAATGAGGTCACCATCCGTTCTCACGACGCCGTCTTTAGGGTTGCCCTTGACGCCGGCAAGGAAGGAAAAGAAACGTGCAATTACAGCTTTAAGGACGATACCGTCCACGCCTCCGCGCTCGACCCCCACCACCCGTATTTGTGCGCCGCTGTTTGTGACAGCGGGATGAAAATTATCGACTTTAGAGCAAAGTCTGTGGTTGGTGTCCCAAACACGACGAACCAGCACGGCTTTTCTAGTAAATACGCGATCGATTTCAACCCGGTGACGCCCAATAAATTTCTAACCTACGGTGACGACGGCCAAATCACTTACCATGACATTCGGTACGAGGGCTCCTCCTATATTGTATCGGAGCAGTCGCACTTTAAGGCTGGTGACCATCAAATCAAAAAAGCACTCTACAACCCGTTTCACCAGGAACTCATCATTTCGTGTGGTTCTGATCAGACACTTGGCTTGTTTGAACATAAGTTGCAGTTCTCCACGCTCCTTTCGTCCGTCAGTGAATTCGGCGACACTATTACTGATATCTGCTGGAGCAACGGCAGTCCTTGGATTTTTGCCGGTGTGTCCCACAGCGGAAAGGTGATTGTTAGTTCTGTTCCGTCCGAGGTGAAAATGCGTATCCTTCTCGGGGAGTCAAAATAGTGTCAAGTGTGGGCAGAAGGGCTGCCTGGGCCATCGGTTTATGGCCACCTATCGTTACTAAAAAAGAAAAAAGAAAAAAAAAGGGGTGATACGAAAGAGGGAGCATCTCTAAAATATATATATATACAAACGATTACTATCAATTCTCAAAGCAGGAAATTTCCCATACAAACAAAAATTTAAAAAAAGGTACCGATGGAAAGTCGCGCCCTGTTTCATCCGTCATTTTTTATTACTCTATTTCTCTCTCTCCTCCTCCTCTTTCGATTTTGTGATTGTGTTCTCGTCGCAACCGACAATTTAAAAACTATAAAATAATTCTTCCACAAGAAACGATAATTATTAAATTCTAAGGAGAGGTTCTTTGTCTAAGCCATGCCCTCTGAAGCCGAACTCCGTACTCAAATCGACGAGCTCGCGAAGCAAATTACTGCGGTTAAAAAGGAAAAGGGAGCCGACAGTGCCGAATGCAAAGAACTCGTCAAGCAAATGGGTCAGCTCCGTTCTCAGCTCCCCAAGGACGACAAGAAAAAAGCCGTCAAGGCTCCTGAACTGTCGTACTTTGACTCCCGTCTGGCTATGGTCAACGAGATGGGTTTGATGGGAGCTGCGTATCCTCATAAATTCAAGCGTGAATACACTCTTCCCGACTTTAAGGCCAAGTTTGCCCCCCAAGTCAAGGCACCCGGTGACCGCGCCTCCGAGAAGACCAGCATCGCTGGCCGTGTCATTAACAAGCGAAGCTCCGGCTCCAAGCTTCACTTCATCACCCTCCAGGGCGATATGGACACGCTTCAAGTGATTTCCATGCTGGATGACTACAGCAACCCCCAGGATTTTGCCACCATTCACGGTCGCGTGAAGCGTGGTGATATTATCGGTGTTGAGGGATACGCGTCTCTTTCAAAGACGAACGAGTTCTCCATGAGTGCGACGAGCATCACCCTCCTCTCCACCTGTTTCCACATGCTCCCGGATGACTACTATGGTCTGAGCTCCTTTGAGCAGAGATTCCGTCAGCGTTACCTGGATTTTATCGTTAACCGTTCCAACATCAACACATTTGTCCAGCGCGCCAAAATCATCAAGTACATCCGAGATTTCTTCTCCAAGAAGGACTTTGTGGAAGTCGAGACACCTACTCTTAATCAGATAGCTGGCGGTGCTGCCGCGCGCCCTTTTATTACATACCATAACGACCTTAACCAGACCATGTATCTCCGTATCGCCCCTGAACTGTACTTGAAGGAGCTGGTCGTCGGCGGTATGGACCGTGTTTTTGAAATCGGCAAACAATTCCGTAACGAAGGTATTGATCTGACCCACAACCCCGAGTTTACCAGCTGCGAGGCGTACTGGGCCTATCAGGATTACGAGGACTGGATGAACGCCACCGAGGAGCTTCTCCACGGAATGGCCGTCGAACTCCACGGTTCTCCTATCGTCAAGTATGCGCCAAAGGACTCCGAAGGCAAGCCCCTTCCCGAGGTCACCTTCAACTTCTCCCGCCCCTTCAAGAGACTCCACATTATTCCCGAATTGGAGAAGCGCATTGGCATTTCCTTTTCGTCGGTCGACTTCGAAAGCGAAGCCGCCATTGAATTTTTGTTGAAGATCTGCAAGGAAAAGAAGGTGGACCACAAGGCCCCCTTCACGGTTCCCCGCCTCCTTGATGACCTCATTGCCCACTATTTGGAGCCCGAATGCCACGATCCCTGCTTCATTTGCGACCACCCACGTGTCATGTCCCCCTTAGCCAAGTGGCACCGCAACGACCCCCGTCTGTCGGAGCGGTTCGAGCTGTTTGTCAACAAGAAGGAGCTTGCCAACGCGTACACGGAGCTGAACAACCCCATCATCCAGCGCGAGGAATTCGTGAAGCAGATGAAGAACCGCGATAAGGGTGATGATGAATCCATGGAAATTGACGAGGGATTCGTCCAGGCTCTGGAGCACGCTCTCCCGCCGACCGGCGGCTGGGGTCTTGGTATTGACCGCCTTGTCATGTTCATGACGAGCCAGGCCAACATCAAGGAGGTTCTCCTCTTCCCTGCCATGAAGCCAGAGGGACGCGGCGGTTTCGATTTCCCCCCTGGAACGCTCTTGAACGGTCAAGGCGTGCCGCTACTCTAAAAAAGAAAAAAAAAGATGGCTATTACACCAATGGTGTCATGCGTAACAACAACAAAAAAAGAAAAAAAAAAAAATGATAAAGAAACATAATAAAATAACTAACCTCTACGGATCAAAACCTACTAAAAACACTTGAAATAAAATATAAACCTTAAAAAAGAAAAAAGAAACGATAATAAGAGTAGTATCACCTGTGTGTTTATTGTTGTAAAACTGCCGTTTTATTTTGAGGTCCTGTTCTTTGCTTGCACTGAAACAGTTCCGACAACAGTACCGACAAAAAAAAAAAAAATCTCCCCTTTTTCAAAGAAAAATTAAGTATAATTCAATAGCATCATGAATCCCGAATGAAACCTACAATGCGCTGGATGATATGGATGAGAAGCTAAAGCGCTTAGGGCTGAACGAGGGCACGAGTGTTTTGAGCGGTTATACGGCAGAGCAATCCCAGCAATATTTACAGTCCATAAGGGACATCAAAAAGGAGCGCGACAAAACCCAAAAGGAGAAGGCGTACCGTGCCTACATGTTAAACGAGGGAGAAGAAAAGGGCGACAAGTACTTGTCGGATGTCAAGCAGGCGAAAAACAGACAGGCCATCATCGATAATGCGAGTCACGTGCTCCGCGGCGAGACGGAAAAGGCGGCTGCCATTTCACGCAATAGAGAGTTGAGGGCTTCTGAAGAACAGGAGCGCGAGAAGCAGTTAAAAAAGGAGGCGGCTCTTCGCGAGAGCATGCTCAAGCGCGAACAGGAGGCCAATGCGGCCTCGCGGAGCGCAATGACGGATAGCACGAGCGTCTCCAACCGGACGGACGACGCCACGACGGAGGAGTTCTGCAGGAACTTGGCGCGAGGCGTCATCAACCTCTCCATGTTAGTGTCCGACAACCGCCACCTCCCCTCCACCGACACATTCGGCAACCGCGTCCGCAGCGAGCACGAAAACCTCGAGGTGACACAGTGGAGAACCTGGGTGCGGGAATGCCTCTACGGCGCCACGCAGCCCCAGGAAAAGCAAAGGTCCATCGACGAGACCCCGGTGCAGGAGGAAGCCCCGCCAGCGGAGAGTTCCAGTCCCCTCGAGAACGAGGCGGAGGAGCTCCTCCGGTATGTGGCGGAGCTGCAAGAGGGCTACAGCGAGCAGGCGGTGGGGAAGACGACCAGCAAAGGGCTTTCCATGATGAACGAGCTGGTGGAAATTCTACGGAAGGAGAAGCTAGACACCCTCCGACGCGAACACGAGGCGGAGCTAGGGGAGGAAGTGGTGCCGCGGTGGACACAGCGGCTGCCCCCAGCGGGGTGTTTCGTCCACGGCGGGGAGCTGAGCGGAACCCACCTGCTGCGAGACACGATAGAAAACGTACACGAGACGAACACGCGGCAGAACAGTACACCACCGACCGCGGGGGCAACTAATACCAGTCGTGCAGGCGTGTGTGTTCGCTCCGGTGAGGCTCAACATCTCTTCGTGACGCCGCGCACCCTGTTGAACGCGGGGGTACCCCAGACCACCGCGAAGGGCGGCGCCTCCACGGCTGGCAGCAAGGCTAAAAAAGGTTTGCGCTCCTCGTTAAACTTTACGGAGGAGGATGAAAAGAAGGATTGGGAGCAGTTGTTTGAGATGGTCTGCAAGGAACTCATTCACGCCTACTGGAACAACTTGAGTGTCATTTCGGAAAACGATGTGCCACCGCCTCCGTCCAATACGGCGGACGGTGCAGCCGGAAAACACGCCCGCGGGTTGCAGGAGTCTGTCCTCGCCTCCGATCTCATCACCGTTCATCTCGTCGGCTTTCCCGAAACGAAAGAATTCTACCAAAGTTTGCTCGCCAGGCTTTCTACCCTGCTGGAGACCACACAGGTTGACATACTGGCCGCGATTGACCGCAAGCGGAATGATGACCGGCTAGACAGCTCTCCGCCGAATAAGCCGAAGCAGAGTGTGGCCAAGGCCACGGTGGGAAAAGGAAAGAAGAGCGTGCAGGCCAATGTGGCCCCCCAGGAGAGCCCCGCCGCCCGCGTCCAGCCCAAGGTGCTCCCACCGGTGTGCCTGCTGGGATTCTTCCTGCACCACGACCTGCCGACGGGATTACAACGATTGCAGGAGTGCAGCCCCAACCCAGGCAACGCCTCGTTCCCCTACTTCCACGATGTCTTCTTCCCCGACACCAAGGTGCAGCCCCCCACCGCCAGCTCCCCCTTCTCCCCGTCGGCTACGCAGGACGCTAGGAACAGTATCGCCTCGAGTAAGCCAAATAACAACAGCACGATGCCAGCAGAGTTGGTGGAGTGGAGCCGGCAGGCACTACGATCAGTTCTGCTGCAGCAAAATAAAAAGGCGGAACAGTGGTGCCACACGTGGGGCAGCTCCCTCTCTCTCGCGGCCATGGCCAACTACCAGCAAAACTCTGCCCTAGCGGCCGGCGGTCACTACGCCGGGGGAGCTGGCAAAGGAGATAAAGTGAAGCGAACGGGTGATCGAGCAAGAACGGCAGAAAGGGAAAGAAGAGCGAGTGTGGCGACGAGCATCGTCTCCTCCTCCGACCCCTCCTCCGTCCCCCAAGAGGCAAAACCCTACCAGTTTCCCCGCGTGCTCTTCTTTGTTCGAAAGGTAGACGTGAGCGACGCCGCGCTGCAACAGTTCAACAAGGACAACTCCTTTCAGTCCTCCGAAGAGGCGGAGAGTGCCGTGTGCCTCTATCCTTTCCCGTCACTGGACAGCAGCGCCTCTGAGACCGAGCTGGAGCGGTGGCGGCTGGTGTACTGCCTCACCGCCCACCTTGTTGAGGTGTCCGACCCGTCCAAGATGCGCTTTCTATCGAAGGATACGTTAATTCCCGATCAGCTGCCGACAGGATTTAGACTGAACGACTATCTGTTCCCGAAGGAGGTCCTCGACTGCATGAGCCACACGGCGCAGCTGCACAATGACATTCTTGTCAAGAACAAGTCCCTTAAAAGTAGTCCGTTTGTCGACGACAGCGTGTCTGTACCGAGTGATTTTCATTCCTGCTGTGTTCTGGTGGAACAGGAAGCGTTTCGCGTCGCCTATCACTTTCCTCTGAAATGCGCGGATATGATCAACAGCGTCCGATTTCCCTCCGAGGGGGACAACCGTGGAAAGCCCAAGAGTCAGCTGTTCAAAGAAATAGACGCGGTGCACCACCAGAACCTTCAGTCCTTGTCGTCCCTGCAGAGCCAATACCAGCAAAAACTGAAGAACAGCGGTTGTTTTGTCCTGTGTTGTGCGGTGAAGTACTCTGTGATCTCCCTCGCCAGGGTGATCAACGGTGTCTGTGCGCTGCTGGTCAACTCCATGGCGCCCACCGCTACCGCCGCCGTGAGTGGCGAACAGGCACCCGGAGAGGCATTTATGGCAGCTGCTCCTCCCGTCACCTTCGATGTCGTCGCTAGCACGGTGGCCGCCCTGTTGGAGCAGGACCGCCCCGTCCACTGGGATGGCTTGCAGCCCTACATTGGACAAGTCAGCGCGGCGGCGACAAGCGTCATGGAGAAGTTTGTGCTAGACGTGGCGGAACAATACGCCTTGTCAGAGGATAGTAAACAATTCTGGGTGGAGCAGACGCAAAAGATGGTGCAGCACCTCGTCGCGGACACCTTCTTGTGGGATGAGGCCGCCACGCTCTCCAAGTTCGCGGAGCTGGTCACACGGGAGAGGGACGGTAGTGCGCCAGGGGCGGAGTACCCCGCGGTAATCGCGCCTTGGCTGGCTAGGTGTGCGGCCCTGCTCCGCTGCATGGGACGACTGACGGAGAAGACGCGTCTCGCTACAGAGAGTTGGCTCTCGCATCAGTACAACCAAGCCTCCAGCCTCCTGCCACAGGCCGAGGGAACGGTGCTAGCAGGGGTGCAGGACCTCTTCTCCTCGCCCGCTAGAAGAATGGAGAAAAGCGGGAGAACACGCTGCACCTGCTGCAGTGGGAGACCTACCTCGCCACACTGTCCATCTACGGCAAGGACGCCCTCTCCATGGAGCAGCTGCGGTACTGTCACTTGTTACAGCAGGTGCAGCTCTTGTGGCAGTTCTCCGCCCACCACACCGAGCGGAGTGCGACGTTAGAGGCGTTTAGTGTCGGGAGCACAGGAGCAGCGGAAGAAGAAGAGGTGACACTCCCAGAAGGTACCGCACCACTGTCTCTGTGGTTCACGGACCACCTCACGCCGCAGAAGGACGGATATGCCTTCCTGACCGCACAAGAGCTGGACACCCACCTCGCCCACTTTGCGAGCGACAAGGGTGAGATCAACCTCTACCAGTGGTGTACCGCGCTGCTCTTCCGTCAGGGCGGCAACAGCGAGCCCCTCAGCCCCACTGGCCAGGAACTACTGTACTTTATGACCTCTCTTCCTCCTGAAATGAACGCCCAGTCCGTCGACCAGCCGCACGCCCCGCAGCTCGTGCCGTTCCTCGAATGTGTCCCGCGCAGCTGGGAGAATGCGTGGTGGTGGGGGGCCTTCGGTGGCGGTCACACCTACCACGCCAAGGCGCTGGTGAGCCTCATGACGACCCTCTTCGCCCTCGGTAGGGACGGTCCGCTGCGGTGGAGCTACCCCACCCTTCCCCGTATGATGTGTGTCCTCGCCTCCCACCCACGGTCGGTCTACAGCACTTTGGAGTATCTCCTGTACGCGCTGAGTGCCTTCCGACACGCGGCGGCACAGCAGTTTAATAGTCAGGCACTGATGCAAACAGTGCACGACTTCTTTGTCGATAGTGATACGGTGGAACTGTCCGCTCGTGAGGTCGCCTACTACACCAGGCCCATCGTCCACGCCAACGAGGAGGAGGGTCTCACCCTCACGGAAAGTGCGCAACTAGTGATGCAAATGGAGTCGGTAGAGTCCCTCAATTTTACAAAACTGGTGTCCTCGCACTGGGGGAAACAACTGATTGAAAGCTACTTTGCCTGAGAAAAGAAAAAAATGTAAATATGTACATGTCACTATATAGTATTTTGATTCTGTTATCGTTTTAGGGCTGTTTTTAGCTTATCATTTATCTGTATTCTCTGCTTGGTGTGTATGTCATGGATACTTTTTCCTCTCTCTCCTATAATGAAAAGTTATTTTTATTTATTGTTCTTCTTTTTTTTTCAAAACACCAATAGCTAAAAAAAAAAAAAAATGGAGAGCTACAAGGATGTGGTGGTCAGTCAGCCCCCTCAGTCCGTGCAGACCGTGAATAAGGTGTCGTTAGAAAACTACAAGGGTATCCTGCTCTGTGATAGGCCAGCAGAAACGACTAGTATTGGCGGTGGCGGCGGGGACGACCGACGCGCCTTCGTGCCCTCCGGTCGTACCGGTAACCCCTTGGGGGCTGGCCCTTCCAACGAGCGGCGGGAGCTGCAGAAGGAGCACACCTCCCTCACCAACACCAACGTACAAACCAAGAAGAGTCAATCGCAGGCGATCACGCGTCACAAGAATTGGCTCCGCTCTTTTGCCAAGCAAGTGCATGCCATGAAACAGAGCGAGGTGGAGCAGCAGGTGGAGGCGGCCCGGCGAGCGGAGCGGCTGCGGCAGGAGACCGCCCTCCGCCGAGAGAGAGAAGCGTTCGCCCAGCAGGAGCCGTACAACATGCAGGAGAGTCTAGACCCCTTCAAGAATAAAACGAATAATAATAATACGGCATCCAAGAAGACCAAGAAAGGCAAGGCCAAACCACAGTGGGCCATGACGGAGAATGAGGCGCTGGATATGGAGCTAGAGGCCAACAACGACTTATTAGACTTTGCCAAGAGTTTAGATTACGACAAGTTCATCAACGACTACGAGGTGACGGAGGCGCTGACGGTCATGCGGGATCGTGTGCTGGAGCTGGCGAAGGCGAACGACTGGAGCGAAGAGGATATCCGCCGGGCGGGGCAGGAGGAGCAGTTCATCGTCTACGAGGATGAGGAGGAGGCCTCCCGACGGGCCTCCCAGGTGCCGGAGGGAACCGTCCCTGTGGTGAAGCCGGCGGTGAAACCCAACGCGGCGGCGCCAGGCTCTGTCGCCCAGCACGACAAGGGTTGGGACAGCTCCGTCGGTCGTACCGTGGCGCTCAATCAGTCCATTCGCAAGGATGCAATTGTGCTGGCGGAGCGTCTCCTCGCGGCGACCCCCTCCATGCAGAAGGTGCACACCAAGTACACGCTGGCCCGTGTCCTGCAGCAGTGCGCCCTCACCGGTGATGTCAATGTGAATACGACCTCCCTCCAAGGACTGCCGCCAGGGGTGACGGCCGCCGCCCCTGCCAGTCACTATAATCCAGCGAGCAGTAGCGCGACCGACTATGGCATGGGGACCGCCCTCGCCGAGCCGCGCGTCGTGCAGGTGGATGCTGGGGTAGAGGGTCGGCCGGACCAGCAGGGCCGTGTGCTGCGTGACATGCAGACCTCCAAGGAGCGGACCCAAGGACTGCCCTACATGTACCGCTGTCCCGCTATCTAACTGAATGTTCATTATCCTTCTTTTTTTTTTTTCATCACTTTTTTTTATTATTCCTCCATGTATATAATCGTACACATAACTTAAAAAAAAAGAAGAGTGTTTCGCTGTCAAACAACAAAAAGATAATGCACCTTTCACAACCCTATCGTTATCCTCCTCCTTCTCTCCCTCTAATAGGAAAGAAATAATAATACACCCCTCTACCGATATTTCCCCTCCCCTAAAAGATGTTAACTGGAGCCCAACAAAACAACTTGGCCGCCGCCGGACAGCAGCGCCGTATCAATCCCATTCGTCCTCTCACGATCAAACAACTCACGGAGGGGATGAGCGTGGGGGACGGTGTGATGGTGATTGACGGGCACGAGGTGACCCAAGCCACCATTGTCGGTCGTGTCGTCGGGTATGAGAACGCCAACATGGCCGCCGGCGGGGCACAGACCGCGAAACACTTTGGCTACCGTATAACCGACACCACCGGTCTCCTCGTCGCCCGGCAGTGGGTGGATGGCGGGTCGGAGTCGGAGCCGCTTCCGCTCAACTCACACGTACGTGCGTCGGGGTCGGTGAAGGTATGGCAGGACGCCCCGGTGGTGACGGGCACCGTCGTCGCGGTGGCGGACAGCAATGAGCTCAACTACCACGCATTGGATGCCATTCTCACCCACCTGCGTCTCACCAAGGGGAACCGTCGGCCGGTGGAAGGCAAGTCCTCTCTGACCAACACGCCTGGCGCGGTGGGGGTGCAGAACATGCTCCCCGGCGGTAGCAGCAACGTGCCCCTCACAGACCTCCTCGTTAGCGTCATTCGTCAGAACGCTAATGGGAGTGACTCCGGGATGTCCATGGACGAGCTGGTGGTGTCGGCGCAGGGGTATGGGTTCTCCTCCAAGGACGTGGGGGCGGCGCTGCGCATTCTAGCTAGTGAGGGAAAGGTGTACCAGATGCACGATAACCGATTTAATATTTAAGAAAAATGACATGACCTCCCTTCTTCTTTTTTAGTTTTTTTTTTTTTTTTTTTTTGGCATAGAAAAAAATGAATTCTTTTTTCTTGCTTTCCCCCCTTTTTTTATACACACAGGGGAAATAATGAGAAAAGGTGAATTCGTCGATTATATATAAAAAGAACAACAGAACTTCGCACCAAGTGAGAGAGACAAAAAAAAAAGTGTTTTATAGAGCGCATAAATTATTATTCTTCTTTACTAATATAAAAAAGAAAGAAAAAAAAAGTTCACTTCTATCACTTTTTTTTGTTCACGATTTGTGTGTATTTGCCTTTCCAAACCCAAATCACTTCATCTTACTTTCTCTCTAAAGTCGAAGGATTTCCCTTTTCTCAAACCAACAAATTTAAAAAAAAAAAAATCAACACACACACACACAAGATGCCCCGTTCCCCTAAGGTCAACCGCCACGCCGAGGTGAAGCCCAGCAAGTTCAAGACCACCTTCTGCCAGTTCTATCAGAAGGGAGAGGTGTGCCCCTTCGGTGCCAAGTGCGCCTTCGCCCACGGCGAGCACGAACTGAAAAAAGAGGAGGATAACGTGTATCTGCTGACCGTGACCGGTCTCCCTCGCCTGGAGGCCCTCTACCGCAGCCCCGCGCCGCGCAGCCCTGTCACCCCTACCACCCGCCGTCGGCCGGTGATGGTGTCCCTCCCCAAGCACAGCGCCGCCGCGGAGCCTGCGCAGGTCAGCCCATACGAGGCCACCACGCCAACTTTCAATCATAATGAGGAAAGTGTTCTCCTTGGTAAGAAGGGATTCGTCTACACACAGCAGCACACCAACTGCCGTCGGGCGCAATCGCTGGTGTACCGTCACGACCCTTACCGCCTCCAGTAAATAATAGAAGGAAAGAAAACAAAGTGAGAAATTTTTTTAATTTCTTTCTTTTCATTTTTTTTTTCTCATTTTTGGATGGCTCCTTATTCGTATGAAGAGTATACATTTCTTAAAAACAAAAAAAGAGAGAAATAAGAAAAAGCGCGTGTGCGATTTTCTACATTCCTTCTCTTTTTTTGTGAGTGTGTGATCTTTTTTTCTTTTTGTTCGTGTGTTCATACCCCTATCATTGTTTTCTCCAAAAATACCTGTTGTACAACAAAAAACCATTACGAGAAACAATAAACAAAAAAAAGTTCGAAATCCTTCTTTTTTTTTTTTTTTACTTTTTTTTACTAACAATTAAAAAAAAAAAGTATTGAAGTGTGACGGTGATGCGTGTGCATCCGAGTAATGATAAATGAAAAAAAGTGAGTTTTACTAAAAGGTGTCTTTTAGCAGGAATTCAATTTTTTCACTTCTATCATTTTCTCGAGTTCCACTTTGAATAAAAAGAAAAAAATAAATAAATAAATGATTATTTAACTTTTTTATTTTTATTGTTTATTTCATCGGACTTTATGATTTTTTATTCGAATGTTTTTTTTTTCTTTTTTTTTTTCTCCGGAAAATGAGAAGTGAATACGAAAAAAATAATAAAAACTGGGTGTCCTTTTTTTCATTATTTGTTCACTTTACTTTTCGTTTTACAACAAACGGGAATAATAAAAAAGGGAAAAAAACGAGAAAAATTCATTGGTCTCCTTGAATGAACATTTATATATACAAAAAAAAAAAAAAAACCTTTTTTTCCAACGTTATTTTTAATACTCTCTCTTTTTTGAAAAAAAAAATAATAATAATATTGTTACTGTCTTTTTTGATTCTGTTTTAGTTTATTTGTGTAAAAATGAAAAAAAAAAAAAAAGTTTCTCTCTCTATCTTTATTTCTCTCAGAGTCCGCTAGATCAAGTCTTTTTTTTAATTAGTTTTTCCTCCCCTTTTTCTTTTTTTTTTTCATTTTTTTTTTCTTTGTAGTTATAATATATACTCACATAAATTATTTGTATTATTACTGCACAGACTATACCCCTCTTTTGTTTTATTTTTTTTTTATAAAATAAAATAAAAAAAAAATAAATAAATAAAAATATAATTATAATTCATGAATAGCGCAGAGGTGGAAGGAAACTTCCCCCAGGTGACCCTGCGAGGCCCTGGGGCCCCAATTAAGGTGACAAGTGACAGCAAACCAGCGCCCTACCCTAATACAATAATAATACTAATAGTGGAACGGCGGAGCGTGTACCCCTAGAAAATAACAATAATAATAATAATAATACTAATAGTCATCATCACTTGTTGCCGGTCCCAAAGACGGCGCAGCATTACGTCGACCCCGCCGCCACGGAGCCCATCACGACGGCCTACACTGCGCATCATCACAATAATCATAATAATAATAGTAATAATAATACGAACGTGGTGCGACCTCCAGCAGAGCAGATCCTTACCTCCTCCTCTCATGGTCTAGCCCCCAGCGGTCCCGCCGCTACCACCATCAATAATAATAATAATAATAATGTAAAGAATAGTATCAATAGAAATAACTCCGCAGAAAGGGACGACTCCCCCTCTCTGCAGCCTTACTCTAGTAAAGAAACTACTACTACGACTACTTCTCACAATAATAATAATAATAATACGGTAGACCCAGCAGCAGCAGCTCCTCCCATCAAAGTACCAAAGGAAGCAGTGGTGCCAGCCGCCGAGAGCAGCAGCACTAGTAAAGTAGAAGCAGACAAGGTGATCCCCAAGGAGGAGGATCTTCCTCGTCCCTCTACCGCCCTCACCGTGCATCTTGTGGCGCTGTATAAGCATATTAACGGCCGTTACTGTCTGCAGCGCCGGCAGGAGAGCCCAGGGCCAAAGTATAACAATGGCTTCGATGATCGGGATGGACACTATGTGGTGCTCGCTGGGGAAGAGATACTGCAGCGTTACACGGTGCAGGAAGGTGCTCGGTAAAGGTAGTTTTGGCACCGTCGTCCGCTGCTACGATGAGAAGCGACGGGAGACGGTGGCGCTCAAGATCACGCGACAGGGCGCCAACTTCCGGAATCAGGCCAAACTAGAGTTGGATATTTTAATTCGACTGAATCAAAATCCAAACTTGAATTACTTGGTGGTGAAACTGCTAAAAGTATTTGAGTGGCAGGGGCACTTGGTGCTCGTGTTTGAGCTGCTTAGTTTTAATTTATATCAGCTCATCAAGTGTACACGGTACAACGGCGTCAGCCTCGACCTCGTGCGTAAGTTTGCCTACCAGCTGGTGCACACCTTGCTCGCTCTGGAGAATACGCAGCCCCATCCCATCATCCACTGCGACCTCAAACCAGAAAATATTCTCCTACGGAATCAAAACCGAAGTGGCATTCGTCTCATTGACTTTGGCAGTGCCTGCTACGCCAATAAGAAGTTACACCGTTACATTCAGTCCCGCTTCTATCGCAGTCCGGAGGTGATCTTGTACCTTGACTACGGCACGGCGATTGACCGGTGGAGCCTGGGGTGTGTCCTGGTGGAGCTCCACACAGGGATGCCACTGTTTGACGGACGCACCGAGGCCGCCCAGCTCGCCCGCTTCGAGTCCACGCTAGGCCCTATCCCAGCCGATATGCTCGCCGCCAGTAGCAAGACCAGCAAGTTCTATAGCGGCGGGGCGCAGGGCGGGTACAAGCTGAAGGAAGCGCTGCTGCCACGGCGCAGCCTGGAGACCGTGCTGGGGGTCACCACCGGCGGACCCAGAGGCAGCCGCAAGGGCACCGCCGGACACGACGTCCTGCATTATCAGGAGTTTTTGGATTTTATAGAAAAGTTGTTGCGGTACCGCCCGGAGGAACGTATTTCCTGCGAGGACGCTCTGCGACACCCGTTTTTGTTACCCCTCTATACCGCGGAGCAGACGACCGGGGATCAGGCAAAGCATAAACCACAGGAGACGGCAACGTAAAAAAGAAAAACAAAAAAATACTAGAGAACTGTTTTTTTGTTGTTGAATCGAAAATTAATATATATATATTAAGACGAGCGCCTCTTTTCTCTGTTCTGTTCGACCATTTAGAATGCTGAAAATCTGATTTATATTTATTTATATAAAAAAATAATAAAATAAAAGAATAAATACGAATGAGCCTTTTTTTTTTTTTTTTACCTCGTTTCTTTTTCAAGTTTGTTTTTAAAAAATTAATAATAATAAGTAAATTCGTTTTTTTTTTTTGTATGTTCACTAGTGTATACAGTCTATTATCGCAAATAAACAACTATACATTCTTTTTACGTTTACCCTTAAAAGAAGAAAAAGTACGATTTTCTTTTGGTTCCATATCACTATTCATGTCACTATTATTTTCATTTTTCTTTCCATCTCTTCAAAAAAAAGCATTTTAGCAAAAACACTACAACTATAATAACATTTCATTTTTTTTTCAAACGATGCCACCGAAAAAGGGAAACAATAATAAAAAAAACAAAAAAAATGTAGAGGATGAGGACTTTGATAAAATCCTGTCCGACCTCAAGAAGGCTACCAAGCAGGCCGGCAAGGAGCGCGAAAAAGAGATGGAGAGGGAGCGTGAAATCCGAGAAAAGAGGGAAAAGGCCCATGAGGAGCTCCTCAAGAAGTCGCAGACCAACGACCTCGAGCAGGCTCTCCTCCGCAAGAAGCAGCAGCAAGACTTCCAAGATCTCTTGCAGCGCTTGATGGCCGCCCAGCGCCCTTTCCTGGATGCCCCTAACACCAACTTCAAGGGTGAGGTCGCCACCGACAATAAACACTTCAATGTCGCCGTCGGGGAGATGCAAGGCTGGCGCAATAGTATGGAAGATAATCACTTTATCAAGGTGGACGGCCTACAGCAGGAAGGGAAGGGACCCAAGAAGGCGGAGGAAGGACTCTTCGGTGTGTTTGACGGGCACAGCGGCAAGCAAGCCGCGGACTACTGCGCTGCGCAGATGGCGCCCCTCTGTGAGAAGTACTACAAGCCCGAGGGGATTCAGTTCGAGGAGGTCTTTCTGGAGATGGACCGTCAGCTAGAGAAGAAGGTGAACGATGACTCTGGGTGCACCTCTGTCGTCGTGCATGTGACACCGAAGGTGGTCCGCTGTGCGAGTGTGGGCGACTCCAGGGCCGTGCTCTGCCGCCGTGCCGCTGCCACAGCCAACAGCGAGGAGGTCTTCGAGGTCAATGGCGTCTCCTACGAGGCCGTCGCGCTCAGCTACGACCACAAGCCAGAGGTGCCGGAGGAGCAGGCGCGCATTGAGGCCATCGGCGGCCACGTGCAGGCCAACCGCGTGAACGGACAGCTCGCCATGTCCCGTGCGCTCGGAGACTTCACCTACAAGCAGAACAAGGACAAGAAGGTGGAGGAGCAGCTAGTCATCCCCAATCCTACCGTCATCGAGGCCCCTCGCGCCCCGGAGGATGTGTTTGTCGTCCTCGCCTGCGACGGTATCTTTGACGTCCTCACCAACAAGGAGCTCTGCATGTTTATTATGCAGCAGAAGGAGGTGGAGAAGGTCGGCAGCAACAAGGAAATTTGCGAAAAGACGTGCCGTCACTGTTTGGCGCCGGCGGACGGCCCCGGCGGTCAGTGCACCCGTGCGGAGGGAACAGACAACATGACGATCATGATTGTCGACTTGTTGTAAGAAGGGTTCGCACTTCTTTTTTTTTTTTGTTTTGTTTGTTTCCGTTTTTAGCATTTTTTGAACAGAAAATAATGAAATTTATATACGTTAATGGCACTAACGCGTTGTCACCTGCGGGGATCCCTCCTCTTCATTGTTCTTGTTTTTTTGTGTTTCTCATTGTAAAATGAAAAGATAAAAATAAAAATAAATAAAGAAGACTAGGGATGTCTTTTAAAAAAAAAAAAAAACACTAGTGTTTCTAACTCTACAGTAATAACTCTTAAAAGAAAAAAAAAATTGAAAATAATACTGAATCCATAAACAAATTTCTTAGGATTCACGACGAA
This sequence comes from Angomonas deanei, assembly GCA_903995115.1. Taxonomy (NCBI): domain Eukaryota; phylum Euglenozoa; class Kinetoplastea; order Trypanosomatida; family Trypanosomatidae; genus Angomonas; species Angomonas deanei. Next base: position 99,170 of record LR877167.1, read on the forward strand.
ACAATACTGTTGTTTTGTTTTAATTAATAATAACAAAAAAAAAAAAAAAAAAAAAAACTGTTTTTGATGTGAATCCTGTTATTTGGCTGTAGTAAGCGTATCTCAACTATGTTTCTTACTTTTTTCTTTTTCTCTTCATTTTTTTTTTCTTATTTTTTATAGTAATATATTTGTACATTAAAATACAACCGCTTTTTTGTGTTGTGTTCACCACTTTGTTTTTTTTGTACTTCATTCTTTTTTTTTTTTTTTTATTACACATATTTACATATAAAGTCCGTTCCCAAAAAAAAAAAAAAAAAATGAGCCTTCCACTTCAGCAAGATCCGCTCAAGTTGTCGTCGGACTTCTTCCGCGATATGATTATCACACCACACGAAAAAGAAGAAAAGAAGTGTCACAAAACCGACGACGCACCGTCGCTGCCACAACTCTCCTCGACCCCACTGACCTCCTCCTCTAGCGAGCTGTCTGGGGAGGAAATGCCAACGACACACGACGAGCATCATCATCATAATATTATGAATATTAATAATCGACCTTATCACATTCCACAGAATTATTCCCCCCTGTCGGTTCACTTCGATGAAAGTACGTTTAACAAAAAAACGGCGTCACAGGAAAATGTAAATTTTCGTTTTTCGACGTCGTCGTGTTGTTGTTGTCGTGGAATGTGTTATTGTGCCTCGATTGTGCCGCCACCACCACTGATGGCGCCAGCGAAACCAGCAAACACACAAAACAAACAAAAAAAGAATATTTGTAAAGTGATTTCGTCTCGTCCGACGTCTCGCTATCACGTCCCACTGCATCTCACGCCAGTGGTGTTTCTCATGAAGGAAACGAAAAAATAACAATATTCTAGAAAAAAAAAAAAGAAATAAAAAAAAAAATACAAACAGATGAGGTAACTCTCTCCTAGAGAGGAAAAACAAAATCAAAAAAACAAAAAAGATGCATATATACGAAGGATTGTTTTTCTATTACTATTATCATTAGCATCATGTTAATTCTTTTTTTTTTTTTTTTCTGTTTGTGTGTTTTGACAACGTTTTTTTTTTTTTTTTAATTTTATAACTATTCATGCTTTGCTAAAAAAATCCAAAAACAATTCAGTTTCCTAGAAGAACACTCTATGTCTTTTTCTTTTTTTTACTTTTTTTTTTTTTTTCCACACCAGAACTATAAAAATATATACGTTGATTTTCCTTTTTTTTTTTGTTTTGATTTTTTTTCAATTGGCCCATCAAAGAGGTAATTTTTTTGGTGTTTGGCACTTTTTTTTATTTCTAATCGTGTTTTATATAAAAAAATATTCGATGTTGTGGAAAAAAAAAAGATTAAAAAAAAAAAAGAGAGACTGTTTTATTAGAGTAGAAAAAAGGAAAAAGAAAAGACTCGTGTGAGATCTTTAAGAAAAAAAAGGCTTTGTTTTGGAAAATGAAAAAATATATATAAAAAAAAGACTGTGTTAGTTTTTTTTTTTTTTTTTAATCGAAACAAAAAATGAAAAAAAGCAATCAATCAGTTTTACCTGCAAGCGTACTACTTCTTCTACATGACTTTGTACTTTTTTTTTTCTCTATTTCTATTTTCCTCCGAATAGGTTTTATCCGTTATTATTTTCATTTCCTTTTTTTTACTTATAAAGCCTCCCAAAATAATAAAGAAGAAAAAAAACCAAAAATAAATATCATTATTCAATCATTACCTATAAAAACACTAAAAAAAATTAAAATGCCGAAAGTTAACAAACACGCCGAGGTGAAGCCCAGCAAGTTCAAGACCACTTTTTGTCAGTTTTACAAAAAAGGAGAGGTGTGCCCCTTCGGTGCCAAGTGCGCCTTCGCCCACAGTGAAGAAGAATTGAAAAAAGAAGATGATAATGTGTATCTCATCAAGACCACTGGTTTACTGCGGTTAGAGGCATTCTTCAGTGACGCCGCGGTGGAAGTCCCTACCACTGTTGAAGTTAAGAAAGAAGAAAAGGAAAAGGAAACACAAAAAGAAGAAAAATCAGTTTTGATTGAAAGTTCCGTCACCACTCGCCCCGCACCCGCCGTCGGCCGGTGATGGTGTCCCTCCCCAAGCACAGCGCCGCCGCGGAGCCTGCGCAGGTCAGCCCGTACGACTACCAGCAAGACACCAACGTCGCGCAGTTTAGTTACGCCAACACGGCCCCTTCGTATTATTACTATCATCATCAATATCAGCAGCCGCTGCCGGCGGTGGTGCCGGAGGGAGGGAAGTGCCAGAACATGCACACGACGTGCAGACGAGAGCAATCGCTGGTCTACCGTCACAACCCTTACCGGTTCAATGAATATTAAAATAATAATAATAATAATAATAATAATAGAAAAAAGGAACTACCCGGAGCGTACAAGAAAGGGAAATAATAATAGAAAAAAGAATCTCTTCCAGAACATATATACTCTTATTGGTTGTTCTGTTGGTGTATTTCTTTTTTTTATTATTTATTTATTATTTTCACTTTCATTTACGACTCAGAGTAACGTATTGATGAGCTTTCGTGAGAATGATTTTTTTTTTTACGTTTTTATTGTTGTAAAATTTTGATATTTTGGGTTTTTTTTTTCTTTTTTTTGGCTTTTGTTCGAAGCTGAAAAATGGATTTATGTCTGACAACCGATAAAAAAAAAAAAATAGAAAAAGGAAAAAAAAAAAAATTAATTAATGAATAATGTATTTGAATTGACTTTGGTAATCAATATCGCAAACACATTAGGTCACCCTCATTTTTTTTTTTCAATTTTTTTTTTTTTATATCGGTCCTGTCGCATTTATCTTCATAAAATAATATTAATGTAGTGTGTGTTGTTTTGTTTCCTCTATTTGTGTTTTTTTTTTTTTTTTTGCATTGACTTTGGTAATCAATATCTGTAAAAAAGAAAAAAAAAATAATAATAATAATAATTAAAAAACAACATCTCACCCGCAAAACTAATTTCAGCGAGAACGGTAAAAAAAAAAAAAAAAAGCTCATGAATATAGAAAACCCAAAAGAAAGAAAAAACAAAAAATGACAGTGTAGGAAAACCAATTCGGATTAATCCTCACTATTCATTTGTAGAACAAGGTCAACTTTTCATTTTTTTTTTTCACAAATTTGCTATTTTATATCGCATGTCCATCTACCCTTCCCCCCATTTGTTTTTTGTTTTTTTGGTTATTTTCATTTTTTTTTTTTCTCAATGTGTGCTCAAAGGATTTTCCTTTTTTTTTTTTTTCATGAAATTCATTATCACCATTTTTTTGTGTGTTTTTATTGTTTTTCCGCTTTTCTTTGCTGATCGAATAACTACAAAATACTATCTTCCTTCGTTTTCTCTCTCTTTACTGTTATTTAGTTCGATTAATTCGAAAAACAAAAAAATGGGTCGTCCCGATAGTCGCGGTCGAGGCGGACGTCAGCGCCCAGCAGGCCGTGGTCGCGGTGGTAAACCACAACAAAACAACAAACAGCACAAAAAAGAAAACGACGACCACGGTAACGACGAGCTCGACATGGAGGTGCAAGACTTCTTCACCGACCTCACCGGCCGTCGCCCCATGAAATCGGCAAAGCTGGAAGATCACCAAAACGCCGCGGAAGGGGCGATGCAAGTCTTCACCGACCCTCAGGAAACCCCTTTTCTACTGGGCGACTCCCTCCCTAGCGGGAAAGGCCAGGGCAGCGAGCAGACCCAGGACGTCGTCTCGTGGCTACAGCTAGGCCTGTGCAAGGCGGTGCTCAAGAAAGTTAACGCCAACGCCCAACTGGACAAGAGCGGCGCCAATTACTACTTTGCCCCTACCCCCGTCCAGGCGAAGGCGATTCCTGCCATTGTGGAAGGAAAGGATGTGTGTGTGCGGGCGGTGACCGGCTCTGGTAAGACCGCTGCGTATCTGCTGCCACTGCTGCACCGACTGCTGGTCTGCAAACCGCCTGCCAACCGCAAGCGATATATTCGGAGTGTGATTCTTGTCCCCACCAGAGAGTTAGGGGTGCAGTGCGAGGCCATGATTCAGCGGTTTCTGCCGCAGCCCACCTTGAAGCGGGATAGCGAGGGGAAGACACCGGAGGATGAGGAAGGGATCAAGGTAGCCTTGGCGATCGGCGGTGTCGCCGCCCACACGCAAGAGGCGCTGCTCGACGCAGGGCCGGACATCTTGATTGCGACCCCAGGCCGACTAGTGGACTTCTTGTTTAATTATAAAAAACACCGGCTGGTCAATAAAAACAAGGTACGCGACGATGATGCGTACCAAACGAAGAAAAAAGTGGCCGTAAAGGGCCCAACGATGATCACATGTACGGAAATCAAAAAGGATTAGATCTTAGTCGGGTAGAAATGCTCATCCTCGACGAGTGTGATAAGCTTCTGACGGTGGTAATGTACGATCAGGTGCGGGAGGTGGTGGTGAAGGTGCAGGAACAGAAGGAAATCATTCAGACGGACGGCAGCCCCCAGCATCACGTCTCTCGCGGCACACCACACTACTTTTTACAAATGTGTATGTTTTCTGCCACCATGACCGACGACGTCGATAAGTTTGCGAGTGAGTTTCTCGTCAATCCCGTTAATATAGATATCGGCCACGTCGCCCTGCAGGCCAACCTCCGACAACAGTTTGTGCGAGTGGTGATGCCCACCGAGGAAGAGGTACAACAGCAGCAGAAGGAGGCAGAGGAGGCACAGGAAGGAGGAAAGAAACGGATCCGCTCGAAACGGCTGCGAGAGGAAAAGAAGTTGGAAGGGTCGGACGGGAAAGGTGGGGCCGCCGTCCTCCCTCATATTTCCATCGTCAAGACCCAATACCTGGTCGCCCTCTGTGAGACGTACTTTGCTCAGACCAAGACGATTATCTTCTGCAAGTACAAGAGCACCGCACACCGACTGTGTTTGTTGTTTAATCAACTCGCCCTGCCGGCGGTAGAGATCCAAGGCAATCAGACACAGGAAGAACGTTTCACCGCGATGGCACGCTTCACGGCGGCGCCAGACCCACTGGTGCAAACGACCACCGTCAATTTCCTCATCACCACAGATGTCGCGGCGAGAGGATTGGATATCTCCGCCATTAAACTCGTTATCAACTTTGACTTACCCGCCACCCTCACCACCTATATCCATCGTGTGGGTCGTACCGCCCGTATTGGGAGCAGTGGCCTCGCCGTGTCACTGGTGTATGAGGCCGAGGATGCCGCCATTATGCGTAAGATTGTGCTCATCTCGGGTACCATGAACACCCCAGTGGAGGAGGAAGGAAGGGCACCGCAGCACATGGCCTCGGTGAAGCGCCGCGACGTACCCCCAGAGGTGTTGCAGCGCGCACGGGAACGGATCGAAGGCGTTTTTAACAATGTTCGTGCCTTACTGGCCGCGGAAGAGATGGAAGAGAAGATTGCCAAGGCGGAGAAACGCTTCTTACGTAGCGACAAGACCGACCGTAGTTTCGCGGAGACGTACATGGCCCAACCACGCAAGGAGTGGATACTTAGCAAGACAGAAAAGCGAAAGCGCGAGGAGGAGGCCCGCCAGCAGTACGAGAAGGAGTCTGAAATTACCTTAAATCGATTCCAAAATGAGCTCAGCGCCCTCGACAAGGAGGAGCAACAATTCCTGGCGAAACAGAAGGTGCAGAAACAGGTGGAGCGACGGAAGCGGGAGAAGGTGAAGGAGGTCGTGAAGGAGAAGCAACGCGAGCTGCGCAAGAAGGCGGAGAAGAAGATCAACGCGGGTGTCGTCAAGAAACTCAAGAAGAAGAAGCTGCGGGAGGCCTCCAAGGAGAAGCGTGCGGCGAGCCGGGCGGCCAATGGCAAGAAGGCGTACGTGCACGGGGACGGTAAGAAGAGAAATAAAAAGTCTAGGCATTCCAAGAAGGCGAAGCGACATTAACATGAGACATGTTTTTTTTATAAAATAAAAATAAAAAATTGGTGTAAAAAAAAAAATTAATGAACTCCAATAAACGTTTAACATACGATAAGTACTATAATATTAAAAACAAATGTTGATGATCGAGGTGCTAAACAATCGGGAACTTTCTTTTTAAAAAAAAAAGTTTAGATATTACATTCTTCTTTTTCTCTACCTTTTTTCTTTTTTAGGGCCATCCATAATCCTATCAGTTTTCTTTTTTTTCCTTCCTCGCCGTAGGAGCACACACATCCATAAAAAAATAAAATAAAAATTAATTAGTATCATGTCCGCCGTCAGCGCCGCCTCGTTAGCCCGCGATCGCGATGACAAGAATAAAAACAACATTGCCTCCGTCTTTGCAGGTGGTTTCGCCGGAGTCTGCAGCACGTGTGTGACCAACCCGCTCGACACCGTTCGTGTCCGTCTCTCCGCTGGCCGCAGCGCCACCGGCAAGTCGCACAAGTCCCTCGTCATGACGTTCAAAGAGTTATTTCAGAAAGGAGCATGGCATGCCTTTAGTCGAGGGTTGGGCGCTAATATTATGGCGAGCATGCCGTCCAACGCGGTGTATCTCCCGACGTATCGGTTTTTAAAAAATGAGCTGACGCAGCCGGAACCGCGCATTAAGCTGAGCGAGGGATCCATTCCACTGGTGTGTGCCTTTGGGGCCGTCACCACCACGAACTTGACGCTGTCGCCGCTGTTTCTCGTCCGCACGCGCGTGCAGGTGGACGACAAACTCACGATTCGGGAAGTCTTTCTCTCCGTCATGAAGAAAGAAGGTGTCCGGGGTTTCTACCGCGGCACCGTCACCAACATTGCAGGCCGCTTCGTCGAGGAAGGCTTGTTCTGGTCTGTGTACGAGTTGTTAAAGCGCATTACGCATAAGGGCACGTTTGAGCAGGGGAATAGCTTCCTCCTCGCGAGTGCGGCGATGCTCAGCCTGACGATGGTCGCCAAGCTCACGGCGACCTCCATCGCCTATCCGTATAACGTGATTATGAATCATTTACGAACGGTCAACAAACAAACGGGAAAACACGATTTTGTGAAAGTGTTTCCAACGATAAAACATATTTATAGGCACGATGGGTTTATGGGATTTTATAAAGGGTTAGCGCCGCAGTTATTGCGAAGTGTGATCAGTAAGGCGACGCAAATTTACTCGTTTGAGTTATTTATGTTTACGTATGGACAAATGCTAGCGAATAAACGACGCTTGTTAGACGAGGCGGATAGAGCGAAGGAAACCTCGGAGTAAAAAATAATAATAATAATAATAATAATAAACTATTATTATTTTTTTTGTTTTTCCGTTCTGTTATTCGAAACGAAAAAAAAAAATGAGAAGGATAATAATTAAAGTTTTAGAAACTCAAAAGTGCTTTTATCTTTTTGTTTTTTTTACAAGAAATATATATATATATACATATACGCATAGAGTGCTTTGTTCAAAGAAATAAAGCTATTACTTTATTAGTTTTTACATAGAAACCTCACCTAATGATAATCTTTTTTGTTAATGAACAGTTTTTTTGTTTAAGGCATAGAATAAATTAAAAAAAAAAAAAAAAAACATTTATTGGCCAAACGTAATAGAAAAAAAAAGATGGCATTTTCATAATGGAATGCTCCCCCGAACGGCACACATTACTTTTCCATTCTTATCATCATTCTTTGAAAGTCAAAAGAACGAAAAAAATATAGTAAAGTCAAAAAAAAATACAAATGGATTTTAGTTCCCTCTTTCAGGTGTTACAATACTTTCAAGATACAAAGTTCGACGAGCACCTCCCCAAGCCGTGCGGTCCGCCGCTCGCCCTGGCCGCCACCGCCCCTACCGTCCGTGCGCTCACAGAAAGACACTTCCCTGGTGGTACCCCACTCGTCATGACGAATCAACAAAAATATTCAATTGAGCGACGGAAGCGGGAAGAGGAGTATCGTTTGTTAAATAATTGGGAAGATGACAAAGACGGGGGCGGAGACTTTCGACGGGACTGGCACTACCATGTTGGCTTGACCCTGCGCCTGCGCGAGACGAAAAAAGAAAAGAATGAAAATGAAAATAATTATCCTCGGAATGAAATACACATGGACCCGAATGAGAACTTGGACGACATACAGTTCCTCACTCCGAGCGTGTGGTGGCTCGCCCAGACCAGCGCGGCGGGCTCCCCGCTGCCAGTCTTCTTTACGATTAACGCGGACCGCTCCGACGGTGTGAAGTGGTATGCACCACTCCTGCAGGCGATCAAAGTACTCTCCAACACGTTACAACAGCAGAACATTCCCCATCGGTTTGAGATTAGTCTCAGTTCAACGAATATTGTATCCATTGAGGGAGTCGTGCAAGCGATACCACACCACTTGTATGCCTTGAACATCAATCATTGTGAGAATATTACCGATCTTGCGTGCTTGGAGCCTCTCACCGCCCTTCGTGAGCTCTATGTGTCGCACTGCAGCGGGGTGAGTAGTTTTCATCCCATCAACGCCTTGCACCACTGTCTGCGTAAGTTAGAAATTATCGGCAACGTGAGTAACTTTTTCGACGTTGGCGTGTTGGACCGTGTCTTGCCACAACTCACGGAAATTAACATTGCCGGTTGTACCCGGCTGAAGCATGTCGATGCACTGCGGTTAGGCAAGGACCGTCTCCAGCGGGTCCGACTGTTTAACACGGAGATACATTCCCTCGTGCCGCTCACGTATCTAAAAAGTACGCTGGTCGAGGTGTATGTGAGTAGTTGCCCGCGTGTCATTTCCTTCGAGCCCCTCTCCCTCTGCGAGAACTTGGAGCAAGTCTACCTGTCACGGTCGGCGGTAAATACCGTTTCATTTTTAGCGCGACTTGCTAAATTGAGAGTGTTGCACCTCGCGGGGTGCACGCAGCTCACGACGCTCTCACCGCTGCGGAACACCACTTCCATTCAACAGTTAAATACAGCGGAGTGTCCGCTGACGGACTGGACCGCGTTGGAGGGGCCGATGGGGGCGGCACTGAGGGTGTTGGATATTTCTTCCTGCGCTGGGATCGACGATGAAAACTTTAGTCTAATTGGACAGTGTGTGCATCTCGTACGCCTCACCATGACGAGATTGCGTATCACGGATGTGGCGCCTCTTGCGGCGTTGCGTACGTTGAGGGAGCTAAACCTCACTGGCTGCCGCCGTGTCACCGACTTCACGGCGCTACAGTCCTGTCACTTTTTACAAACGCTAAAAATGAAAGATACCAACTTTTCCGATTGGGGGTTGTTCCGTTATCTGCCGTACCTCTCCCATCAGCTGGTCTTGGATAATTGTAGTCAGCTACCCCCAGGGCCCACGCCGGTCGCGGGATTGCAGCACGTGAAGGAATTATACATGAATGGGAGTACCGCCGTGACGGATGCTTCTCTCCCTATTTTTGGACAAATGCCGTCGTTGGAGCGGCTGAGCATCGCCGGCTGTAATGAGGTCACCTCTCTGGATGGATTACTCGCCATCCCAGAAGATAATCAAAATAATTATTATCCACCTTGCCAGTCGCTACGGTATCTTTACGCCTTCAAGTGCACGCAGCTACAGTCCATCCACCTCTTGCACCGCTGTCCCTCACTGCAAGTCGTTTCTTTTATGTTTTGTGCGGCGCTAGACTCTCTCGCCGGTCTGGCAGGGGCGCCAGTGTTGGAAGGCATTGTCGCCAGCCACTCGACGGTAACGTGTCTCACCGGCCTCGCCCAGTGCCCACGGCTGCAGTGGATAGAAGTAGGAAGCACGTTGATTGAATCTTTATTACCGTTACAAGGAGCGCCGCGGCTCGTGCGGGTGGGGGCGCAGCGGTGTGAAAAATTAAGTCCGGAAGGTATGGAAAAGGAATGTGAAATGTTGAAGCAGACGTGTCCTTTATTACAAACAGTCACAACAGCATCATAATGAGAGAGGAAGAAAAAAATAGCATTATTGGTAGATTTTTGGTTTTATTCCTTTTTTGTTTGTTGTTGTTGTTATTTATTAAAAACTCTTTTTTTTTTTTTCAAATATTGTAATGATTATTGTCTTTAATGAGTGGTTGATACTTTTGTTTGTTTGTTTTTTTGCTAAAATAGTGTTTTTCTTCATTTTTATTATCACCTTTTTTCTACTTATTATTATAGGAAACTCTTTAACATAGATGCAATCATTTAAAAAAAAAAAAATTAGTAATAATATAGCATGAAAAGACTAAAACCATTTTCCCCATACTATGCTATATCTCTAATGCAAAACGCTATGGATCATCGAGTGCCAATAAACCAACCTCCAAATCATAATAATAATAATAATACTGCAAAATTTACGGCGACCAAAAAAATATTACGTCCCCGAGGTCCCTCCCCCTTTCATAAAAATATGATGAATTCTTCCGCGGAGGTGACCGACGTGAATATGAATCAACTCTGGTGCTGTCCTGGTCGACTGCAACTACGACTACGATCCCAGCTCGCACAATTCTTATTAACTCAAAATAATAATGATAATAATTGTTTCACGTTTACGTTGGAAGAGTCATAAAAAAATATTTTTTAAATGATCAGCATTCCGTGTTAGATAAAACAACGATACAGATGGGAGAATGGGTCAATTACTGTATTTATTATTACAACGAACAACAACAAAACAAAAATAATAATAATAATAATAATAAAAATTTGAAACAGTAGAAGAAAAAGAACACTTTCTATTGTGTCTTGTCGGTGAAACTTACACCCAAATCTATTGGAATAGTGTTTTACAAATAATAAGAATACAAAATAAAAATGAAACACAAAACAAAATTTTAATTCCGCCGATTACCGATTGCGTCGCCTGGATGCTTTCTTTAATTGTATTATCCGATCCGTTTTTTAAATTAAATGCCATCAATCATAAAATAATGTATCCAACACTGCCATCCCTATTTCAGACCAGCTTTGATTGGGGAGAAGCGATGCTCGCATTACATAATGATAATAATGAAAATGAAAATAAAAATAAAAATCATAATCATAATATGAATACGATAGAACATGCAACACAGGATGAAAGAGACTTTATTTGGCTCAATCTAATAATAATAAAAATAATAAACAATGGAAATTATTGTATTCTCTATTTTTTGCGAATTTGGTGAATATTTCCTACGAAACGAAATCTCAATTTACAAAATTATTTTTACAAAATAGTAATAATAATAAAATATTATTATCCGATCAGGAAGTCTTACAGCAATGGTTTGCACAAGAATCACAACCACAGCAATCCTCCTTATTAAAAATAAAAGATTACAATGTATTAGATAACTTCGGTACCTCCCCCGCCGAGTGGCAGCAATATCAAAATCATAAAAATCAAAATCATAATCATAAACATAAAAATATTACGGGATGGAATTATAGTAAAGAAGGTAGCACCGCCGCACAACAGCTGTTCGAAGCCGAATTCAAAGAAAATACATTACACTTTATTTTACAAAATTTTATCGTGTTAGAAAATGAATTTTTCAATGGCGGTGCTATTTTCGTCAAAAGTAATGCGTCTTTTTTCTATCCCGTGGCGGTTTCGTTATTATCAACCGCCCCTATGCGTCTTTCACAGTTATCGATGGCCCTAAAGTGGAATTTAATTTCGAATAATGAGAATAAAATAAATTTATCCAATCATAGTAATCAAAATCAAAATAATAATAATAATAATAATAATGAGTCGACGACGAAGTGGAACGCCAACGGGATGAGTGTGTATGAATATTGTTCGCACTCGTTATTTTATTTTTTATTATTGTTGGTGGCCAATCCAGCGTTAACCCAACTACAAAACATCACCAATGAACAAAAAAGCGGAAAAGAATTATTGTTTCAAGACTTTTTGGGAGATCAAACGGAAAAAATGTATTTGAAAAAAAATAGACGCGAAATTAAAAATGCCATTTTGAAGGAATTAAAAAAGAATAATGTGAATGAAAGTATCAAAACTTTATTTTCTAATGTCAAAAAAATTACAAGAGCGAATGAAGAATAATAATAATGATAATGACGTGGCACAGTTTCGTTCACAAGAACCAAATACAGAAATTAATAATAATAATAATGAATTTTCTCCCATTATAAATCAACTACAACAAGAAAAGGCGATCCACGAAGTGAGCGGAACACGTCTTCCCATCGTGTCGTATATTTTTTTTCGATTTTTAAAATTTAACAAAATTAAAAAATCTATTTTATTAAACGATTCAAATCATTCCGAAATTAAAATTGAATGTTTGCATGTTGAATTATTATCCACCATGACACAGTTCCCTCGTGAGGTACTACACTACGTGACGACCACTTCTATTTATAATAATAATAATAATAATAAAATAATGAAAATAATGAAAATGAAATGTTTATTTGTGATATGGAAATGAATAACATTGTTTGTTATCCTTTTGGGGATTTTCTCTTTGATAAACGGTTCCGTTACTTATTATTTTTTTATCAAAATTTTCAAAATCAAAATAATAATAATAATAATAATAAATGTCATGTCATTTCACTAAAAGAACTAGCGGCCATCTTATTATGGGAGTTGGAGTATGGAGAAGAAGCTGCCTGTGAAATGTTATATTATTATTTAAATTTATATCCCAAATTGTGTCAATTACGATTTATACAAAATAATAATAATAATAATATTAAAATACGGCACTGTTGGGATTATGAAGTGGTGCTGTTCTTGTAATCACTTACACACATATAAATAATAAATAATAAAAATAAAAAATCAACCGAAAAAAAAAAAAAGCAATGATCTTCGTCGTTTACTTCTATGCACCTACTTCTCTCTCTCCCTCTCTAAAAAAGAAAAATACAAAAAGTAATAATAAAATAATAGAATTAGATTATCATCATGCGTCCGACCCTCTCTCAGTGTTTCCCCAACCCCCTCACCCGTCAATGGCCCTCGACAAATAACATCGTCCACTGTGAGTGTAAACAACTATACAGTTTAGTGAGTATCTGCTGTTGTGTCCCCAAGGCACACTTGCTAGTCCTCACCGAGCTCGAGGAGGAGATGGAAGAAAATCCTTTATTATCGTCGCACGAGACCTTCAATAATAATAATAATAATAATAATAAAGATCCCAACGGCGAGAATTTCAACTCGAATTTTAATAATTTTTATAATTTTAACAATATGGAAAATGTGAATAATAATATTAATATGATTTCGTGTATGCCAAAAGGGCCGAAATATTTAGAATATCGAATCAATAAAAAAACAACCGTTGAAAATTTTCAAATTTTCTTGTGGCGAGCGCAATTAGCTTCTCGTGTGGCCCCTAATCAAAATCAAAATAATAATAATAATCAAAAACTAACTACCGTCGCCTCTGTTGCGCTAGCCGCCAGTCGTCGTAGTCGCAATGAAGAAGAGGAGGATAATAATAATAATAATAATAATAATAACGTGGAACCAACGGGTGATGAAGAGACGGAATTTTCTCCCAGAGAAGGAAATGACGACGATGCGCTGAATAAATCGACTCGTCGACCACGAAATAAAAATCAAAATAATAATAATAATAATAAATATCAAAAACAAATTGTAGTGGTCTGCCTGCATGGTCTCATGGACGCCTCTCCGGAAATATTAGCCGTCCTGCACGACGTACTTTTTTTTGGCCAGTTGGAAATTAAAAAAACAACGAATATGAGTTACGACGATAATACAAATAATAATAATAATGATATGTCTGTCTTTACCGAAAACAAATCGCCCACACTGACTTCTCCAGGAATAAATAAAGAAAACAATAAAAATAATAATAATAATAATAATAATAATGCTGATTTAAAAACAAAATATGAAATTAGAAGAGTCCCCGCCGTGCGTATCGTCGCGTACGTTAGTCAAAAACGTTATGCCTTACTATTACCCGAAAGTCTTCGCAGCTGTTTTTCTTTTTCGTTATTATTATCGACGCTGTCGATTCAGAGTGCGATCGTCTTGCAGCACGAGCGCGCCGAGGTCAGCAACATCATCCACAAGCAAAATTTTTTTGAATTGATAAACGATAATTTTGAAAATAATCATCACATGCTCAACAATGAGCATTCAATTATCGAAAGTGTGAATGATATTCCCTCCACGGTGCATCGTTACTTACTACACTTGTTAAATATTATTATTGGCAGTAGTGTTGTGTTTCACGCACCAGGGCCACATATTTTAGCGGAAATTCCCAAAATTAAATTATTATTAAAGGTCGCGGCCGTTCTGTTTTGTCCGGATGAGGAATTTTTTTTTCGAAACGCTTCTTATACGAATCCATACAGCAATCAGAATCTTAAAATTAAAAACAATAATAATAATAATAAAAATAATAAATTTTCCGATTCCTCCTCCGACAGTACTTCCGGTGTTTCCAACGACTACGCGCAGTATCACACGCGAAATCCCATATATTTTGAAAATTATGATTTTTCACACATTATCGTCACCGCCAATGACGTTTTATGTTTACTCACACACCTCATCACGCATAAACTCACCGTCTACAAGGAAATGATTTTTGGTACACCGCAGACGATTATTTATAATAAAAATAATAATACTTTTTTGTACAATCGACGAAGTAGTCTGTCGCATACGGCGTTGATGCGACCCTCCATGGAAAATAATAATAATAATAGTCCATCTCACCTTAATAATAATAATAATACAGGCAATTCGGTGTCGATGAATTCTAATCAAAATAATAATAATCATAATTTATTAACCGCCGTTAGTTTCACCGGTTTCCCACGAGAAAACACCAATCATAATTTCAGTACCACACAACAAAACAATAATAATAATAATAATAATTTATTATTATCGAGTCATCCCTTCGACGTAAAATTATGGGATGCGGTCGTCGTCCTGCAATCCTCCCGGGCACATCAGCAATTATTATTAAAACAAAATTTTAATAAAAGTTTGGAACAGAATAATAATTATTTTAATAATAATAATAATAATAATATTCATTTCACCAATCGTAATTTTGTGTTTCGTAATGGGGTACAAAAATCGAACAAAAGTAAATCCTTAAACGAAGAAAATAGTAATTATAATAATAATAATCATAATTCGAAAAAAAAAGAGGCCGAAAATTTTCCCTTTTTAGTGTATCATGTAGATTTGGACGACAATAACTTTAATAATAATAATAATAGAAAAACTTCCGTCCCTAAAAGTCGTTTTCTTTCCGATAAAAACAAAGAAACGATGCGAGAGTGGTTGCAGGGGGATCTTTCCATTTTTTCGAATAATAATAGTAATATGAATAATAATAATATTAACAATTTTGGAAATAGTCCTCCGACGACACGTCATGCGAATTTGAATAAAGACAGTGACAAGGATTCTTCGTCTTCTTCTTTTTCGGATAGTGAAACGCAAAATTATTTTACCCATACCGAAAATAATAATAATAATAAAAATAATGAAAGTTTTAGTTTCAATTTTGAAGCAAAAAAGGCGGATACACTGTTTGGGTTTGCTAGTTTTCAAAATAATAATAATAAGGAAGAAAACACGAAAAATAATAATAATAATAATAATGCGTCCACTGTGAAATTCAAAAATAATACAGAAAAAAGTATTTTAAAACACAAAAATAATAAACATAATCCCAACGATCATTCCTTGTTAAGTTTGAATAGTAAAAAAGGGGAATTTTCGTCTCTGATTGAGGCACAAAAAAGAGAAACCAAAAATAATAATGTATTAAATTATAAAGAATTAAGAAATTTAATGCGTGACGTGATATTGTCGTTTAGCAAACCGGCGCCAGCGTAGAAAAAAAGAAATATATTGTATATTTTTTTTTAATTTTTCATGTATATTTTCTAAAAAAAAAAAAAAAATGATTTATTTCATGAAAAAGTTATCTTTTATTAATGTCTTCTAGGTAGAAAAGATAAGAATCTTTTTCCTTTTCCCTATTCTCTTTTTATATATAGAAGCGAAAAAAAAAAAAAAAAAGTTGTAAATAATAAAAAAAAATGAATGAAGAACCAAAAACAGAAGTTCACTATCGAGTAGTCAATGTACATAAAAACACTGAAAATAACGAAAATAAAGAAACGATCGTAAATAATAAAAATAATATTTCTAGCGAAGATGAAAAAGAAACGCAAGTGCTCGTCACGGAAACGACAAATAATAATAATAATAATAATAATGGTTTACCTTTTTATCAAAATTTAATACTAGCGGGTACGTATGTCGGCTCTAGCGTCATTTTCCTTTTAGCGATTAAAATGAATAATAATAATAATCAGAAAAAACAACAACCAATAGAAAATAATAATAATAATAATGAAACATCAAATAAAAGTAATAATAATAGTTATGGCGGTCCTTTATTTGTGATTTGTATTGCCTTTATCAAGTTATTGGTGACGGTTGTGGTCAAATACGCACAAGACGGCGAAAACCTACTCGACACCGTTTTTGGTTTTATCCTCGTCTTTCTCAAAAATATATTTATGAAAAATAATAATAATCATCATCATAATCATTATCAAAAATACAAGGAAGTCTGGAAACAAGGCTTTCTCTTCGCCACGTCGTCGTTGTTGTACACCCTGTACGATAATTTAACGTTTATCAACTTACTACACATCAATCCAGGAATTTATTCTATTTTCATGCAAAGTAGAATTTTAATGACCGCTTTTTTACACAAGTTAGTATTTCAAAGTTCTATACCGATGCAAAAGTGGTTTGCGTTGAGTTTGTTAACGTTTGGGGTCGTGTTGAAATATATTTTTAACTTGCAAGAATCCGAAAATAGTAAGAATGAAAACGTAACGTGGTGGGTCATTTTTTTTATCTTGTTGCAATCTTTTTTGAGTGTCTGCGCGGGACTGTACAATGAATATTTATTCAAGAAAAATATGAATATTTCGATTCATTTACAAAATTTTTTCATGTATCTTTTTGCCATTCTATTTAATTTTTTCATTTACGTGGTGAAAAATCACAACAATCATAACAAAAATAATAACGAAATGATAAAAAATGCAGAAAATAATAATAATAATAATAATTGGGGAAATTATACCATTGTGGTGATGAGTGGTGCCGTCATGGGACTTTCCGCGGCGTTTATTTTAAAATTTATTGATATTATTGTCAAATCGATCGCATCGGCGGTGGAAATTATTATTATTTCATTTTTATCGCATGTATTGTTTGGAGAAAAGTTTAGTTTTTTAGACTTTGTGTCAGCCTGTATGGTGGGACCGCGGTCTATCTCTACGCGGTGAAGCGATGATAATAATAATAATAGATTACAAATTACGTTTTTTTGCACATTCCACATTAAAAAAAAAAAAAACGAATAATATTGATCTTTCACTTTTTTTGTGTGTTTGTTTGTTTATGAAACGACAAATATCATCTTTTCTCATTTCTTAAAAAAGTCGAAAAAAAAAAATAAAATAGATTTATTTATTTTAATAAAAAAAAATGTCGAAAAAGAAGGTTTCCTTATTTCTAAACGCCGAACAGGAAAATTCCGTTATCCCCAAACGTAAAAATTATTTTCAAAGTATTTTTGGATTTCGTGAAAGTACATATGACACGACACGGGCACAGTTTCTAAAAATAGCGAATTATAAACTACATCCAAGTGAATATGCTGTGAAGGAAGAATGTTTACTCCACGTGTCACATGAAAATGAAAACAAAAATGAAAATAATAATTATATTATTTCATGCGGAAAACATTATTCTCCCTCGTTACGAGAATTACGACAGGAAACGAAAAATGAAATTTTAAAATTTGAAGAAAAATATCCCAATTTTTTAAGACGAATTTCAATCCACGTTAAATCATCATTTTGTGCCTTCCCAGCCGTCTTCGCTGTTTCATCATACTAAAATGTTTCGCTTGTATGAAAATGAAAAAAATGAAAATAATAATATGCAGTACGATGGGAACGTGGGTCACGCCATCTTTCTTCATCACGTGATATCGGACAGTGCCGCCTTGCACCGCGCGTACGGCAAATATGACGAAACTCAAAATAATAAAAAAAAATAAAATGAAAATCATTCATTATTCGTCATGCAAGCGGCCAGTCAGTTTAATTTATTAGAATTTCCTTCCCCCTCGGTGACCCCAGAAAAGGGCATTTTAAATTATATATACGACGCGACGCAAGGACCGGCCTGCGCGCTCGCCTGCTTCACCGCCACCGCCTATCGTAATTATCTATTACATCCTCATTTTTTAAAATTTGGAAAAATAAAAACAGAAAATTCTGTCAATAATGACGCGAGAGGTCAGACGTCGTCGGCACAGTTCAACGGATTGGCAGAAATGATGTATTTTCTAGAAAACGATGCCGAATTTTCCGAAAAAGAAGATGAAATCCCAACGCCGCAAAATATTTATTTTACAATAAAAAATGGATATTATGCCTCCAATAACGCTAAAATGAACGCTCTTGCCGGCCGTCTGGAGGAACTCGCTAAAAAATATAATTTCCTTCCCTCCGAACATAAAAATAATGATAATAATAAAACAGAAAATTTAAAACAGATTGTACATTTCGCAGAAGAAAAGTTATGTCCACTGCTGAGAATTGGTGTCGTGGAGGACGCGCCTATCGTTAGTCATCAGCACGAAAATAATAATCACCATCCTACTTTACAACACTGCACGCAGACCTACAACAGTGCTTTAAGTATTGGCTACAGCGAGCGCATCTCCGATCAAACAGGAAATTCTAATTTTTCATTGAGTCCAGCCGACGCACAATCCGTCTTGTCGTTTATTATTTTAAAAGCTTCCTATGAGGCCACCCTCCTCGCTGGTATGGTGGTGACGCTACGCCGACTAGCACAACAAATCGACGAAAATAAGAAAAATAATAATAATAATTATAATAAAATGGAATCGTATCAGCTACCACCTATTTTTCTCACGATGCTGGGTGGCGGTGTGTTTGCCAACAATGAACACATTATAAAAAAAGCGATGAAAGAATCGATTGAAAATAGTATTGGGCAGAATTTTTTTAACTTTAATAATAATGATAATAATAATAATGTGCCAGTGGTACCGCTGGATGTGCGGTTAGTGCATTTTCGTGATTTTGACACGCATTATTTGAATATAATGGAAAACAAAGAATGAAAAAAAAAAAAAATTATGGACTTTGTTTTTGTTGCGGTTTGTTCTTTATTTCTCTATAATGGCGAAATCGTTCTCATTTTTTTGATTTATACGACTCTCATTTTTCAGTTTTATTTTTCGGGGATACATTTATATTACTTCAAAAATTAAAAAAAAAAAAAAGTACTTTTCTATATTTTTTTAGATGGTTTTCTATTCAGTATTCTATTTTCACTCTTTTTCTCTAAAAAAAAGATAAATAGTTCTCATTTGTTATACTTAAATTATTTACACTATTCTCATTTTTACAAAAAAAAAATCAAAAAAAAAAACATATCTAATGTCAAAACAAAATTTTCTCCAAGCTTTTTCCGACTTGTGTATCCACGACAAGTGGTCCTTCGTCGTCCAGCACTGCACGCAGGTGGCACAACAGTATGCACAAAATAAAAATAGTTTTGAAAAAGAATCTGCATTACTACAAGCCTTGACCCAATCGGAGGATGTGTATGAAAATAAAGTCGCCAGCATGTATATACAATCTTTTACGCATCACGCGTTAAAACCACTTGTTGCAAAATGGAAAAAAGAAAGAAGCGAACTCCGACACAACACGAAAAAACTTTCCGAGGTGGAAAAGGTAAAATACGGTTTGGCGCTGTCGGAAGAAATGCAGCAAGTGGTCTCGCAGCAGGTGCCACCCACCGTGCAAGCATGTGCTTTTCATTTATTAAATCACACGGATGAGCGCGTCTCGCGCTTAGTCCCGTTTGTGTTTATTTCCGAAAAAAAGTTGGAACAGCAGCGAAAAAACTGTCCGGCGGCGGCCGATCTCACCGAATGGGAAACGATTCTCACCACATTGGAAAAAGAATCCACCACCGTAAAAAAAGAAACCTGCCAGGCATTATTTGAGAAAAAGGAAAAGTTGTTCCAGTGGTTTCCAGAGCGCACGGTACACACGTTGGGGCGACTGTGTCCGGTGATGGTGGTGAAGGATGTAGAAAATATAAAAACCGTGTCGATTGCGTATTTTGTCGCCGACACCATTCTCTTTTTTTTAAAAGAAATGATCCATCAGCTTCGGCACGACGACTTGCTGCCCCATGAACAAAAAGAAAAGAGTGCGTTGTTATTTTCCTTGTTTTATGCCAGTTATGCGTTATTGGTCGTGGCGCTCACCCGGCAGGATAAATTACAGACATTGGTGCGTGAAGTGATGACGCCACTGTTGGCGCTAGACCCGCTGCCGGTGTTGCATTTTCTGGTGACGGTGGAAGAAACACAACCGACCACACTTCCAAACTTCATGGACCTCTCCGAAAGACGCTTCGGTCATTATTTTTCAAAACAAAAGTGGAAAAAAGTGCAGCACGACACCACCTTGATGAAAAAACTTTATACGTTGGGTTTCTGCGGTAAGTTTATCTATCCTGGGAAAGACGTGTTGCAGGAAAAAAAGAAAAACGAGACAAACCAAACGATTAAAAATCAGTACGAAGTGGAATTGTACAAGAATACGTTTATCACGCATTTGCAGTTTTTGTCGAATGCGCATTTGAAAACATTTCTGTACGACCAATACGTGCAAAACACGGAGCGACGAAAAAAAGAGTTGGAAGAATACGATAAAAACAACAATAATAATAATACAGATAATATTCTCGCCACGCTTCGTCGTCTTCATTACTTCCTCGTCGGGCCGATCCTGAAAGAATTGCCGCTGGAAAGTCAACGACGCACCGAAATTAAAAAATTCACGCCCGAAAACGGTTTTCCAGCGGAATTAGACCGTTATGTCTATCTACCTTTCCCAGACTACCTTGCCCGCATTGAGTTTCTCTCCTCGCAGAATAAAAATGAAAATTTATTACATCACCGCGATGTCGGGCAGCGGGCAAAGGTGTTGAACGACATGCTGCAAACCTTGCCCCTCGCCCCGGCGCACCTGCGCACCGTCTTCGCACGGGTCAAGACATCGATGGCCAATGATCAAGGGCCGCTGAAAGAAACAGTTTGGGGTGCGATGCGCTTCTTACCGGAATCGTGTTTTGAATTCTATTTTAAAACCGAAACGCAAGAACAGGTGGAGGAGTTTTTGACGATTATTCAAGAAATGGTGCATAATTTATACGTCAGTCGCGATATCCCAACGCGAACGTACACGCATGTCGTGCAATTCTACATGAAACAGGTGTATCCCACCTTTCCAGAAAAAGCGCTCACGGCGGTGCGAGAGATTCTTCACAAGGTTCAATACAAACTAGAGGTCACGGATCTTTTCCCATCCAAGCGATCCTCGTCGAACGGTCGGACCTATTTTCAGCAGTTGTTTCGTTTATTTTTGCACGACTACATGAAGGAACAACTTTCCCTGGTAGAAGGAAAGCAAGTGCTGCAGCGCTTGCTCGAGGGGATTAAGCAGTTTTACTGGGATAGCGTGTCCAGCGAGGTGTTGCCACTATTTCGC
Organism: Angomonas deanei; assembly: GCA_903995115.1. Classification (NCBI taxonomy): domain Eukaryota; phylum Euglenozoa; class Kinetoplastea; order Trypanosomatida; family Trypanosomatidae; genus Angomonas; species Angomonas deanei. The sequence goes on from LR877167.1 coordinate 120,729, forward strand.
GAAATCCTGCAGACCCCAGCGCCGACCGAGGAGGACGCACTACTGCAGCGGACGGTGATCCCACTGTACATGGGTTTACTGGGAATGGAAAACGTTCCAGCTTTGGACGATTATGTCCTGCACTTGTTGGAAGCCGACCCCGACGCGATGGTGCTCGCCCCTGTGGCTCGTCATGTCGCCCGACACGCCAAAGAATCTTTCTGTCGTCGTTACATCCCGAAAGAGGAAGGTGAACTCGTGCAAGGCCGCTTTTCTCGCTTGTTGCCATTTTTAGAACGAATGCGTGGTGGGCGACAACTGCGGGTCTACCGGAATGCCTGTCGTGGACTTTATTTCGGTGGTTGTTCGTCCGCTGTACAGAATTGGTCCTCCACCCTGCAAGAACAGCTCGGACAGCAGCTCATCCATACGATGAACACGCAAGCCTCGCTGCGACAGGAGGCGTTTCATTTATTGAAACACTTGCCCTGTTTTGCGTCCGCCTCCGTCCCTCAACTCATCCAAATGGTGAAAGAAAATGAGCTCTTGAGGGAGTTTGCGATTCAGCTGTTGGGGACGGCGCAGGATAAAGCGTCCCTGCCGTACTTACTGCAATTATTGGAGTCTGTGGAGACTGCCAAGTTGGCGTTGCGAGCGGTGCGAGGACGGTTTACCCTCGCCCTTCGTCGTCTACCAGAGGAGAAAAAAGAAGAGGGCATACGGCAAATGATACAAGACTTGCAACCGGCGCTGAAAAGTCCAAAAATAACGGTCCAAAAAAGTGTGTTGGAGTTTGTTTTGAACGAATTAAAAAGTAAAATTGCGTTAAATACGGTTTTGGCGTTTGTGCAAGAAAAAAATACGCCGTCGGAAAATAATAATAATAAAGGAATTCACAAGGACGTGCTCGAGGTGGTCTTGCAAGCGCTACCCAAGTACACACAGTACGAGGAGACATGGGACTTTTTCGACGACATGTTAAATAATTATTTTGAAGTTCTCGGAGGCAACACCGCCGTCGTGTCCTACGTGACGGTGCGGGAAGTAACGCGCATTTTGCATAACAGTACGTTCGGTATCGCCTTTGAAAAAGACGAAAAGATTATAAAATTAAAACAGACCCGTCACACCAAGTTGGTTTGTTTTGTGCTGGAAAAGGCGGAGGCATTGGAACTAAGAGAATTGCAAAAACTATCGCCGGAGAGTTCACCGACGGGGACGCCACGAGACGGAAACAATAATAATAATAAAAAAATAAAAATAAAGAAGACCAGCGAGGCCCTCTCGCAGGCACAGCAACTCCTCGCCGCGTTAATCAATAATAAATTCTTTTTTTCGGTTTCCGGGGATACTTTGGCAACAAGGCCCGGCCGTGCTGGACTTTCTTCGACGACAAATGAACTTATCCAAAACTTCACTGTATCACAAACAAGGACCGGTCGCACAGAAAACAGAACAGTGTTTGTTGTTATTTCTCAGTGCCGCCTATGCGCACGTCGAAGGCGTCACCTTTCAAGAATTTCAAACTTTACTGTGGCAGAACGCTCATTTTTCGGAAGCTTTTTTCACTAAAATATTGGATCGCGTTATCAAAATGCATGTCACGGTCGTCACCGAGGCGCAAAAAGAAAAGGAAAGTAAAAATACAAATCGACCACTGGAGTCGACGGCACAGGAATTGTACCAGTGGGATGGATTTCAGTGTCTGACGAGTCTTTTGCCGATTGAGAAAGCAGAAAACGAACATAAAAAGGAAACGATCAAAAAGGGAAAAAAAGCACCACTCACGGCAGCACAGTTGGCAGAGAATCACATGGCCTTGCACACCTTATTTCAGTCCATGACGCAAAACAAAGATTTATCGGCGCGTATCGGCGACGACATGAAAATAAAGTTATTATTGTTTTCGCCGCCTTCCCATTGGCTGTCTGGCCTGCAACATTTCTATCAACCCCATGAAAAAGAAAAAAAAGAACTATCTCCGGTCGAGGCCAGTATTCTTTCTTTTTTCAATCCCTCTAGCTACGAGCGCACGCTAGCGCTGGTGACCTCCAACCATGATTTTATCACTTTTGCCAAAACACAAAAAGAGGAATTTAAAGCGGCCTTGGAAGAAATGCGAAAGACCGCCGATCGTTTTGACGATTGGAATAATGTGTCATTATTTTACTTTTCTATTTTTATCAAAATTTTTTCCTGTCACGGGTTTCATGCGATATTAAAAGACGAAATGGAGGATGACGTACAACGACAAGAAGAAATTCAGAAATTTTATAAAAAGGAGGGCAATGCTTGGATTCATCGACATCCCTGGTATGTGCAGCATGTACAGAAGTACATCTCGTGAGAGGGAATGTTGTTGTTTTTGTGGTTGGGTTAAAAAAAAAAAAAAAAAGAGGATGATAATTACATTTCTATAACTAGTGGATTTCTTTTATTATTATTATTTTTCACACTCATCGCGCACTTCTCTCTCATTTTAAAAAAATAAAAAGAGATTTACATTATTGTATTTCCCCTTAAAAAAATAAAAAAAAAGTCCTAAAAAAAGAAAATGAGAGTTCCCGCCTTCGTCGCCACGATCCTCTTCGCCGTCTGGCAGTTCATCGCGCTCGTCTTGCTCGTGGTCGGTATTCCACTTCCACAGTTTGACGGCGGCCGCGCGCTCTCCGCGAGTCTTCCCACTTGCATCAACTTCTTCGGTACCACGAAAAAGTGCAACGGCCTGGATTACTGGCAGACCAGCGGTAACTACGAATGCAAAACACGAGGAACAATAATGATTGTCGGTGGTGTCTTCGCCATTATCAGCGCCGTCCTCGCTTTTATTGCATTTATTTTCGGCATCTTGATGGTCGCCAACTGTAGCTGCATGGTCTGCGTCCCCTTCGTGTTTGTGATTTTAACACTGATCACCGGACTCGTCTCCTGGGCGATGGTCGTCAGCACAAAGTTCAGCAAAATGTGTGGCGTGGGCAATGCGAAGATTGCACCGCATAAAAATAATAGTTACGGCGCGGGTTTTGGTTTGATTATCGCGGGATGGGTCGTGGAGGTCATCTGTCTCGGTATTCTCATCTCCCTCGTGTGCTGTTGCTAAAAAAATAATAAGAAAAAGACGCACTCTTCATTCTTTTTTTTTTTTTTTTGGTATCCCTTTTTTCGTTTTTTTTTTTTTGTTGTTTGTTTGAATGTTAGTGTGTAAAGATAAAAAAAAAAAAGTTGAACTATTTGTATTGTTTTTTTTTTATTATTTTGTTTTTTGGTGAATGCTATCTTTTACTTTTTTTCTTATTTACTATGTATCATTTTATTTTAATAACTTTTTTTTGCTACCACTTTGAGCAAAAAAAAAAAAAAAAATGGTACAACAGTAAAAAAAGGAAAAGAAAAAGAAAAAAGAAATATGCATAGTCGATTTTTTTTTGAAAAAAGGGATACCATTATATTTGTATGTTTTTATTTTCATTCCCCTTCCTCCCCGATATTTGTAGAACTGTAGAAAAAAAAAAAAAACAATGAAATAAATAATGAAAGATTATCAGTGAAAGAAAAAAAAAAAAAAAGGATGTATCTACTTAATCGAGATATTTATTTTATGTTTTTTTTTTGAAAATGTATTTTCTTTTTGAGGCGATAAATCTTTTAGAAAAAATAAGTTTTTTTTTTTTTTCATGATTATTTTTTTGGCCGTTCTTATTTTTCCGATTTTCGTCTTTCCTATTACATCTTTTTTTCTCTCCCTATTGTTTCTTTTTTTAAAAAAAAAGCATAGAAATATATAAAAAAAAAATCAGAAAAAAAAATGTCTCGTCGGAATAATAAATCTTTCGAAGTAGAAGTCACGGAAGAAAATTTTTATAATAATAATAATAATATCGATTATTTTTATGACCCAAACGCCAAAAAGTTTTCTAACAATGATACCGAAAATTATAATACGATTTTAAGTCGTTGGAGTCGTCAAGTGACGTATGAAAATAATAATAATAGTTATAATAATGAAAATAGTTTTGAAAATAATAATTATGATGAAACACCAAAGAGAAGGCGAAGAAGAGTGCTGCAAAGTCCATCAAAAGAAGAAAATAATAATAATAATAATAATAATGAAAATGAAAATGAAAATAATAATAATAAAAGTTATGAAAATAATAAATATAGTCGCAGAAGAATCGGACGACTACAGTCCCCACCAAGAGAGGAAGAAGAAATGAATAATTATAACGAAAATAGTAAAACTTATTATTTTAATTTTCATGTCGACGACGACTCTAATAATAATAATACAGAAGAAAGTGAAATACCAAAAACGTTTTCTGTTCCGGAAGAAAAAAATTCTTTTTCTGAAAATAATAAAAATAATAATAATAATTTCGACGACAATTATTTCTCTTCCAAATACAATCATAATAATAAAATAGAAAACAACACCGCAAAAGAAATTTCTTTTTCTGAAATACCTCAAAAAAATCAAAATAATAATATTAATTATGAAAAAATAATAATAATAATGCGCTGCAGGAAGCGCACATTATGATTTCTCTATTAGAAAAAGAATTACAAAATTTCAGACAAAAATTTTTAGAAAATGAAAAAAAAATAACCGAACGAGAAACCGAAATTCATAAAAAATGGGAAATACACATTCAAAAAATAAGAAATGAATACGAACATAAAATAAAAGAAATGTTCGATAAATCCAAAAATTTACAACAAAATGAAATTTTATTATTTTCCTCCAAAAATGAAATAAATAATAATACTAATTTTGAAAATAAAGAAAACGAATATAAAAGGACAATTTTTAATTTAAAAAATGAATTACAATTATTAAAAGAAGAAAAGAATCATTTTTTATCGAATGAAAAAAAAGAAAAGGAAATCATATTTGAATTGAAAAAAAATGTATTTCAACTTTCTAAATTGTATAATAATAAAAATAATTTTAATCATATTCAATTTTCGGCCAATAATATTATTTTATTAACGGAAATAAACGAAATGTTAAAAGAAATGATTTTAACACCTCAAAATAATAATAATAATTTTAATAATAATAATAATAATTTCAATTTGGATGAAATTTCAGTTTTATTAAAAGAAAAGGACGAAAAAATTGAAAAATTAGAAAAAACGATTTCTTTTCGTCAAAATATTTCAAATTCGATTAATTCTGAAAATAATAATAATAATAATTTATTTTTTGTAAAATATTACAAATTAAAAGAAGAAATGGAAAAATACGAAAATGAAAAACAAGAATTATTAAAATCGAATTTATTTTGGGAAAAAGAAACGTTAAAATATAAAAAAGAATTGGACCAATTAAAAATAATAAATGAAATGAATAATAATAATAAAACGATAAATAATAGTAATAATAATGAAACGTTTTCTGAAATGAATATTAATAATAATAATAATAATAATTCTTTGGAAGAATCATTTTCCAAAATAAAAGTTTGGGAAGAGAAATTCAAATCTCTTTTAGAATAAAAAAAAAAAAATTGCGTTTTCTTTTTTTAGATTTATTTGTATTATTATCATCTGTACATTTACATTTTATTTTTTTTTCGTGTATATAAAAAAAGAAAAAAAAAAGAAAATGAGTATTTTTATTTGCAATAATATAATTTTTGATGACACTTTTATTAACATTATTTTTCTCTCTTTCTCTCAAATAGAAATACAGAAATACATTTATTTTAAAAAAAAAAATGGAAAATAATAATAATAATAATAATAACTGGTCTTTCATAGAAATTTATAGACGCTCCTTTTCAGCAAAAATATCCGTTTGGCGTTTATTATTCGAATCATGAACATAAAAAAATGGAAAATAATAATAATAATATTGAAATAGAAAAAACAGAATTATTAAAAGAAGACGAAAAAAGAACCTCACAAAAGTTAAAACAAACGCTTATTACAAATTTTTGGATTAATAATAATAATAATAATCAAAATAATAATAATAATAATAATTCTAGTAGTAGCAGTATTAGTCCTCCAGCGGCACATAACAATCATGAAAATAATAATAATGAAAATAATGAAATAGAAAATAAAAGTTTATTTTTTATTTATTCCCTCTTTCAAAAAGTAAAGTCAGACCACGCGGAGAGGTGTCCCCTCTGTGCGCCGTGTCACCCACCGCGGTGGTTCTCTCCTAGCAAAATAAAACTACACAAAAAAAATAATAAAAATAATAATAATGAAACAAACAAAAATTTTAATGAGGAATGCGTAAAAAAAGAAGATTTAATAAAAGAATTGGACGATTTTTTTCAATTTCACAATGAACGAAAAGAAATCTTATTGAATTCTCAGCCGTGTATGTATAATAATAATAATAATAATAATAATAGAAAAAGAATCCGCAATGAAAATGAAAATAATTTTAATTCTAATAATAATAATATTCATCATCCTTTATTAGAAGCGTGTAATACAGTGGGGGGGATACACTTATTGTATGCACTGAGAACAGGACTGGCATGAAAAAAAAAAAAAAAAAAAATACAGTGATTTAAAAAAAAAAAAATGAATTTAAAAAAATAGCTTTTTTTTTTTTTTTTTTTGCTTTGTGTCTATAAATGATGGACAAACACTTCCATTCCCTATCATTTCTCTTCTTTCTTTTTTTCTTTATTTATTTAAAGTTCTGTCTTGCAATCGTATTTTTAAAATAATATTACTAAAAATGACCAAAGAGGAAACCCAATCTCTCCTTGAAAAGGAAAATACCGAAAAAAAAAAATAATAATAATAATAATGACGAAATTGTCGAAATCATTGAAACAAATGAAAAAGATATCACCGAAAACGTCAATTCCGAAAAAGAACACAAAAAAAGAATGATTGTCATGTTAATATTGTTTTGTGTGTACATGAACCTGTTGATGAACCAGCTCTTCATGTACAAGGGGGGTAAGAAAAAGACAAGTGCGTCATGATTATTTTTATTATTTTTCTTTTTCTTTTTTTTTGATTTATCAAAAAAAAAAAATGCTGTTATTATCATTTCTGAACGAACTTCAAGTAGAAGTTTCTCTTTTTTTTTTTTTTTTTTTTTTTTTTCTATCATTTTTTCCCTTTTTTACGTTGAAAACAAAAAAGTTTATAAAAAAAAAAAAAAAACTTTGCATGCGTGATATACTATACTATGGTTTATACTTTATTTCTCTCCCTACTTTTTTTTTTCCCCTCCAAAAAAAAAAAAAATAGGAACAACTTTATAATTTCAAGAAAAAAAAAAAAATGTCCAGCGACGAGGAAGACGGTTTCGGCGGTCTTTTCGACGACGACACCGAAAATAATAATAATAATGAAATCACAAAAACCGAAGAAGAATTATATCCCATTGAACATTTTATTTTAGATCGATTCGAAAATTTAAAAGAAGGAAAAACGTATTCTTATTTTCAGCCGCACCATTATCATTTGAATGGATTTTATAATACTGAAAATGAAAATCATAAAAATAAGAATCCTGAAAATAACGAAATCATCGATGAAAGTGAAAAAGAAAATTTCAAATTGTATAAAAAAGATGTCACGGTTTACTTTCGGAATAAGCGTCACAGCCTGTGGGGTCACCGCGTGTGGAATGCGGCCAAATATTTAACAAAAATGATGGATCAAGAATATTTTTCAAAAAAAAATGAAAAAAATAAACATTCATTTTTTATTTCTGTTGCTGGTAAAACCGTGTTGGAGCTCGGTGCAGGGTTGGGTGTGCCTGCCGTCCTAGCGTACCGTAACGGCGCTAAAAATGTGATTGTCACCGACTACCCCGACGAAGATTTATTAAAAATGATTCGCATGAACGTGGAAAAAAACTGTCAAAATGAAAATAATGACAATATCGATCTAAATGTGCAGGAAGAGTTGTTTCAACGGTATGCGGCACGTAAAAAAATGTTAAATTCTGAAAATGAAAATGAAAAGAATAATGAATTATCGGAGGAGGAAAAAAATAAAATACTCGGTAGTCACACGATACAGGTGGCGCCACTATTATGGGGAAATAAGCCTCAAATAGAAAATGTTTTATCGCTCAATCAAAACAAGAAATTTGACATTATTTTCCTGTCCGATATTTTATTCAATCACGTCTGTAACGACGACCTCGCCGACACCGTCAGTCAACTACTCAATAATAATTTTCACGCCAACGATAATAATAATAATGAAAATGATAAAAATCAATATGGCGGTGGCGTGGCCTATTGCGTCTTCTCGCACCACCGCGCGCACAAACAATGCAACGATCTTGAATTTTTCGATAAGTTAAGTCAGCGTGGTTTTATTTACGAAGAAGTCGACCGAGAAGAATATCCAATGATGTTTCCGGAAGATCGAGGACCCGTCTCGGTGCGCGAGCCAGTGCACGTCTACGTCATCCAGCACCGTTTTTCTAATTTTCAATATCAAAATAATAAAAATAAAAATAAAACCGTATTAAATGTGATCCCGCCACTCCCCAATCAGCCGTTTCCTTCCGTTCTTTCCAAAAAAATAATAATAATTCTAATAATCATAATAATACAGTATTTGATGTTGCCATACAAGGCACGGGTTTGATAGAATCGTTATTGTCAGCGGCCTTCGCGCGTGCTGGTTTGCGGGTCTTACAGTGCGAGGGCGGCACCGTGCATCAAACATCTTCTTTTTCTCATTTTGCCAATCAATACGGAAATTTATGGACCTCTTCTTTTTCGTTTTTTGAGTTTAATGCATATTTCTTGCCGCGGTTAGAATATATTATTCATTGGATGAAAAAAACAGGACAAAAAGTGGTCCCACCGTCGCCCGTTATTCTCATTAATAAATTAAAACATCTTTTTGAAAATAATAATAATAATAATAATAATGAAATAAGAAAATTTGTCATGGATGTGATGCCAACACACTTTTTGAGTGATGGTGCGTTAATTCAGACTTATGCGAAACAAACTGACTTGGCGAGCACGATGGAATTTCAAAATTTATCTCGATTGTTATTTTTAAAATTAAATCCTAACGAAAAAAATGAAAATCAATACGAAACGCATTTGTTTCCGTTTACGCGATCGGAAATTTTCAAAACGGATTTATTTTCATTAATGAATAAACGACGATTAATGAAATTTGTAAAAGATGTGGAAAGTCAAATCGTCGAGGACGTCCACGCCAAAACTTCAAATACCGCTGATCAAACTTCATTTCAAACCGAAAAAGAAAAAAATACGGAAGAAATTATTTTGAAAGAATTGGAAACGCAAATTGAACAATTTATAAACGAAGAAAATAAAAATAATAATAATAATAATAATAATGAAATTTCGTTGCGAAATTTTTTGAAAAAAAAGTATAATTTACAAGATGACGTGTGTTTGGATGTATTAACGCTGATGGGCGAGCTCGACCTCTCTCAAGACGAAAATAACGAAAGAAATCACTTTATTCAAAGTAATGAAAATAATGAAAATAACAATAATAATAATATAAGAATGTCGATTGAAAAAGTCAGAGAATTACTCCGATCGGTCCCAAAATATAAAATCCATCATTCCGAAAATAATCCACAAAACGTTTTGGAAAACAATAATGCCCCTTTTTTAGTGCCGACGTACGGCAGTAGTGAAATGATTCAAAATTTAACGAGAAGCAGTGCCGTCTGGGGGAGCACCATTCTCCTCGATAAAAGCATCGTTGGTATTACGTTGCAAAGTTCAAATATAAATAATAATAAGAATAATCCAGAACCGCTGCAAAGTGTGATCTTATCTGACGGGCAGACCTTGTCGTGCCGAGTGGTCCTCACCCCTCGCGCCTGTTTTCAAAATAATAACAAAAATGAAAATAATAATAATGAGAATATTTTATTACCGCGGTTGTATGTGAGAGATAGTCAGCACTTGACGCTGTCGGAGGTAGACCCTTCCATTTTTGAACAGTGATACTCATAAAAATATAATGAAAATAATAATCATAAAAATAAAAATATAGAATACACGCGTGCCGTGTTAATTCTACAAAAACCACTTTTTACGTGGAAAGACGTCACCAAAACGAGCAAAAATAATAATACTAATGAAAATAACGAGTTTCAGTTATACCCGCCATCTGTCACCGCTCTTTTTATATTGGAATAATGAAAATAATGAAAATCATAATCAGAAATTAGTGTATTTAACGCAACAAAGTGCCCTTACTGAGCAAGCGCCCGTTTCTTTCAATCATAATAATAATGAAAATTCCGAAAATAATAATAATAATAATGCTGATAATAAGGAAAGTCCAGTCATTCTTCACTTTACGGTGGAAACGAAAGAAATGGAAAATAAAGCGGATTTTTATAGAAATTTTGAACAATTCATTTTCGAGTCAATTTTTCAATACTGAAACGAAAAAAGAATCCATTCTTTATTTTTCGTTATTTACCATTAGTGAATTATTATTATCCATCAATACATTTTTAATTCAAAATGAGACCGTGACGAATAATATCAGAGTGCATGGATTTCAAACCGAAAATGAAAAAAATGAAAAAAATGTTATTTTTCAAGATGAAGATGTTTTATTACATCACAATAAACATTTATTGTACTCGGAAACGATAAAGTCGGATGTTTTCGGTCTCGAAGAGTGGTACTCGCTGGCAAACGCTAAATTACGGGAAATCCAACGCATCCATGGCCATAAAAATAAAAATAATAATGAAAATGAAAATAAAAATGAAAAAAAGAAGCTGGACGTGCATGAACGATTCCCCCAAGGTTGGGACCACGCGCTGCACGACACGGATTGCTGCCAAATGCATAAAATAGAAAATGAAAACAAAACCGAACTCGACGACGACGAAAAAGAAGAATTAACACAAATTTATCAGCACTACACGTTTCCGGTTTTATTACCGAAACTGTTGGATGACAGTGAGTACGTGAAGACGGCAGAACAGTTATTTCATACGATCGTGCGAGATCATTTTAGGGAAGTGGTGAAGACGGAGTTTTTGGAAAAGATTGAAATTCCTTCGAATCCATAAATTTAATTTTATTTTATTAACTTTTTTTAAAAAAAAAAAATTATTAAACAACGATTAAGTAGTGGAAATAAAAAGATTATTTTATAAAAAAAAAAAAAGCAAAAAAAAATTATTTTGTATTCTATTCGCATTGAAATACTTTTACAAAATGCAAAAAAAAAAAAAAAACTATCCTTCTCTCTCTCTATTTACTTTGTAGGAAAGTTTCCAGTTGTTGCTTTTTTTTTTTGTTGTTGTTCTTTTTTTTTTTTTTCAATTCTTATAAAAAACTCATATTATTCCTAGGTATCACCTATTTTATATTATAATTTTTTTATCGCTTTTTTCATTGCTTAGTTCTGTTTGCTAATTAGAATAGACACAAACACACTTTTTTTTTTTTTTGTTACAACTTTAAAAAAAAAAAATTAAATATTTTAAAAAAAAAAAATGCTGCAAGATCGTACGATAGGTTGGATAGGACTTATCATATTAACGGTGTTTTATCTCTACTACTGTGCCTGGATCGTGATTGTCCCTTTCATCGATGAAAATCACTTTTTACAGAATTTTTTTCTTGAAAAAAAAGAGTTTGGGTTGTTGATGTCCGCGAGTGTGTTAAATATTGGCGTGGTGGTGTCCATATTTTGCGGCAGCTTACATTTAATATTTTATAATAATAATAATAATAATAATAATAGTAATAGTCGTCGGAGTAGTCGTTCGATCCCGCTGTCGGACGAGGAAAAGAAAAACGAATAATAATGAAATGAAAAAAAGCAAAATTTCATTATTTTTATTATTATAACGTTTTTTTTTTTTTTTCACTTTGCTTATACTTATTCCTCGACCGTATGCGGGGTCATTACCGTTGATTTCAGTTTTAAATTTTAAAAAATATACTATACTATAAATCCTACCCCAAAAAAAGAAAAAAAAAACTGCGAATCTTTTTTATTTCTATTACTTATTTATTCCTATTCTTATTATTATTATCATTCTGCATTCCTCTCTCTCCCTCCACAAAAAAAAAAAAAACGAAAAAAAATAGTAAATAAAAAAAAAAAGAATATTATTATTATTATGCCCCCCACCGTTGCCCAGCGGGTGACGACCACCCTCACCGCCCCCCTGCACGCCTACAGTCACTGGCTCGGACACAATGCGGAGAACGGTGCCCAGCTGGAGCGCATGACTCAAACCTTTTCCATGTTATTTAGCGATCACAATAACTTACTACAAATGGAATTTTTTTGGTCCTTATCGAAAATTCACGCCTTGATTAATCAAACATTGTTAAATCATCATTTCAAGTATCCTCCGCCGCTGCCGCCGTTACCCACCGATGAAAATTACGAAGAAACGCAGCAAAATAAAAATCAAAATAATAATCAGAAAGTTTTGTTATATGGAGAGGAATGGATGCAGTTCGCGTTGGGCGTGTTAAATCAAATGGAGGCCATGATCGAAATCGGACTACGAAATTTGAAAATAAATCCAAACGGAAAGTTTTCCATGATCACAAACTATTTGCCGTCCCCGCAGGAATTGGCGTGGCGTTATATTATGGCGGTGCAAGGTGTGAAACTAGTCTTGAATGGTCGGTTGCACCGGGATTTATTTTTATTTCAATATGTGTGGCGAGCGCTGAAAGGATTAACGACCGCGACGGTGCGACGTGTGAAGGGCATTCGTCCTCGCTCACTTTTATCGTTTTCCAAAAATAAAAATGAAACCAACAAGAAAAAAAATAATAATAATACTAATTCTAAAAATAAGCTCGTTATCCCTAGAGTGGTGCTCGCTCATCCCAATCCCGAAGAAGAAGAAGCGTACGTCCCGCCCGTCTCCTTCATCGATGTGTTAAGTTTAATTTCCGACGCCTACACGCTGACACGACCGCTACTGATTTCTATTTGTGGTTATCTGTGCTTTCCTCGCATCCGTGACAGCCATAATAACTTGATCATGAACCCGGCGATTGGCTTGTTGCCGGATATTCCGAAAACGAACGAAAAGGAGAATGAAAAAGAAAATGAAAAGGAGGATAATTATTTATTGAATAAGGCACTGACACGAAAAGTAAACGGCGTTAGTTTATTTTCCAACAAAAAGTGCTGGCTCTTTTTTTTGATATTAGATTTATTAAATTCTCTTCTTGCGAAATATATTCAGAAACACCGCATTCCGATTGTCTACTTACACAACGAAAATAATAATAATAATAATAATGAAAATGAAAACAATGAGCTAGCACCCGCGCCCGGTGGACTCAACAACAACAACAATAATAATAATAGTTCCGCCATTGTCGTTCGAGACGCCTTCCGTTTTCAAAATTCTCTCAAATTGCTGATTCATAACTTTTTCCGCGATCCGTTTTTTTCGTTAATTCTGAAACGATATGTGGAAAAGTATTTGCTAAAAGGTTGTGTGAGTCGTATTCCTCTGTTAGGGGCGATCGTGGCCTATCAGGTGGGGTACGTCGTGTGCATGCAGCATTACAGTTTCTTGTATACCGTCTAAATAATAAAAATAATAATAATAAAATTAAAATTAAATTAATAATTTATCAAAAGAGCCAGTAAAAGAAATATAAAGTACGTTCATTTTTTTTTATCCTATCGTATCAAATAATACAACAAACAAAAAAATCGAAACAAAAAAAAGAATATGTCTGTTGTTTATTATTTTTACAATTCCTTATCCACTTTCCTTCTTCTTCTTCTTCTCTCTCTTTCTTCAGGTTTTCATTTTTATCATTCCTTTCTTTTCTATCAAATTATTTCTCAAAACAACATGAACGATCCCTACAAGGAAGACGAAAAGCCCGTCTCCGGCACCGTCGCCCCCGACAGCAAGTCCCTGCCCACCAGTGACACCAGCGACAGTCAGGTCAGCAATTATTTTCTACACAAGTATCGCACCAACGTGACCTACCGCCGCCACGGGACGATCAAGGCGGTGGCCTTTGTTTGCTTTTTAATTCAATTGTTGGTGTTGGTGTTCATTGTTGTCGCCACCCCGCTGGATGCCTTCAAGGGCCGACAGCTGCTGACGGTCACGTACAAGGACGGCAGCACGGAGGAAAACGCCAACTTGTGTTTGTCCATCTGGGGGAAACACCGCTGCGGAGAACGGAAAGTTTTAAGTAATGTGTCGTATAAAGGGTTTCAGTGCCACATTGTGGAGCAGTTCATGACGGCCTCCTTCGCCAGCGCCATCATCGCCATCTTTTTCTGTCTCGTCACCCTCATCACGCTCATTATCTTTTTATTTGCGAATATTGCCGTGCACACCAGTAATGAAGAAGAAGATCAGCTCGTCGCGAAGGATGGTCCGTGTCTGAGTGGCACGGCGCTACCCGGCGTGGGGGCGATGCTCTCGATGGGATTTTTATTATACACCATGGCCTTCTTGTTGGGATCTCGTAATAAAGGTTGTGGCAACCGCTATCCGCAAAAGATAATCGCGACCGACTACGCCTATGGACCAGCGATGCCACTGGCGGTGACGGCGTTTGTTTTGGAGTTTATTGAGATGATTCTCCTGTTCGCCGTCATGTGCTTGTGAAATAAAATAATAAAAACAGGAAAAAAAGATAAAACGTAAGGATAAATAATGATGAAACGTTCAACTCTCTTTTTTAATATTTTTTTTCCCTTTTTTCTTCTTTTCATTTATAAATTCCAACTTTTTATTCAAACACTATTGGGTAAACTATGATTAAAAATACAAAATATAAAAAACTATAATAACTATTTAACAAAAATATTTCAAAAAAAAAAATAAGTGATAAACTTTTCTTTCATTAGCGCGTGGAACTAAAAAAAAAAAAAAAGTTGTATGAATGTTTTAAAAAATGTTCGTAAAAACTCTGTTGTGAAAATACAAAATTTCATTTTACTGCTTTTCTCTCCCCCGCTTTTTTTTTTATCAAAAAAGGTAAATCACTATAGTAATTATATTTTTTTTTAAAATATTATTTCCTAAAAAATAGAAAAAAAAAATGAGTGCGGTCAGCGAGCCATTTCCAGAATTCCCAGAATTTCTCGACGTGGTCAAATCCTACAAATCTATTTTACTAGATCGTTACGAATGGTCCGATATGTGCGAACACTCCGCCCATCAAATAATGCAATTATTTCAAAATTTTCAAAATAGGGATGACACCATTCATCAGAAATTTGTGGAAAGTTGTAAGTTTTATCAGCAGACGACGGAGGAGTATGTGAAGCTCATTGATCAATTGTTATCGGAGCTACCCCAGAAAAATAAAAATAATAATAATAATAATAATGAAACATCGTTAAAAGGAGTGGATAACTCTTCGTTGGAGCCTCTTCCACCGCTACCGGGTTCCTCTGATGACGACGATAATAATAATACTAATAAGGATAATAATAATCCTTATCCCTACCTACAGGCCGATGAGGTTCAGATCGCCCACCTCGTCAGTGACTACGCCGCGCTCCAAGGGCAGTGCCGCCGTCTCCACGAGGATAAGGAGGCACTAAAAGAATTAGTCACCCAACTGGAAAGTAGTCTACAAACCAGTATTTCAGAGAATAATGCATTACGATCCGACTTGAGCACGCTTCAACTACAGGCCGTACCGTTCGACGTGTATGAAGAAAAAAAAATGGAGTGCCGTCACCTACAGCATCAGATTGAATTATTAAAAAAAGAAACGGAAATTTTGGCGTTAGAGTTGGAAAAGAACAAAAATAAAGAGCAGTTATCGATGATTCCATTTCAAAATGAAAATATGGAAACGATTCATCATATTGTGGAAAAGAAGTTGGGGGACTCCGCCGTGGAAGATAATAATAATAATAATAATCCTCATAATGTTGGTCTGTGGTCCCTTGCCGTAAAAGAACTAGAGGACCAAGCGTTACTGAGTGTCTCCCTACAACACTACAAGGAGGAATGTGCCGAGCACGTTAAAACTATGGAATTATTAAAAACAGAACTGGAGCAGGTACAGAAAGAAAAAAAACAGCTCGAGGAGGAAAATAGTATTCTTCGCGACGATGCGCAGGAGTATGTCTATAAGAATTCCATCTTATCCACACAAATGACCTCCTTGTTGGTCAAGGTAGAAAAATTAAAACACGCCCTTCGTATCAAACTCAATAATAATAATAATAATAATAGTGATAGCGAATCGCTCAGTGATTTATTGCAGAAAGGCGGAAGAAGAGGCAGAAATGTCCCTTCCCAACGAGATCAACATTCCTAATAAAAAAGAAAAGTATAAATTAAAAAAATGTTTTGGTCTTCGTTCCCCTACCGTCATGACCCGGCCAGACGACAATGAAAAGGAAGGTGCTATCCCAGGCACAGCACGACGCCAGAACTGCCCTCACCGGCATGAATATTTTAAATCAAAAACAACAAAATGAAAGCGGTTCCTCGATTTCATCGATTGAAATCCAAAAAAGCGTCTCCGACCGTCTTCACTTTTACGATCAAAAGTTTCACGGCGACGAAGAAAACAAAAATAAAACGCGTACCAAAATGTTTCGGATGCCCTCCATGGGTAGTCCCTCGATCCAGGTGGAGTATCGCTGTGAGACGAAGATGCCAGTGGTCAGTGTATTAAGTGGTGTCTGTCTAGGGAAACCAACGAGCTACAGCGTGCTGGAACCTCAAAATAATAATAATAGTAATCATAATTCGAATCGATTGTCGCAGCGACAGTGGTCTTCGGCAGAATACACCCAACTATCGCCCAGCAATAATACAAATAACAATAACTTTTCACCAGAAATTTTGGAAATGATTGACAACGAGGATAGTTCAAAGTTAGAACAGTATTCGGTCAACGATGTGAAAGAATTAGCCGAACGGAATCAGCAACTCATTGGAGAAGTTTTTCGACTCTCCCAACGGGCCAACACGGTGGAAAAATTATTGCGCACGAGTCTGTTATCTTCACTTCCTCGCAGCAGTTCACACAGTAATAATAATGATATTCATCAACAAAGGGTGCAGGAGCAGATGGACTTGGTGAATAACGAACTGATATTTTTACTCAACGAGAGTGAAAAAGAAAATAACGATGGTAACACCAGCATGTACACCTTGGTGGGTTCGGAATCCATTCTTCATCAAACCGAAAACTTATTCGACAGCCAAAATAATAATAATAATAATAATAAGAGTGTGTTGTACTCCTTTTCTGGTTCCTCCTCCCCGTCCTTCTCTCCCTCTCCTCGGTACGGCAACCAACGTACGTCGAGACTGGATCCCATTAAAAATAATAATAATGAAGAAAAGTTGCGACAAACGACGAATAATCGATTTTTATTTTCTTCTCCGTCCGTGCAGGACAGTCTGAAGCGACCTCGAGACACAGAAAACGAAGAAAATAATAATAATAATCATATACAATCCGTTGAATCAGAGCCGTTCAGTGCGGTATCCAATAATAATAATAATAATAATAACAATGACAATCAGTATACCATTCCCGCTGGTTTAGAGGTGGATACCATCGAAGAGGGCGTCACCCAGCTCATCCAGCGTGTGCTAGAAAAGAACACCATCCACTTGCAGCACACCGACTCCCTCCTTTCCAAAAACTTTCTCGCTTTGGTCGAGCGCAATCGTCATAATTTGTTACTCTCGCATCCGACAGACGGGGAGGCACCGCTCACCGCTGGTCAGCAGGTCCCCCTGGCCTTGATCGAGCTCTGCACCGCCCAGACCGTGCAACTCGCCGAGCAAGCACGGCAGTACATTGAATTGGAAAAGTGGCACAGCGGAGAATCGGAGCGACGACGGTGGGAAGAGGCACAACTCACGTTAATGCAAACCGTCGAAGAGCTAAAAGAACTGTTCGAGGGGCCGGTAAATACCGTGTCGGATGTGTTAACGACACAAGTACGGGAAATACAGCAGATGGCTCGAGAAGAGGCGCACCTGGAGGAAGAATGCGGGTGGTGTGAAAAACTCGTTTATTTATTGCAACACGCCAACGCGAATAACATTACGGTACAACAGTTATTGCAGGCCAGTCGGGATCGAGAGAAATACTACGCTGCCCAACGGGAAAATAAATTAAACCGGAAAATGCTAAAAATCCGAAAACTGCAAGAAAAGGTGACGGAGGAAAAGAGAAACATTAATAAAATGATGCACAATAACAAATAATAATAATAATAATAATAATAATACGAATTCTTTTACGCGAGGCTCCGCGACGGGAAGCCCGTTTTACTCGTACCGACATTCCCCCACTCTTGCGGATGAGGATAGTTTCCTTCGTCTCTCGCCACAACCACGACCACAGCCCCTTATTCTCCCAAGCACCACCAACCAGGGGACGGCGGTATCTTCCTTCAATCTTCGTAATAATCATTATTATTTTAATGATAACAATAATGATAATAATAATAATAATGATAACGAGGAGTTGGACTTGAACTTTAACGACGAGGATGATTCTAGTTTAATTGAGGACGAAGCGTATCTGCAGCAGCTGAAGGAAAATTTGACGCTGGAGCAGGCCAGGTGCCGCACCCTGCACGACGACCTTCACGAGCAAAAGTTAAAACACCTTCAACTGCTCGAGCGGGTGTGGATGGCGGAGGTGAAGGCGGAGGAGGCCGAAAAGGCACGAGAGGAATTATTAGCGCGGATGTATCAAATGCGCAGCGATGCGGACTTTCAGCGACTACAAAATGAAGTTCGTCAGTATCAATTAAAAGAGGAGTGGATGACCAAGTCGCTCCAGGAGGCACAGCAAGCCGCCCAGACGGCGCAAGAAAAGTTACGAGCGATCGAAGAATCTGCAGAAAAGGCTAAACAAGAATTCAATCAAGCTTTCAATGAACAGAGGATGGAAATCGCGCTGCTACGGGGCGACTTGCAGAGCTGTGAGCAACGGCTCCAGATCGCAGAGAACAACACCGCACATCAACAAAGTGAGGTGCAACAGCGGGACAGGCAAATCACCTTGTTAAATCAGAATCTACAGGCCGCCCAGCACTCGGAGCAGCAGACCCGTACCCGGTGGCAAGAGGCCTACCATGAGCACCTAATGAACCCCAACACGCAACAAGCCTTACGAGACATGTACCCCGACGACACACTGTTACAGGAGCAAAGCAACCTCGTCGAGCTATTGCGGGAGAGGGAGGTGGAAAAGGCGAAGGAGATCGACGCCAAAGAGGCCGAAATTAACAAGTTGAAGACGGCACTGCGGCAGAAGGAGTCCCTTCTGACGAAAGAGGTCTACGCCCGTCAGGAGGCCTTGATGGAGCTCGCGAAGTTACAAGTCTTGGAGGGGAAGGTCCGCATGCCGAGCCAGGCGGACACGCAAATGCTGCAGCGAATACAAAACGCGGAGCTCGACCTACAAGCCCGTCAATACCACTTGGAGTTGTTAGAAAAGGAATGCAAAGAAGGGAAAAAACGGGAAGAAGATTTAATGCGAAAGGTGGAACAGCTGTCGTACGATCCCGTCAGTGCGTGTGCGCGCAAATACGGTTTAACGGCATGTCGCACCTTTGAAGGACAGATCCAAGAATTACACGAAAAGAGTGAAACCTTGTACAACAACATGTTATCCCATCTGGAGGAGATTAGAGGTCTGAAACAATCCATGCTAGAAAAAGACAACGCCTTGCAGGAGAATGCGCAGCGCGTATCGGCGCTGCAGGCGGAGCTGGAGAAACAGAAATCGATTCAAGCAGACCTGGAAGCGGCGGTGCGGCAAGCACGTGAAAAAGAATCCCATCTCGAGGCTACCATCGCCCAAGAAAAAGAAGAAAATGTCAAGAAGGAGAATGCCCTCGCCGCCCTATCCGCGGAGCTCCAGCAGAGCCAGCATGCGGTGCAGCGTCTGGAGGCATCTCTCACCGACTGCCGTGCGGAGCGGGAACAATTCTATAAAGATAATCTCAAGCTCATCAAGAAGGCGAGGGAGCTGCACGATGAGCTCATGAAGGCGGAGGAGTCGTCCCGGGCGGCGCGGGAACAGCTCAAGATGGCGCACAGTGCGGGCGGGGCGAGGGCACGACGACAAATGAACCAGTCCGTGTCCCTCACACGGGACTTGCTGGGCACACCGAACCCACCGCAGTGATCATACTTTTTTGTTGTTGTTCAGTTTTTAAAAAAAAAGAATTAATAGAGTAATATGTTTATTTTCGAATACCTGTATAGAATAATGATAAAGAATAAAAGGTGAGCGTTGTATGGTTCTATTATTATTGCAATGAAAAAGAAAAAAAGTTATTTTCATGGGCATTCTTGTTTATATCCATCCTTGCACTCTATTCTCCATCCATCTAATAATAGTAGTAGTAGTATTACAAAAAAAAAAAAAAAAAAATTAGAACAAAAACACTCATTGCCACCCTCGTAAATGTCTACGGTCGGTGTCTTCAGCAAAGGTCGCCCCGCCGGTCACGAGGCAGCGACCGCTATTCTCAAATACATTCCTCGTCCCCGAGTCCCGTGGCAGCCCAGCCGCTTCGGCCGCGCCAACCTCACCGAGGAAGACTTAAAGCAAATGTGGGGCATGGGTCGTTACCGCGACGGTCCGGCCAACTACAATAGCGGCTACAGCACGAGCAAGACGCACGTCCTCGAGGACAATACGATTAACATTATCCCCAAACACGAGTTAGAAAAGTATATGCCCGATATTACGATTGGCTCCAAGGCGCTGGTGACACCGGTGTCGTTGATGAGCGCCCGTAACGGCCACCGTGTGACGCACGACATGCTACACTCCTATGATCCTTATATTGGCCGTGTGCAGAAGGCGGCGGTCGTCGATCACGATAATATTACCGTCGAGGACCCCAACCGAGTGGGGCTGAACGCCTCCACGCTGGACTGCCGCGGTCGTATCCTTCGTTGGCTCCGGCGAGGCCCTTTTTTTCAGGAGGATCATTATTTTAGACGCAGTGGGGAGGCGGCCATCACCCGCGACGGCCCAGTCGCCGTCTCCACGCATGAGGCGCCACTCATGAAGAAGATTGTGCGCCTGGCACACCGTGGGCACCTGAAGGCGGCCTGTGAGGAGTATCGTAAGGTGACCTCGGTCCCACCGGTGGCGGTGTACCGCGCGCTCACGGCCGCCTGCATCCCTGGCGCCCACCTCGCCGACGCGATTGCCATTTTTGAAGACGGTAACGCCAAATTATTTTACGTCGCCCGAGATGGAGAGGTGTTGTTGAACTTGATGGAATGTGCGATTGCCGCGCGTCACCGTGTGCGTGTCATGTGGGTGTACAACACGATGCGAGGACGGTATTATGAAAATTCCCTCGTCCGGGCGGAAATAAGTCCCATTTGGCAATTCCGCATTGCCCTCGCGGCGTTACACTTTTTACTGTCGGCCAACGCCATCGAGGAGGCTCGTACCATTTATCAATTTTTGAAAAATGAATCCCTCCTCGACTGCGATCTCTACGTGCGGGTGGGGACGATGATGCAGGAGGCACTGGCGGAAGGGAAAGTCGTCAACCTTGATGACAATGTCCTTGGCAGCGTCGCGCTCGTGAAGAATGCGGAAAGTATCGCCCCTCACGTCGCGGCGGCAGTGTACGAGGCCTACCAGGGCACGTTGGAAGGAGAGGCACCGCAGTGGTCTGCACGCGGCACCCTCTCTCCGCCACCCACCACGCCGAAAGAAGCGTTGGAATGGCTGCAAGGCGTGTTCGCTGACCTCGACGTCGCGGCGGTGTTACGTCATGTCCGCTTCGAAGGGAAAGTGGATTTACTCTCCAAAGATCAGCCCCGCTACGTCACCCGCGCCCAGAGTTGGTTAGAAATGCTTAGTGAGACCTACGAGGTACGCGAGGAGGCGCCGCTGCCGTATCTTCTCAAGTCGAAACCATCCCTCACCAATGTCAATGTGCGAGTGGCGCATGTGACGGAGAATCGTCCGGTGGCCTCGCGACTGCTCGCCAGCGAGGAGGGATACCACTTCCACTTTGACTCGACGCGGCAGACCCGACTGGTACAAGAAACCTTCCGCTACAGTGGGGATACCATCCAAGGGAAGTATCTTTCTCAGATTCCAATCCACACGGAGGTGGGCGTCGATAGAAATTTACTGAAACAAAATCATAATAATAATAAGCGACTGGGTGGGCCGACGCCGTCTATTCTGCATAGTTCTGTCACGGCGGAGGTACGACACACCGGCAGCAATAGTGAAACGAACAATAATAGCACGGTGGCATCGGAGCAACCACCGCAGTCTTCACGTAACAATGAAGACGGTTTTGCCTTTTAAACCACAATAAAAAAATAATGAAATGCCTGTTTTTTTGTTGTATTTTTCTGATTTTACGACTGACAGACACACAGATATAATAAAATAGTTAGTATAGTGTTTTTTAAGTGTAATAATTCTTTTTTACCCTTTTGAAAAGCAAAGTTGAGGAAAGTTGTTGTAAACCTCACCAAAAAAAAAAAGGGAAAACAAATCATCTCACTTCCCCTCTTTTTTTCTTATAAAATAAAAAAGCTACCACAATAGAATAAAAAGCACTATTATTATCACTATTTTATGTTAAGTAGAGGTGGCACTCGACTAGAAATAGGCACCACCGAGGACCTCGTAGAGCTCTCCGTGGCGGAGGCACGACTAGCGGCGACACGTCTTAGTAACGAGTTGACCAGCCCCAACCCACACCACAGTCGGAGTAATAATAACAATAATAATGTAGCCATGATGACCCACTCCTCCCCACGTCCCTCACCGTCCGCACGGCAGTACAGTCCGACCACACCACACAGTTATCAGAATCCTAATAATAATAATGCCTACCACCCGTACCCTGCGCCGCCCTCCCAGCGGTACAGCGGGGCCTCCTCCAACTCGTATCGTCACGGGCCGCACGGGTCGGACGTGGTCTCACCAGACCTGCCGGAGGAGCCGTACTACTCTCCTGCCATTACACCGTGGAGTGCGGCCGTCAGTCATCCTCGCGGGAGTGGGCCGGAGACGCGGACCCCACCGCAGCGGCCGTCGCTGTCGCCACCGCAGTTGGGGCGAGACCCGCCTAGTCCGTCGGTGCGCCGCTTCCCCACCTCGAGGGACAGGCCGTCGTGAGCATAGATATGTCATAGATTTATTTTTAGTTATTTTTTTTTTTTTTGTTGTTGTTGTTGTTGTTTGTTTGTTTGTTTTTTTCTGTTGTAGGATGGCGCATTGTTTCCTCACACTTTATCTTTTCCCTTTCTTTCTTTTTACCATCACAGCAAACAAGCGTTTTGTTTGATTTTTTTATTTTATTTTTGTTTTTAAATTTATTCCTCATGTTCTTCGGTCACCGCAAGGACAAAGGGTTCTCCTCCGGCAACAAGGTACAGCAGTACCACGGTAACGGTCTGGAGTCCATCGTGCTCATGGGGAAGCCATTCCGCGTATTGCAGAAGCTGAGCGACACCCCCGCCCCCTACATGACCAGCCGCCCTTCTCACTCCGAGGATAAGGATAAAGGTCGGTTCGTGTATCTGGTGGAGAACAGCTGTCGTCTGAGTGAGTTCCCCCGTCACATGGCGCTGAAGCGTTGTGTGTTCAACGTTGACCAGGTCGGGGACGCCCACCGTGAGATTGACATTCTTTCTCGCATTAAAGATAAAAATATCTGCCGTGTCTTTCACAGCGAGGTCAGTCGTAGTGAGGGGCGACTCGGTGTCAGTATTGCCATGGAATATTGCAGCAATAACTTATACCGTCGTATCCGATCTGGTATGGGCAGCGGCGCCGGCACGCGACTCAGCGAGAGTGAGATCTGCCACGCCCTGCTCGCCATCACTTCCGCGGTCGGTTACCTTCACTCTCAGCAACCTCCCATCGCCCACCGGGATATCCGCCCGGAGAATATTCTCATTAACAATAAGGCCTCCGGCCCCGCGCAGTTCAAGCTCACCAACTTCTCCAGTGCCACCACAGATGCGTATCACTGCGAGACGCGGGAGGAGGCGTCCATGGCGATTGCCGATATCGAGGTGAACACCAACCCCGGCTTCCGCTCCCCCGAGATGGCCGACCCGTGGAGCCGCAAGCGCATCTGCGAGAAATCGGACATGTGGTCCATCGGTGTCTTGCTGTATTACATGATGTACCTCAAGTTACCGTTCGAACCGACGAATATGGCACTGGTGAACAATCCCAAGGTGCGCTACCCCGAGAGCGAGCTCTCCCGCTACACCGGCAGCCTGCGTGTGGTCGTCGACCACCTTCTCGAGCCCGATCCAGAAAAGCGATGGGATGTGTTTGCGCTGACGAACTTTCTTCGGTTCGACGAGGACGTCAGCCGCCACCTCGGCACTTTCATCTTCACTCGCACGGAGTGGCCGGAGGGTTGGGAGGAGCAGGACGTGAAGGTGATTGGCCGCGAGGTGCCCCCGAAGGCGCCGCCCGTCACGTACAATGACGATCTCGTCCACGAGACGACACAGGACATCAAGAAGATGGCGGAGGCCAATCGCCCAAAGAGCGGTGCTGCTTCTTCCGCTCCCGCCGCCTCCAGTCATGCACGCGGAGATGCCGTGTCGGAGGCGATGATGGTCCTCGGTGGTGAGGACGACGACGACCCGGAAATGGCCAAGTACCGTGAGATGATCATCAAGGAACAACAAGAGGCGCTCAATCAAATCAAGGCCGCCTCGGGTCGTCCACCATCCCCGCCAAGCAGCTAATAATAATACTGCACCAGCGGCACCAGCGCCCAAGAAGGATGTCTTTGATGACTTGTTTGCTGCACCGGAGCCAACCCCCGCTCAGCAGCCTCCTGCCAGCAATAATACTAATACTAACTTTGGTCAGAATGCGGCACCTGTTAATAATAATAATACTGCACCAGCCCCCAAGGCGGATCTCTTCAGCGCCGATGATCTCTTCGGTGGTACCCCAGCTCCTGTCAACAATAATAATAATAATTACAATAACAACAATTATGGTAATAACAACTTTGGTAATAATAACTTTAGTCCTGCTCCAATGAACACCTACAATGACAATAATAATAATAATTTCGGTAACCAAGGTGGCTGGAGCACTGGTCTTCCCCAGCAACAACCACCTCCGCCACAACAGCAGGGAGGATGGAACAATAATAGTTATAATAATAATAATAATGCGCCGATGGATTTCACTGCTCCTGGACCTGGTCAGATCAACCATAACAATAATACCCAACCTCAAAATAATAATAATAATAATAATAATAATGCCAGTCAGCAGACCAAGAGAAAGGATCCTTTTGCGGACTTGTTCTCCTAAAAAAAAAATAGAAAAATTCGGATAGTGATTAGTTATTTTTTTTAAAAACTGAAAACACAAAAAAAAAATCGGAGAGTAATCTTTGTTTAAAAAAAAAAAAACTATCATTATATAGCTTTATCGAAAAACCTACTTTTCTGTGTTTTTATTAATCTGTGTGATTGTTCTTTTTTTATCGATAGTGGAAAAAAACAAAAAAAATAGCAAAAATAAAAAAAAGTTGAACCGTGTTTGTTGTAATTCTTTTTTTTTTTTTCGTATATATGGTATGTGATGCTTATCTTTGTAGTACAGTTTTTGTTTTTTTCGAAAAGAAAACAGACTGATAAAAAATAAAAAAGATTTCTATAAACATTTCCACTTCAATCTCAAAACAAAATACAATAATAATAATTAAATCAAATCAAAAAAAAAATTCTGGTGTCCTAACGTAGTAAATTAAAAAGAAAAGAAATACAACTCACAGTCTGTATTTCTCTTTTGATGTGGCTGTGTTCAACCCAACCTCTTTTTCTTTCTCTTCACAAAAAAAAAAAATTGTATTATTTAAAAAAAAAAAAAACACAATGTCCGGAAGGGAGGAAGATATCATACAAGAGGGAGAGGCAATCGTAGGAGATAATCATCAAACCAACGAACCTTTTTATTCTTCCGACAATGAAACCAACAAAAAAAATAAAAAAATCGAAGAAGGCGTGGAACCTTTTGAACAAGACGACGACAGCAGCGACGACAGCGAACAAAAAAAGAAAAAAGACAAAAAAAAGGAGAAAAATGAAATCGTCGGGGTGTTTGAAATATTCCGCTACGCCGATAAGTACGATATTGTCTTCATGATTGTCGGTGGTATCTGTGCGGCGGCCGCTGGCGGTGGCACCCCCGCCTTCAGCTTTGCGCTAGGTCGTCTAATGGATGATTTACTCACCGCCGACCCAGAAAGTTCCGCCGCAGAGTCGGCGTTGATTATGACGTACATTGGCATTGCCGTGTCCGTCTGCTGCATGGTACACGTCGGCATGTGGTGTGTGGCGGGGTTACGTCAGATCACACGGGTACGACAACTTTACTTTAGTTGCCTACTACGGCAAGAAATGGGTTGGCATGACGTGCACCGGCCGGGGGAGCTCACCGCGCGTATGACAGGGGACACTCGCGTGATGCAAAACGGGATGAACGACAAACTCTCGCAGGGGATTTATAATTTATTCAACGGGGTGTTGGGGTTCATCTTTGGGTTTATCTTCTGCTGGGAGCTGACGCTGGTGATGCTGGGCATTATGCCGTTTGTCGTGCTGTGTGCCATTATCTTTGGCAATAAGACCGCCAGCGCCACCAGCGAGACCCGTCAGCAGTACGCCGTGGCGGGGTCGGTGGCGACAGAGGTGTTAGAAAACATCCGCACCGTGCAAACCTTTGGAAAACAAAAATTTGAGGTGGAACGTTTCGCCGAGGCAGTGCAGCGGGCGGAGGTGCCCGGTATGCGACGGGAGTTGTTCAACTCGCTGTCGGTGGGCTCCACGATGGGTCTCATCATCCTCGTCTACACCGTCGTCTTCTTTTTTTCCAGCTATCTGCTCATGTGGGATCGCTCCTCCATTGGGGATATCGTCGCTACGTTTCTGTGTGTGCTGCTCGGTAGCGTGGGGATTGGTTTTTTCTTTCCCAGTCTGACTGCTTTTACTGAGGCGCGGTGTGCGGCGTACCACTTGTTCCGGACGATTGAGCGGGTGCCAGTGATCGACATCGACGATGAGGAAGGAAAAATAAATGTGGAATCCTTCCAACGTGAGATGGAGTTCCGTGATGTGCGCTTTTCCTACCCGACCCGGTCGGATCAACTTCTTTTTCAAAAATTAAACCTCACCATTCGTAAAGGGGAAAAGGTGGCGTTTTCTGGGGCCTCTGGTTGCGGTAAATCTTCCATTATTGGTTTATTGCAGCGGTTCTATGACCCCACCGACGGTGCCATCTGGGTGGACGGGGTAGACCTCCGCTCTCTTAACTTGCAACAATGGCGACAGCAAATTGGGATTGTTTCGCAAGAACCAAATCTATTTGCGGGGAGCATGATCGATAATGTTCGCATGGGAAAACACGATGCCACCGAGGAGGAGGTCGTCGCCGCGTGCAAGCAGGCCAATATTCACGACACCATCATGTCACTACCCGATCAGTATCACACCTCGGTCGGGGCGGTCGGCTCGCAACTGTCTGGTGGGCAAAAACAGCGCATCGCCATCGCACGCGCATTCGTCAAAAAACCTTCCATTTTATTATTAGACGAAGCCACCAGTGCGTTAGATCGTAAATCCGAGATGGAGGTGCAGGCCGCCTTGGATCAGCTCATGGTACAAAACAACATTACCGTCATTGTCATTGCGCATCGTCTCGCCACTATTCGTAAAGTGGATCGTATCTTTTACATGTCCAACGATGGGTTGGAGGGGACGGTGATTGCCGAGGAAGGTTCGTTTGATCAACTCATTGCGAAAGGGGGTTTGTTCGCGGTGATGGCACGCTCCCAAGGCGCCGCCCCTAGTAGCGAGGAAGGCCCAACGCTCCGTGATGCACCAGCGACTCAACAAGAAGAAAACGAAGACGACTACCCCAATCAAATCTTAAGTGAGGAAGAAATTGCAAAGTTGGAGGAGGAAGTTCCTCGCACGGAGCGGCAGTCCGTGCCCATCGAGGAATTAGCGGAGTGGGAGATGCAGCGAACACAAGTGGGCCCACTGCGGTTGCTCAAGTTAAATAAACGGTATGTGTGGGCGCTGCTGTTGGCGCTGCTAGGGAGTCTCATCGCGGGGGCGGTGGCCCCGGTGAATACCATATTATTAGGAAAACTACTCATGTCTTGTGCCAACTACGAGTCGGTCAAGTTTTTTTTCCCCGACGTCGCCGAGGACGATTTGAAAAGTGATATGAAGTTGTACGCGCCGTTATTCATTGTCATTGCCTTCGCCTGTTTTGTGGGGTGGGTGCTACAGTTTTTTTATGGTTTTGCCGGGGAGCACTTGACGACGAAAATCCGCATTATGTTGTTTGGGCAGATATTGCGACAAGACATGAGTTTCTTCGATACCCCCTCGAGGGATGCCGGCACGCTGAGCGGCATGCTCTCCGGTGATTGTGAAGCGATTCACCAGCTCTGTGGTCAGTCCATTGGGTTAAAAATACAAACCGTCTGCACCATTCTGATTGGTATTATTATTGGTTTGGTGTATCAGTGGAAGTTGGGTCTGATTGCGATGGCGTGTCTGCCGCTGATTGTGTTTGCCGTCTTGTTTGAGCAAATGTTAATGTCAGGGCTCAACGACGGGAAAAAGGCGATGGCGATGACACGCTGGTGACGGAGGCGCTTTCGAATGTTCGCACCATCACCTCTTTTAATCTGAAACAGAACCGATGTGAGGCGCTCCACGAACTGCTCAAAAACACCAATAAAAAACGGATTCGACGAAATATACTGGTGGGAATTATTTTTGGGTTGAGCCAGTTCGTCTACTACGGCTCCTTCGCGCTGTGTTACTGGTATGGCGGCAAACTCATTGCAAAAGGAGAAACCGATTTTGAAAAGGTCAACGTTGCCTCTCTAGCGGTACTGCTGGGGGCCATGTCGGCCGGGGAGTCCGGTGGCTTCGCGGCCAAGATTGGGGACGCGAGGAAAGCCTCCTTGCGCGTCTTCAGCGTGGTGGATCGTGTTCCCGACGTGGATGTTTTTGATCCCCAGCGGACCGCCACCATTGCCTTCCCACCGGCCGCCAGTGGCGTCGATATCCAGTTCCAGCGAACCCAGTTCATCTACCCGGCCCGCCCCGCGCAGCTGGTCCTCTCCTCTATTGATTTACACTTTTCCCCTGGCAGCAATAATGGCCTGATGGGTCAGACCGGCTGTGGCAAGTCGACGATTATACAATTGTTAGCGTGTTTCTACGCCCACCGACGGGGGGAGATCAAACTCAACTCGCAGTGGTCTCTCTCTAATTTGGATATCCGGCAGTGGCGACAGCACATCTCGATTGTGCTGCAAGAACCCGACCTCTTCAGTGGTACAGTGCGAGAGAACATTCTATACTCGGTGCGCGCCGGCGGAAAAGAAAACGAGAAGAAGTCGTCAATAGCGCAAGGAACGGTCTGGGATGACGAGGACGGAGAGGAGGAACTCCCCACCGAGGAAGAGATCATGCAAGCGGCGCGGTGGGCTGGCATACACGACGACATCATGGCGATGCCAGAAGGGTACGACACCAACGTTGGCTACAAGGGCCGTGCACTGTCGGGTGGACAGAAACAACGGGTGGCCATCGCGCGTGGTTTACTCCGGCGAGGGACGAAACTGCTACTGCTGGACGAGGCCACCAGCGCCCTGGACAATCACACGGAGCGTGTGGTACAGGAGGGGATTGAACACTATCTACAACACCGACGACAGCAAGGGCAGCCCGTCACCGTCGTGAGCATTGCCCACCGCCTCACGACGATACAACACTGTGACCAGATCGTGCTCCTCGACGCCGGCCGCATTAAGGAACAGGGATCCCACGCGGCGCTGATGGCATTGGGGGGAGAGTATAAGGTACGGTTTGAGCTGTTTACGGCGGGTGTGGAAGGAAGTTAATGTTTCCACTGTGCAAAGAAAAAAAAAAAAAAAAGGACAACTGTATTCTATAAGGTGGTTACTATGGCTCAATTGCTTTTATTAATGGCTGATCATCCAAAGTCAGCGGCATGCTTTTCTTTTTTTTTTTTTTTACTTATCAAAAGACATTTACTTGCGATCTTTTCAGTAAGAAGGCTATATCATCTTCACTTACTATTTGTTTTTTGTTGTTTATCTGTGCGAATGTACGGCCATTACATCTCTACACCTCTTTTTTTTTTTTTTCCTCTCCATCTTTTGTCCCGCACTCTAGTTCACCCCCCGAGGGAACAGAAACCAATCATCAATCGTTTATTTCTTTTTTTTTTCGATCTGTTTTTCCCTTTTTTGCTTCCTCCACCATGAAGTTCACACGACTGCACGGTAGGGGCAAACTTAATCACAAAAAAATAATTCTTTTTTTATTTTGCTTAGCTTTTATAGGGACCCTCGTGTGGTTGTGGTGCCTAACTTATGTCCAAGATCAGACCAATACGACGACCAACAGTACGGCTGTTACCCCTACGAACACAAAAAAGACAGCGCCACCTGTAGAAGATAGCAAGCTGGACAGCGGCCCTAACATCCGTCTAGATCCACTGCCCACGGAGCATTTAAAAAACATACAACAGGGAAAGAATCTTTACACCATCACCAAACCTTCCCGTCAGTGTGGATTCAACTGCGAGCACATGCACAAAACAAAACCCACCGGCAAGCTCGACATGGACGCGGTGCAGACAAGGATGGAGGAGGAGGTGCACCGGCTGCTGGTGGAGGGAGGGTACGAGGGGACCCACCGCCACAGGACGCGACTGGTGACCATGTCTAACCGATTCGACGAGGTCTACTGCACGCTGCAGGGATCGGCGGCGCTGTCCGGCGTGCGGCTGACGTCGCTGGGGTACAAGGAGGGATACAACTTTATGCGGCGGCTGCGTGCCGTGGTGGACTACGCCGCGGCGCAGGGACTGGACGACGAGGACGTGATCGTGTGGGTGGACAGCGACACGGTGCTGACGGGGCGCGACACGGCGGCGGCGGTGGCGGACTACGTGCTGCACAGTGCGCCCAGCGAGGCGCAGCTGGACGTGGCGGCGGTGCGGGCGTGGGAGGACTACGGCCCCAAGGAGGCGGGCACGGTGCTGCGCTCCATGACGTCCCGTGCGGACGACCAGCAGCAGTGGCAGTACCCACCCGTCTTGTACAACGCAGAGAATGGCTGTGCCTTAGACCAGTTCATCACCGGTTACTGCGGTGCCTTCGTCGACTTCGTCGATGCGCTGACGGAAGTATCACGGGAGCGCCTCACGCCAGGGAAGGCCTACACGATGGAGGAAGTGTGGAAGGTGGCGGTCGACTTTATGACGAAAGAATCCCCAACGGTGGTGACCAAGACGAACGTGCAAAAGGCAGCTAGCGATATACGTATCACCGGTCGTCTCAACACGCCCTTAGCGGAACGGCTCGAACGGGAGAAGAAGGAGATGGCCGCTCAGTTCAGTCGTACGAAACGTGTGTATGTCTCTCCGCGCCGCGAAGGGGAACGCCCGTCCTTCCACCCGCCGTACAGCTCTCGGCAGAAAACACCCCTGTACCGTCACATCAACGCAGGTGCGTACATTGGACGGGTCTGGGCCCTCAAGAAGTTAGTGACCGCCTTCCAGATGGTGTCGCAACAAACCAACGCACGACACGTCCCTTGGCATCGGGGCAATAACTATTACAACGATCAGGCCGTGCTGGGGATGTTGTACTACACGCAGCGACTGTGGGAGGTGGAGTACGGTCTGCTGGAGGCACCACCGCCGGCCGCGGGGGAGAGACGAACAATGACACCGTTTGACATACCAGTGGGACTGATGGGGCTAGACAAGCGGAGGCGTTT
This sequence comes from Angomonas deanei, assembly GCA_903995115.1. NCBI lineage: Eukaryota > Euglenozoa > Kinetoplastea > Trypanosomatida > Trypanosomatidae > Angomonas > Angomonas deanei. The sequence goes on from LR877167.1 coordinate 152,512, forward strand.
CTTTGGTATTGACATTGAAAACCCAGGAGAACAAAGAAGAGAGATATTTCTTCCTCCTTTTACGGGAGCTGTACGGGAGAGCCGCACCGGCGCCTTGCTCGCTGTGTATCAAGACGAACAGTCGGTACCACTATCGTGGCACTATGCTGGACAAAACAAGCCACAGCGTTCCGAGGAGGCACAATTCTCTTATAGTTGGATGGTGTCCTCCTTTCTCAGTGACGACGTGTACCGTCACAACAGTGACATCCTCTCACAGTATACGATAGAGCTCATTTCCGGTAAGGAACGCTACTACGGAGACTTCATGACAATCTGCGGCAATCCCCTTGCGAAGAGAAAGTAAAATGTCAAACCTTATGTATTTCGGTGAAAATTTACTTAGCCGAACCAATACATTGTAAACAGTTTTCCTTTCTTTTTTTTTTTTTTTTTATGTCATCCTTACTTACATATTTGCGCGTGAAAATCTTATTCGAATGTTTTTCATTTACACTTTTCACGATCACTTTTTTTGCTGTTGTTCGCCTCCATCTGCCACAATTGACATGATCGCCTACTATCCTTTTTTTTTTTATTGTTTTTTTTTTTTTTTTTTTCACGTCAGTCACATATGCTTCCACGCCTGAAAAGACGGACGCCAGTCCGCTATACATGCACGGGTAAAGTCATCCGAGTCATTCTAGTTCTGTTTTTGTTTACGTTTATAGCCAGCACCGTGTGGCTCTATTCGCTCGCTCGCCCAGAAGTCACGACAACCACAACAACAACGGAAACACCACCAACCTTTTCTTACACGCCGTTAGAGCATTACGAACACCTCCGCCTAGATCCACTCCCAACCAAGGAACTGGGCCAAATCATCCTCGGACGTCAACTTTACACATTGAGGCATCGTTCCCGCTACTGCCAGGCCGACTGTCAGCAGATGCACAAAACAAAACCCACCGGCAAGCTCGACATGGACGCGGTGCAGACAAGGATGGAGGAGGAGGTGCACCGGCTGCTGGTGGAGGGGAGGGTACGAGGGGACCCACCGCCACAGGGCGCGACTGGTGACCATGTCTAACCGATTCGACGAGGTCTACTGCACGCTGCAGGGATCGGCGGCGCTGTCCGGCGTGCGGCTGACGTCGCTGGGGTACAAGGAGGAGTACAACTTTATGCGGCGGCTGCGTGCCGTGGTGGACTACGCCGCGGCGGAGGGACTGGACGACGAGGACGTGATCGTGTGGGTGGACAGCGACACGGTGCTGACGGGGCGCGACATGGCGGCGGCGATGGCGGCGGCGGTGGCGGACTACGTGCTGCACAGTGCGCCCAGCGAGGCGCAGCTGGACGTGGCGGCGGTGCGGGCGTGGGAGGACTACGGCCCCAAGGAGGCGGGCACGGTGCTGCGCTCCATGACGTCCCGTGCGGAGGGCCAGCAGCGGTGGCAGTACCCACCCGTCCTGTACAACGCAGAGAATGGCTGTGCGCTGTATCAGTACATCAACAACGCTTGTCACCACTTTATGAACTTCATCGAGGCCATGATAAAGGTGTCCCGGGATGACCTACAGCCTGGAGAGGAGTATACCATGAGTGAACTGTGGACGAGGGTACGACAATACGCAACTACAGGAGGCACACCGACAGTACGGAGCGACTTGTTCGATAGAATGCGTAGAGACATACACATGAACGGTAAACAAAAAACTTCGCTGCACACTAAGATAACGAAAGAACGTCAGTCGTACGAAAACCAGTATAATGTCAGTAAACGCGTGTATGTCTCACCACGGCGGAGTGAAGAGCGACCTCGTTTTGAGCCACGCTACGCGCAAGGCGCTGCCACATCCCCTTCGAGGAGTTTCAACGCAGGTGCGTACATTGGACGGGTCTGGGCTCTGAGAAAGTTAACCGATGCCTTCGAGCTCGCTGTACGTGAGGTACAGTTACGTCCGGTTTCATGGCTCCCCGGCCCTCATTTCTCAAACGATCAGGCTGTGCTGGGGATGTTATATTACACGCAGCGACTGTGGGAGGTGGAGTACGGTCTGCTGGAGGCACCACCGCCGGCCGCGGAAGAACAGCCTTCCCCACGGAGAAGAACTATTCCAGCCTTTGACATACCAGTAGGACTGATCGGACTGGACAAACGCAGAAGTTTCTTTGGTATCGATGTCATCCGAGCGGAGATGCCGCAGACACCGCCGACTCGTAACGCAGTGTTTCTCCCCAACTATACGACTACGTTACGGAAGAGCCGCACTGGCGCCCTGCTCGCCGTATACCATGATGAACAGTCGGTACCACTATCGTGGCACTTTGCGGGATTCCATAAGCCCTACCGTTCCGAGGAGGCACAATTCTCTTATAGTTGGATGGTGTCCTCCTTTCTCAACGACGACGTGTACCGTCACAACAGTTACATCCTCTCACAGTATACAATAGAGCTCATTTCTGGTAAGGAACGGTACTACGGAGACTACTTGACGATCTGCGGCAATCCGCTAGCGAAAAGAAATTCAGTGCCATCGGGAAAAAAAACCTAACCCCTTTGGTGTCATCCTGTCTGAGGCACATCAATACATTGCGTGCGTTTTATTTTGCTTCCCGAAATGTATATACACGCAGAAGCGAGTGAAACCCATGTTCGATCGCTTTCAATCTCTTTTTTTTTTTTTTTTGGTTTTTGTTACAGGTGAATAACACATCGTTATCGAATGAAGCGATACTTCGATGCGTCTACTCTTCTCGCCGCCTTGTCGTCGCTCATTTTCAATTATGCTCTGCCAGTGGAACGGAATTAACACCGAATAACTAAATAAACAGCAATACCGCTTTTCCCCTTTTCTTTTTAGCTTCTTTTCTTTTTTTGTTCGCTGTTAGTCGTCAATGTTACTCAACATTACGAAACGGACGCTAATCCGCAACAAGGCGAAGCGCAACCTGGCGAAACTATTTCTGCTACTGTTTTTCTTCACTTTTGTAGGGACCGTCATGTGGTTATCGTCCGTGATTCACGTGCAAGACCAGACAGATAGTACTACCAATACTACCGCCGCCGTAGCTACCCCCACGGTCACCGAGACAACGGTGAAACCTACGGAAAGCAGAGCCCCTAGCCCTTACGAGCATCTCCGTCTAGATCCACTACCCACAAAAGGCTTGGGCCAAATCCTCATTGGCCGTAAACTTTACGCCACAGAGCGTCCTACCCAATACTGCCAGCCTAACTGTCCACACATGCAGACCACAAAACCCACCGGCAAGCTCGACATGGACGCGGTGCAGACAAGGATGGAGGAGGAGGTGCACCGGCTGCTGGTGGAGGGAGGGTACGAGGGGACCCACCGCCACAGGGCGCGACTGGTGACCATGTCTAACCGATTCGACGAGGTCTACTGCACGCTGCAGGGATCGGCGGCGCTGTCCGGCGTGCGGCTGACGTCGCTGGGGTACAAGGAGGGAGTACAACTTTATGCGGCGGCTGCGTGCCGTCGTGGACTACGCCGCGGCGGAGGGACTGGACGACGAGGACGTGATCCTGTGGGTGGACAGCGACACGGTGCTGACGGGGCGCGACATGGCGGCGGCGGTGGCGGACTACGTGCTGCACAGTGCGCCCAGCGAGGCGCAGCTGGACGTGGCGGCGGTGCGGGCGTGGGAGGACTACGGCCCCAAGGAGGCGGGCGTGGTGCTGCGCTCCATGAAGTCCCGTGCGGACGACCAGCAGCGGTGGCAGTACCCACCCGTCCTGTACAACGCAGAGAATGGCTGTGCGCTGTATCAGTACATCAACAACGCATGTCACGAGTTTATGAATTTCATTGAGGTAATGATAAAAGTAGCTCGAGATGACCTAAAGCCTGGAGAGGAGTATACCATGAGTGAACTGTGGACGAGGGTACGACAATACGCAACTACAGGAGGCACACCGACAGTACGGAGCGACTTGTTCGACAGAATGCGTAGAGACATACACATGAACGCGAAGTACTCCAGCAATCTTCATGACAAGATACAAAACGAAAGGGAATCTTATAAAAAGCAGTACAACGTCAGTAAACGCGTGTATGTCGCTTCACGGGACGAGAATAGACCTCGTTTTGAGCCACGCTACGCGCAAGGCGCTGCCACATCCCCTTCGAGGAGTTTCAACGCAGGTGCGTACATTGGACGAGTCTGGGCCCTCAAGAAGTTAACCGATGCCTTTGAGCTCGCTTTACGTGAGGTACAGTTACGTCCGGTTTCATGGCTCCCCGGCCCTCATTTCTCCAACGATCAGGCCGTGCTGGGGATGTTATACTACACGCAGCGACTGTGGGAGGTGGAGTACGGTCTACTGGAGGCACCACCGCCGAAAGTGGAGGAGGACCCTTCCCCACGGAGAAGAACTATTCCAGCCTTTGACATACCAGTAGGACTGATCGGACTGGACAAACGCAGAAGTTTCTTTGGCATTGACGTCATCCGCGCGGAGATACCGCACACGAGACCGACTCGCAACGCGGTGTTCCTTCCACCTTTCACGGGAGCTGTACGGGAAAGTCGCACCGGCGCCTTACTCGCTGTGTATCAAGACGAACCGTCGGTACCACTGTCGTGGCACTTCGCAGGATTTTATAAGCCGTTCCGTTCCGAGGAGGCACAATTCTCTTACAATTGGATGGTGTCCTCCTTTCTCCATGACGACGTGTACCGTCACAACAGTTATATCCTCTCACAGTATACAATAGAGCTCATTTCTGGTAAGGAACGGTACTACGGAGACTACTTGACGATCTGCGGCAATCCTCTTATCAAGAGAAAGAAGAGCAACGAACCTTAGGCGTTTCAGTGAAAACACACCGAAACGCATGAACACGATAAATACTTTTTTTTTTTTTTTTGTGCTATACACATACAAACCTCAGCGAGTGAAATCTTTCCAAAGATATAGGTTTAGATTACATACTTATTAATTCATTTTTTTTTTTTGTTGTTTGTTGTTGTTCATTTCGTTAAATTATATGTACAACACCGTCACCAGACAAAGAGTACGGATAGTCCCTTCAATTCGTCGCTATTATTATTCTGAGTTCCTTGCTGAATCCATTGACGGAACTTCTTATAAAGTATCCCTTTACTCCTCCTATCTTAACTTATTACCTTTAGGAACCGTCGTGGATGCTTTGCAGTCGTCCCAAACCCCTACGATGTCTACAGTCTTTCGGTCGACGGAACGCAAGGGCGGCTCTAGTGGTGTTGCTGCTCCTTCTCATTGGGGTGATGATTATTATCACACGACAGGCAGACACCACCACCACACCAGAAACACCATCCCCTTCTTATGAGCGTTTAGACCACTACGAGGCTATTCGGCTAGACCCGCTACCTAGGAACACAATCAAAACGTTTTCCTACAAGGGTGAGCATGAGTTCCCCTATCCCCCTCCCCGTCAGTGTGGATTCCGCTGCGAGCACATGCACAAAACAAAACCCACCGGCAAGCTCGACATGGACGCGGTGCAGACAAGGATGGAGGAGGAGGTGCACCGGCTGCTGGTGGAGGGAGGGTACGAGGGGACCCACCGCCACAGGACGCGACTGGTGACCATGTCTAACCGATTCGACGAGGTCTACTGCACGCTGCAGGGATCGGCGGCGCTGTCCGGCGTGCGGCTGACGTCGCTGGGGTACAAGGAGGAGTACAACTTTATGCGGCGGCTGCGTGCCGTCGTGGACTACGCCGCGGCGGAGGGACTGGACGACAAGGACGTGATCCTGTGGGTGGACAGCGACACGGTGCTGACGGGGCGCGACATGGCGGCGGCAGTGGCGGACTACGTGCTGCACAGTGCGCCCAGCGAGGCGCAGCTGGACGTGGCGGCGGTGCGGGCGTGGGAGGACTACGGCCCTAAGGAGGCGGGCGTGGTGCTGCGCTCCATGACGTCCCGTGCGGACGACCAGCAGCAGTGGCAGTACCCACCCGTCCTGTACAACGCAGAGAATGGCTGTGCCCTCTTAGAATATATCAACGAGGGATGTCATAATTTCTCCAACTTCATCGAGGCCATGATAAAAGTAGCTCGAGATGACCTAAAGCCTGGAGTGGAGTATACCATGGGTGAACTGTGGACGAGGGTACGACAATACGCGACCGAAGGGATACCAACGGTACGGAGCGACTTGTTCGATAGAATCCGTAGAGACATACACGTGAGCGCGAGGTACTTCAGCAATCTTCATGACAAGATCCAACAAGAAAAGAAATTGTACGAGAAGCAGTATAATAGCCAGAAGCGTGTGTATGTTGCTTCACGACGGGATGAGGAACGACCGAGGTTTGAGCCACGCTATGCCGATAATAAGCACGACGCCCTTCCAAGAAGTTTCAACGCAGGTGCGTACATTGGACGTGTCTGGGCCCTCAAGAAGTTAATCGATGTCTTTGAGCTCGCCGTACGTGAGGTACAGTGTCGTAAGTGGTACTGCTTCTTCGGTGCCACCTTTACCAACGATCAGGCCGTGCTAGGGATGTTATATTACACGCAGCGACTGTGGGAGGTGGAGTACGGTCTGCTGGAGGCACCACCGCCGGCCGCGGAGGAGAGACGAACAATGACACCGTTTGACATACCAGTAGGACTGATGGGACTAGACAAGCGGAGGCGTTTCTTTGGTATCGATGTGGAAGACCCAGGAGACGAAAGGAGAGCGATGTTTCTTCCCAACTACACCACTGCGTTACGGGAGAGCCGCACCGGCGCCTTACTCGCCGTGTATCAAGACGAACTGTTGGTACCACTCTCTTGGCACTTTGCCGGCGGGAATAAGACACTGCGTTCCGAGGAGGCACAGTTTTCCTATAATTGGATAGTGTCCTCCTTTCTCAACGACGACGTGTACCGTCACAACAGTTGCATTCTCTCACAGTACACGATAGAGGTTATTTCTGGTAAGGAACGGTACTACGGAGACTTCATGACGATTTGCGGCAATCCCCTTATCAAGGGGAAGACAAACAACAGGCGATAGGCATTTCAGTGAAAGCACGCCGAAACGCATTATCACAATATGAATACATTGTTGTTGTTGTTGTTTTTTCTGTGCACATACAAACTCCAGTGAGTCAAACTTTTTTCATTTAACACAGGTTTAGTTTATACTCAAACAAATCACATCAGCCACACCGCTGTACAAACAGTCCCCCCACTTCCTTTATTTCGTCGTCGTGGTGATTTATTCTTGTTGAATTGGTCAACTCAACACCCAGACAAAACGTCACCTTTTTTCTCCTCTAATATTTTATTACGCTTTATCCTCATCAGGGCTCGCTGATGCTTCCCAAACTCTTACGATGGTTACAATACTGCAATCGCCGGCATGCAAAAGTGCTCCTTGTGCTGCTGCCCACGTTGCTGGCGGCGCTCCTCGTACCGTGGGGAGGCCCCACGACCGCCTCACCCCCATCACCCACACCTGTCGACCGGCAGCAACCCCTCCGCCTAGATCCACTCCCCACAGAGGAATTGACGCACATCAACTTCAGTCGCAATCTTTATACCGTGACGCGTCCTACCCAGTACTGCCAGCCTAACTGTCCCCACATGCAGACCACAAAACCCACCGGCAAGCTCGACATGGACGCGGTGCAGACAAGGATGGAGGAGGAGGTGCACCGGCTGCTGGTGGAGGGAGGGTACGAGGGGACCCACCGCCACAGGACGCGACTGGTGACCATGTCTAACCGATTCGACGAGGTCTACTGCACGCTGCAGGGATCGGCGGCGCTGTCCGGCGTGCGGCTGACGTCGCTGGGGTACAAGGAGGGATACAACTTTATGCGGCGGCTGCGTGCCGTGGTGGACTACGCCGCGGCGGAGGGACTGGACGACGAGGACGTGATCCTGTGGGTGGACAGCGACACGGTGCTGACGGGGCGCGACATGGCGGCGGCGGTGGCGGACTACGTGCTGCACAGTGCACCCAGCGAGGCGCAGCTGGACGTGGCGGCGGTGCGGGCGTGGGAGGACTACGGCCCCAAGGAGGCGGGCGCGGTGCTGCGCTCCATGACGTCCCGTGCGGAGGGCCAGCAGCGGTGGCAGTACCCACCCGTCCTGTACAACGCAGAGAATGGCTGTGCGCTTCATCAGTACATCAACAACGCCTGCCACGACTTTATAAACTTTATAGAAGCAATGATAAAAGTAGCTCGAGACGAGCTACAGCCCGGAGAGGAATATACCATGGGTGACCTGTGGACCAAGATACGGCAATACGCAACGGAGGGGGACCCGCCACCGGTGTGGTTTTTCATATTCGATTACTTGAACAAAGACGCACGCGTCAACGCCAGAGAAGACACTTCGCTGCATACGAAGTTCACGACAGAACGGCGCTCCTATAAAAAGCAGTACAACGTCAGTAAACGCGTGTATGTTGCTTCACAGCGGAGTGAAGAACGACCGAGGTTTGAGCCACGCTACGCGCAAGGCGCTGCCACATCCCCTTCGAGGAGTTTCAACGCAGGTGCGTACATTGGACGAGTCTGGGCCCTCAAGAAGTTAACCGATGCCTTTGAGCTCGCTTTACGTGAGGTACGATCACGCCCGGCGCCGTGGATTCCGACCATGGAATTCACGAACGATCAGGCCGTGCTGGGAATATTGTACTACACGCAGCGACTGTGGGAGGTGGAGTACGGTCTGCTGGAGGCACCACCACCGAAAGTTGAGGAGGACCTTTCCCTCTGGAGACGAAACATGACGACGTTTGATACACCAGTAGGACTGATCGGACTGGACAAGCGGAGGAGCTTCTTTGGTATCGATGTCATCCGAGCGGAGATGCCGCAGACACCGCCCATCCGCAACGCAGTGTTTCTCCCCAACTATACGACTACGTTACGAGAGAGCCGCACCGGCGCCTTACTCGCCGTGTATCAAGACGAACCGTCGGTGCCTCTCTCTTGGCACTTCGCAGGATTTTATAAGCCCTACCGTTCCGAGGAGGCACAATTCTCTTACAATTGGATGGTGTCCTCCTTTCTCCATGACGACGTGTACCGTCACAACAGTTATATCCTCTCACAGTATACAATAGAGCTCATTTCTGGTAAGGAACGGTACTACGGAGACTACTTGACGATCTGCGGCAATCCGCTTATCAAGAGAAAGAAGAACAGCGAGCTTTAGGCGTTTCAACGTGTTTTCACTGAGAGCCATGAAGCTAAAATGAACACCATACACACATGCAAACTTCCGCACTTCGATTCTTTGTTTGAACAACAGTTTCGTGCACACTTCACTTTTACGTCCCCTTTTTTTTCTCTTTCTACCTTTTCTTGTTACGATCATCATGAACAGTCGTGGATGCTTTCCAGTCGTCCCAAGCCCCTACGACGGCTACAGTACTACGGCCGACGGCATGCAAGGGCTACTCCTCGTGTTGCTGCTGCTCCTTCTCATTGGGGTGATGATCATTATCACACGACAGGCAGACACCACCACCACAATAGAAACACCACCCCCTTCTTATGAGCGTTTAGACCACTACGAGGATATTCGTCTCCACCCCCCACCTAGGGCCGACATTAGGTTCTTCTCCTTCAGGGAAGAGTACGAGACCCCCCATCCTCCTCCACTCTGCCAGCCTAACTGTCCACACATGCACACCACAAAACCCACCGGCAAGCTCGACATGGACGCCGTGCAGACAAGGATGGAGGAGGAGGTGCACCGGCTGCTGGTGGAGGGAGGGTACGAGGGGACCCACCGCCACAGGACGCGACTGGTGACCATGTCTAACCGATTCGACGAGGTCTACTGCACGCTGCAGGGATCGGCGGCGCTGTCCGGCGTGCGGCTGACGTCGCTGGGGTACAAGGAGGAGTACAACTTTATGCGGCGGCTGCGTGCCGTGGTGGACTACGCCGCGGCGGAGGGACTGGACGACGAGGACGTGATTCTGTGGGTGGACAGCGACACGGTGCTGACGGGGCGCGACATGGCGGCGGCGGTGGCGGACTACGTGCTGCACAGTGCGCCCAGCGAGGCGCAGCTGGACGTGGCGGCGGTGCGGGCGTGGGAGGATTACGGCCCCAAGGAGGCGGGCGCGGTGCTGCGCTCCATGACGTCCCGTGCGGACGACCAGCAGCAGTGGCAGTACCCACCCGTCTTGTACAACGCAGAGAATGGCTGTTTCCTTGCAGAATATATCAACGTGATTTGCCGCAACTTTACGAACACCATCGAGGCCATGATAAAAGTAGCTCGAGATGACCTACAGCCTGGAGAGGAGTATACCATGAGTGAACTGTGGAATAAGACACGACAGTATGCGACAGAAAGAAGAAAACCTCCGCTGCGGCCGGATGTGGTCGATCAAGTACGCAGGGATATACACATGAACGGTAGGTATTTCAGCCACCTTCGCCGTGAGATCCAAATACAAAAGGAATCTTACGAAAAGCAGTACAATGTCCGTAAGCGTGTATATGTCTCCCCCCGGCGGGATGAGGAACGACCGAGGTTTAATCCACGCTATACCTACGGCACTGCGGACTCCACTCCGAATTTGAATGCAGGTGCGTACATTGGACGGGTCTGGGCCCTCAAGAAGTTAATCGATGTCTTCGAGCTCGCCGTACGTGAGGTACAGTGTCGTAAGTGGTACTGCTTCTTCGGTGCCACCTTCACCAACGACCAGGCCGTGCTGGGGATGTTATACTACACGCAGCGACTGTGGGAGGTGGAGTACGGTCTGCTGGAGGCACCCCCGCCGGCCGCCGAGGAGAGACGAACGATGACACCGTTTGACATACCAGTAGGACTGATGGGACTAGACAAGCGCAAGAGCTTCTTTGGTATCGATATCGGCGTTCTCAACCCACATACTCGGCGATACGTATTCCTTCCCTCTTATACAAAATTTCTACGGAAGAGCCGCACCGGCGCCTTACTCGCTGTGTATCGAAACGAACTGTTGCTTCCCCTGTCGTGGCACTTTGCCGGCGGGAATAAGACACTGCGTTCCGAGGAGGCACAATTCTCTTATAGTTGGATGATGTCCTCCTTTCTCAACGACGACGTGTACCGTCACAACAGTTACATTCTCTCACAGTACACGATAGAGCTCATTTCTGGTAAGGAACGGTACTACGGAGACTTCATGACGATCTGCGGCAATCCCCTTATCAAGGGGAGGACAAACAACAGGCGATAGGCGTTTCTGCGAAACCATAGTAGACCGCACGAACACAAATCTCGTTGTTCTTTTTCTTTTCGTTGCGATACGCATTAAAACCTCAGTGAGGCAAACTTTTTTAGTTTAACACAAGTTTAGCTTATACTCTAATCTATCATATTATCAACGCCGCTGGACAAACCGTACTTCTACTCCCTTTATCCCATGGTGGTGGTAGTGCTCTCTTGTTAAAACTGTCAACAGAACTCCCAGGCAAAACCGTACGGCACTAAAATGTCCCCTTTTTTTCTCTTTCTACCTTTTCTTGTTACGATCATCATGAACAGTCGTGGATGCTTCCCAGCAAGCCCCAAACCCTACGACGGCTACAGTCTTTCGGTCGACGGAACGCAAGGGCGGCTCTAGTGGTGTTGCTGCTCCTTCTCATTGGGGTGATGATCATTATCACACGACAGACAGACACCACCACCACAATAGAAACACCACCCCCTTCTTACGCGCGTTTAGACCACTACGAGGCTATTCGGCTAGACCCGCTACCTAGGAACATCATCAAACCGTTTTCCTACAAGGAAGAACACGAGACCCCCCAGCCTCCTCCACTCTGCCAGCCTAACTGTCCACACATGCACAGAACAAAACCCACCGGCAAGCTCGACATGGACGCGGTGCAGACAAGGATGGAGGAGGAGGTGCACCGGCTGCTGGTGGAGGGAGGGTACGACGGGACCCACCGCCACAGGACGCGACTGGTGACCATGTCTAACCGATTCGACGAGGTCTACTGCACGCTGCAGGGATCGGCGGCGCTGTCCGGCGTGCGGCTGACGTCGCTGGGGTACAAGGAGGAGTACAACTTTATGCGGCGGCTGCGTGCCGTGGTGGACTACGCCGCGGCGGAGGGACTGGACGACGAGGACGTGATCCTGTGGGTGGACAGCGACACGGTGCTGACGGGGCGCGACATGGCGGCGGCGGTGGCGGACTACGTGCTGCACAGTGCGCCCAGCGAGGCGCAGCTGGACGTGGCGGCGGTGCGGGCGTGGGAGGACTACGGCCCGGCGGAGGCGGGCGCGGTGCTGCGCTCCATGACGTCCCGTGCGGAGGGCCAGCAGCAGTGGCAGTACCCACCCGTCCTGTACAACGCAGAGAATGGCTGTTTCCTTGCAGAATATATCAACGTGATTTGCCGCAACTTTACCAACACCATCGAGGCCATGATAAAAGTAGCTCGAGATGACCTAAAGCCTGGAGAGGAGTATACCATGAGTGAACTGTGGAATAAGACACGACAGTATGCGACATTGAAAGAAGAAAACCTCCGTCTACGGCCGGATGTGGTCGATCAAATACGCAGGGACATACACATGAACGCTAGGTATTTCAGCAACCTTCGCCGTGACAAGATCCAGCAATACAAAAGGAATCTTACGAGAAGCAGTACAATGTCCGTAAGCGTGTATAGTGTCTCCCCCGACGGGATGAGGAACGACCGAGGTTTAAGCCACGCTATACCGATAATCGGCACTGCGGACGCCCCTCCAAGAAGTTTCAATGCAGGTGCGTACATTGGACGGGTCTGGGCCCTCAAGAAGTTAACCGATGTCTTTGAGCTCGCCGTACGTGAGGTACAGTGTCGTAAGTGGTACTGCTTCTTCGGTGCCACCTTCACCAACGACCAGGCCGTGCTGGGGATGTTATACTACACGCAGCGACTGTGGGAGGTGGAGTACGGTCTGCTGGAGGCACCACCGCCGGCCGCGGAGGAGAGACGAACGATGACACCGTTTGACATACCAGTAGGACTGATGGGGCTAGACAAGCGGAGAAGCTTCTTTGGTATCGATGTCGCCGGTCTTAACCCACATACTCGGCGATACGTATTCCTTCCCTCTTATACAAAATTTCTACGGAAGAGCCGCAGCGGCGCCTTACTCGCTGTGTATCGAAACGAACTGTTACTTCCCCTGTCGTGGCACTTTGCCGGCGGGAATAAGACCCTGCGTTCCGAGGAGGCACAATTCTCTTATAGTTGGATGATGTCCTCCTTTCTCAACGACGACGTGTACCGTCACAACAGTTATATCCTCTCACAGTACACGATAGAGCTCATTTCTGGTAAGGAACGGTACTACGGAGACTTCATGACGATCTGCGGCAATCCCCTTATCAAGGGGAGGACAAACAACAGGCGATAGGCGTTTCTGCGAAACCATAGTAGACCGCACGAACACAAATCTCGTTGTTCTTTTTCTTTTCGTTGCGATACGCATTAAAACCTCAGTGAGGCAAACTTTTTTAGTTTAACACAAGTTTAGCTTATACTCTAATCAATCATATTATCAACGCCGCTGGACAAACAGTACCTTTACTCCCTTTATCCCATGGTGGTGGTAGTTCTTTCTTGTTAAAACTGTCAACAGAACTCCCAGACAAAACCGTACGGCACTAAAATGTCCCCTTTTTTTCTCTTTCTGCCTTTTCTTGTTACGATCATCATGAACAGTCGTGGATGCTTTCCAGTCGTCCCAAACCCCTACGACGGCTACAGTACTACGGTCGACGGCATGCAAGGGTGCTCCTCGTCTTGCTGCTGCTCCTTCTCATTGGGGTGATGATCATTATCACACGACAGACAGACACCACCACCACAATAGAAACACCACCCCCTTCTTACGCGCGTTTAGACCACTACGAGGCTATTCGGCTAGACCCGCTACCTAGGAACATCATCAAACCGTTTTCCTACAAGGAAGAACACGAGACCCCCCAGCCTCCCCTACTCTGCCAGCCTAACTGCCCACACATGCAGACCACAAAACCCACCGGCAAGCTCGACATGGACGCCGTGCAGACAAGGATGGAGGAGGAGGTGCACCGGCTGCTGGTGGAGGGAGGGTACGAGGGGACCCACCGCCACAGGACGCGACTGGTGACCATGTCTAACCGATTCGACGAGGTCTACTGCACGCTGCAGGGATCGGCGGCGCTGTCCGGCGTGCGGCTGACGTCGCTGGGGTACAAGGAGGAGTACAACTTTATGCGGCGGCTGCGTGCCGTCGTGGACCACGCCGCGGCGGAGGGACTGGACGACGAGGACGTGATCGTGTGGGTGGACAGCGACACGGTGCTGACGGGGCGCGACATGGCGGCGGCGGTGGCGGACTACGTGCTGCACAGTGCGCCCAGCGAGGCGCAGCTGGACGTGGCGGCGGTGCGGGCGTGGGAGGACTACGGCCCCAAGGAGGCGGGCGCGGTGCTGCGCTCCATGACGTCCCGTGCGGACGACCAGCAGCAGTGGCAGTACCCACCCGTCTTGTACAACGCAGAGAATGGCTGTGCCCTCTTAGAATATATCAACGAGGGATGTCATAATTTCTCCAACTTCATCGAGGCCATGATAAAAGTAGCTCGAGATGACCTAAAGCCTGGAGTGGAGTATACCATGAGTGAACTGTGGACGAGGGTACGACAGTATGCGACATTGAAAAAGAAAGTTCGTCTACGGCCGGATGTGTATGATCAAATGCGTAGAGACATCCACATGAGCGCGAGGTACTTCAGCAATCTTCGTGACAAGGTCCAGCAAGAAAAGAAATTGTACGAGAAGCAGTACAACGTCCGCAGACGTGTGTACGTTTCTCCACGACGGGATGAGGAACGACCGAGGTTTGAGCCACGCTATGCCGATAATAAGCACGACGCCCTTCCAAGAAGTTTCAACGCAGGTGCGTACATTGGACGGGTCTGGGCCCTCAAGAAGTTAACGGATGCCTTTCACCTTGTGGCGCGTGAGGTACAGTGTCGTAATTGGTACTGCTTCTTCGGTGCCACCTTCACCAACGACCAGGCCGTGCTGGGGATGTTATACTACACGCAGCGACTGTGGGAGGTGGAGTACGGTCTGCTGGAGGCACCACCGCCGGCCGCGGGGGAGAGACGAACAATGACACCGTTTGACATACCAGTAGGACTGATGGGGCTAGACAAGCGGAGAAGCTTCTTTGGTATCGATGTCGCCGGTCTTAACCCACGCACTCGACGAGAGATATTTCTTCCTTCTTACACGACGGCGTTACGAGAAAGTCGCACCGGCGCCTTACTCGCCGTGTATCAAGACGAACCCTCCATACCACTCTCTTGGCACTTCGCCGGTAAAAATAAACGAGTTCGCTGGAAAGAAGCGCAATTTTCCTATAATTGGATCGTGTCCTCCTTTCTCAACGACGACGTGTACCGTCACAACAGTTACATCCTCTCACAGTATACGATAGAGATCATTTCCGGTAAGGAACGGTACTACGGAGACTACTTTAGGGTTTGTCGGAATCCTCTGGAAAGAGGAAACACGAAATAATAAAGTGTACACACTAAAATATTGAATATCATCGTTTAACGTTTTTTTCATGTGTCTGGCCTTATACGTATTTGTGAATAACAAAAAAAAATGAAAAGAAAAAGATGGCAACAACGGATGAGAATCAACCGTTATTTGCTTGTTTTCACAGAAGAAAAATAATAAAAAAAATGTTCATAGCAAAAGTTGTTGTTGTCGTTTCTTCGTATTTGTTTCCATCCCTTCTTTTCTCTTTGCTTTCCTTCCAAGATTAATAAAATCAAAAAAAAAAAAAAGAATGGTACGTGTGAAAGATAAAAAGAAAAAAGGCGATGACGCCTTCGCCAAACGAACTCAAAAAACGGGAAGAAAGAAGTTAGCCCCGGCGACGGCGACGGTAGCAGAGGTACACGCCCGCAGCCTTCGCATCTCCACCTCGACCAACCTCGTGTCCGAACTGCAACGACAACAACAACAACAAAATAATAATAATAATAATAAGGCAAACTTAAACACGAATAATTTGACGAATACGAGTGCGGATTTATTTCAAAATAATCCGAGTAAGGAAAATTTCGATCGCGTAGGGAAATTTAACATTTTTCAACATAAATTTTTCAATAATGAAATGAATAGTGTACAAACCGCAAAAGGGATGACGGCCTCTTCGGTCGCCGCGGCGAAACAAATTTTAAATAATAATAATAATAACAGTAATGTCATTCATTTTCAAAATATAAATGAAATACTTTCTGCGATGCGTCATTACAAAGTGGCCAATCGTTCCTCGGCGTTTGCCACGGTGCATAAAATACTAAATCGTCAAGAAAATAATAATAATAATAATAATACTATTACATTTAATTCTAATTATATCGCGTTGGATTCTTCCAATGATAATAATGATAATAATGAAAATGAAAAAAATGGCGTTTCGTTCGATTCCTTCGATAAAATTAAAATATTTCAAACCTGTTTAGAAGTTTTATCCGACGAGGACGAAAACGTCAGACGACATAATTTAAATTGTCTTCACATTCTCTTGAAGGACGCCTTACACAACAACCATAAAAATAATCAAAATCAAAATAATAATAATTTTCATCATTTTCCGGCCGATGTATTACAAAACACAGTTAGTTGTGTTTATATCTGCATTACGCACGCACAGCCGGGCGTCATTGAGAGTGGTATTGAATTATTGTATATTTTATTATTATTAACCATCGGTGATAATCATCATAATCATAATAAAGAATGTATTTTACAAGCATTACGCGATGTTCGTCATCAACAACAGCATTACTGGAAAAATAAAGAAACGGCTATTAATGAAAATAATCAAAACAATGAAAATAGGGAAGAAGAAGAATGGATTATTGCTTTTGTCAAACGTATTTTTCAGTTTATTATGAAGAAAAAAAGACATTACGCCGTGATGACATTATTATTAAAGGCTATTCTTATTTTACCCGAAAATGAAATGAAAAAATGAAAATAATAATAATAATAATGACACCAAAAAAGAAAATCCACTCACACAACTGTCACTTTTACAATTATTTTTTCACGAAACATTTCTACCAATGACGTTAAATAATTGGGCGTTTGAGGTCACTGATTTAAAAATAAGAATTTTACTGTCCAATCAGAAATTATATTCCGCGGTGTGTCTCGCTGAAAGTTTGGCGTTTTTTCTTTCCTATTTAAAAAATCAACAAAATAATAATAATAATAATAATAATATTCGATTATTGAGTCGCGACGATCAAAAATTAATAAAAGATAAATTTTTAGCCGCGTTTCCCATTTCGATTGGAGAACTTATTCACCGAAATAATAATAATAATAATAATGAAAACGAAAACGAAAATAATAATAATAATAATAATAATAATAAAATAATTCAGGCCAGTCTGTGTACGCAGCTCGCACAATCGTTAAGTCTCTGTGCGGTGGTGATGGCGACGACGGACGAAGGTTGGGGTGTCGTGGAGCATTTTTTAGATTCTATTTTTGTCGAAAATAATGAAAAAAATGAAAATAATAATAATAATAATGTTTTGCCGTCTCGTATGTTACCGTTAGTGGAAACGTATTATAAAATGTTAATTCTATTTCCTTCCGATAATAATAATAATAATAATAAAAATAATGAAATCATTTCGGAAAAATTATTGTGTTATCTTTCTTTTGTGTCGCAGCGTGTCCTGCAAGTCTTAGCGCACATGACGGAACTCACTGCCAAAACAAACTTATATAAATTAAATAATATAAATAATGCGCATTTAAAAACAAAAAATGATAGTTTTATGAAACGAGAAAACGAATGCCTTTTCCAGTTGGGTTTGTTATTTTCCAACCTTCTGTTTTACGTCTCGCGGTATCAAACACAGACTCGAAATTATTTTCGAAAATATATTATTTTAAATCAGAATAATAATAAAAGTGAGTTGGCGCAGAAAAGTATGGTTGAATTTTTTTCCATCATTCCTCGGTTTTTATTTTTTTTCGCCCCATTCACCAAAAACTGCAAAATTCAAATCAAAATAATACAATGTTGGAAAATAGTTTATTATTTGAAAATAATAATAATAATAATAATTTAATAAATAAAATCGTAAAATCTATTGTACAAGTATTACTGGCGATGACACGCAGTGGTCACCCACTACTGCATTTAGTACTTCAACATCATACTAATGAAAATAATAATAAAAGTTTATTTCAAACATATCAAACGGAATTTCTTTCTTTGTTTGGATTTTCTAATAATAATAATAATAATAACATTGTCGAAGGCGTTTTGGTCCGTTGTGAAGAAGAAACGATTTTAATGGCATTTCATTTTATGTTTTATTTAAATGTAAAAAATGTGAATTTAATTTCTAATAATAATAATAAAAATATTAATTTTCCGTTTCAAGAAGTACAAATGTTGTTGGCGTAATTCTTCTTTTTTAAAAAATAATGAATAATTTTATTTCGATTAATACTAATATAAATAATAAAAAAAAAACTCTCAAAAAAAAAAAAAACAGCTATATTTATTTTTTTGTAAATACATCAAAACCGAATTACATTCCACATTTTCTCTTTTTTTTTTATTTTTTCCAATTAAAAGTAAAAAAAAAAAAAAAAGTATAATTAGTTTTTTTATTAAAATATGAGTTTCGGTGGCGCCTTCGGTTCCGCTGGCAGTAACAGTAACGCCAACAAGGCGGCGATGGACGACGCCATCCATAAATCCCGAGAACAGGCAAAGGAATTTTTAAATAAAGAAACGATCGAAGAATGGGAAAAAAAATTCGAAAATAATAATAATAATAATGCGACGAGCGCGTCAAAACAAGAATCCCGCACCCGCCACGGTTTGCTCCCCGCTACGTTCAACGTCGTCGACAAAGAACAAGAAGAACGCATCAACAATTATATTTCTAAAAATGCCACGTGGCGGCAAAATTTTCCCATGTTACGATCTTTCGAGTATTGGCAGCTTCGCGCCGACTATTACCCCTACATTGAGCGCGGCGACAGAAATAGTGAAAATTTTTTTATTCGAGGCATCAGCGTGCATCCACGGCTGTCGGACTACCCCATGTGCAAACACGTCATTCGAGATTACTTTATTTGTCGCGATGAAAATCCAGTGTTGCAATTATTTAACACCTGTGCCCCGCTCAAGGAACAGTTCTGCGCCTGCATTAATGAAGTTTTTGTGAAAAATCACGAACGAGGCGATAAAAAATTTAATGCCAACCGCGATCAGTTTTTTCAGGCGCAGAAAGAAAAACGATTTGAGAAGTTGTTGAACCAAGTGGAGGAGACGATTGAGCTGAAAACAAAATTACAGGATTGAAATAAAATAAAAAATTATCAAAAATATTTATTATTACAGAATTTTTCTTTTTTTTTTACAGTGTTTTAGTAAAAAAGTAGTATTTAAAGTTTCATTATCAAAAAAAAAAAAATGTTTTATTATTATTCAGTGCTTTTTTTTTATTTCTCATTTCTGTTTTTTGTGATTATTTCATCCGATAAATAAAAATAATATTTCTCTTTTTTTCTCTCATTTCATTAAAAAAAAGAACAGAAATTTTATTTAGTAAAAAATGGAATTACAAACCGAAAATAATAATAATAATTCTATTTTTAATCGATTGACAAGTGATATAAATTTCATTATTTTTTCATTTCTATCCACAAAAGAAATTCTTTCCACGTTAATTTTAGTGGAAAAGCGGTTTTATTCTATTTTTAGCCCAAAAGAAAATGAAAATAATAATAATAATTTAAATATTTTAAATAATAATAATAATAAATGTACTGGATGCACCGATGGTTGCATTACTTATGGGAGGACGGTGGTCTCGCCTGGCTGCAATTTTTAAATAATAATAATAACGAAATAAAAAATAATAAAAATAAAAATAAAATTCATCATTATTTTAATCTTTCCTTTTCCATGTATCTCTCTCCTCTGTCCGGCACCTGGCACGGTAACTATCATATTGCACCGTTATTATTAGAAATAAAAAATAATAAAAATAAAAATTATAATAATCATATTTTACAAATTTTGTCAAACATTATTATTTCTTTAACGAATATTTTTCCACAAGAAGAACGGATACAATTAATTCAACGCGCATTATTTACGATTGAAGAAAATAATAAAATTAAAATAAATAAAAATGAAAATGAAAATACTATTAAAATAAATAATAATGTTCGTCGGTGTGTCATTAAAAATTTAGAAAAAAACTTTGAATATTTATTATTATGGAAAGCGACGGTGTTTGAAAATGAAAACGATAATAATAATAATAATTATGAAAATTATTATTATACAATTCAAAAAAGAAAAGCGAATCATATTGAAAAATTATTGCGACTATGTGAATTAAGTTTAGAATTACGTTATTCTCATTTTTTAGTCCACGAAATGCATTTTTTTCAAAATAAAAAAATAATAATAATAATATTATTTTTGGAAATTCTTTTTTGCCACTTTTTGCCTATTTACATCAATGTTATCTACAAAATAATAATTATGCAAATAATGAAAATAATCCTAATTTAATTTCAATGGAAGAATTTTTATTATTTTTTATCACCCATCAACTCACCATAAAAGAAAGAATCGAAGGACTTTACCCGCTATTACAAAATAATAATTTTTATTCTTTTTTTAGTCAAAATAATAATAATAATAATCATTATTCTATTTTTTATCCGTTGGGAATGGGAATTGTGTTTCCTTTAATGGGATTTAAGATTTTAAATAATAATAATAATAATAATTTAACGAATTTGAAAGAAAATATTTATTTTACGCAGACGGCAGACGCGCTCCGTATCAGTAAAGAACATTTATTTTCATTATTAGTATCAGATTCTGAAAATAAGAATAATAATAATGTAAAAAGTATTTCTTTGTTAGAAAATAAAAACCAAAATTATTTTAATATTCGTTATAATTCAGAAAATAATAAATTTGAAAATAAAATTAGTTTTGATAGTTTATCGTCTTCGGTTTCTTTTCACGAAGAAATCAATAATAATAATAATTTAAATCAAAATTATAATTTAAATAATAATAATATTTCCTTGTCGTCGTCATTTTTACCGATTGAAACTTATTTTTTATATTCCGAAGCCGAATTGTGCATTTATTATTTTTTATTACAACATTCTTTTATTGAAACGATTTCGATGCAATCTTTTCTTCAAAATAATAATAATAACGAAAATGAAAATAATGAAAATGAAAAAGAACAAATAAAAAAATACAATTATTATTATTACGGTAATAATAATAATAATACTATAAAAGAAGATTTAGAAAACGAAATGCAGTGGCTCGCAGAAGCTTCTCTTATCTCAGAAAATGAAAATAATGATGAAAACGAAAATAATAATAATAATAATAATAATAAAATTAATTTTCTTCATTTATACGCCGAATATAACGAACTACGATATGTCATTACTTCCAAGTTAGTAAATATAAACGGAATTAGTTTTGAATTTCGCTTTTTTTATTCGTTTCAAAATATTTCGACGGTTCCGCGATTTTATATGAAATGTACTTTTTCTCGAAGTGAAAATCCATTTTTGGTAACGAACGCGAACGACGAAACGACAAATTATAAAAAAAATAAAAATTCAAAACATAATAAAAATAAAAAAAGTATTGGCCCAACTTTTTTTTCAAAAACGGCCGATACGATTATTGCCGTTGGAGAAGTATTAGAGTTATGCTCCGTGGGGTACGGCAGAGTGGAAGTCGACATCCCTCCCACCTTACATTTTATTCATTTTTTAAAATTACACGCCGCGATGGGTTTTCAAAATAATAATGAAAATGAAAAAATAATAATAATTATTTTTCATTTTTTTTATTATGGAATGTGATTATGCATTGTTTAGGGACCGCCGGAACGGTGTTACGACAACATAACGATTACTTTATTCGATTGTATAAAAAAACATTTATCGATGTTTTAATTTCAAACATAAACGAATACCATGAAAACGTGAAAAAAAACCCAAATTTTTATGAAAATGAAATTTATAATAAGAATAATGAAAATAATAATAATAATAATAGTTTTGAGGATTCTTCGTCGTTATCTTCTGAAAATAATTATAATAATGATAGTTCCACGGATAGTGATGATGAAGAGTGTTCCTACTCGGATGACTCCGAATATAATAATAATCGTTATAATGCCTGAAAAAAATAAAAAATAAAATTACTTAAAATAATAAATAAAAAAAAATTGTTTTACATGTCTGCATTTGATAATTCTGTTTTATTTATTTATTATTGTATGAAACTGTGTTATGGTTATTATTATTAATTAGAATTTTATTTTTATTTTCATTTTTCTCTTTTTTTTTTTTTTAAGCCCGTAAAAAAAGTATACAATCATAATTTAGCCTTTTTCTTCTGAATGCAATATTAATAAATTAAAAAAAAAAAACTAAAAAAATGAAAAAAAGAAAACTTTTCTTTTTGCCATTTTTACATAGAAAAAACAATTTTTGTGCGTTTTCCACCAAAACAAACGAAAAAAATGAAATTAATAAAAATAATATAATAATAATAATACATTATCTTCTTCCAATCCTAATTTACAGCATTTATTAATGGAATTGACCAGAACGGATTCGCATTATAATTCTATCATAGAAAATAATCATAAAAATAAAAATAAAAACTTTTTGGAAACGTTATTATTGAAAAAAAGATTAGCCGATAAAAAAAAAGAGAATAATAATAATATTTTAATCAAAAAAGAAGAAATTATTTCGAAAAAAGAAAATTATAAAAATGAAAAGTGGTTTTATGCATTTCAACTTTTTTCACAATCGGTAATAAATCCGAAAAACGAAAATAATAATAATAATAATAAAACTTTACCCACCATACAGCATATTAATTTATTATTTTTCATTTTATTTCACAATAGTGAAAATCATAATTTTAATTTATTTTCTCAAGTCGAAAGGATCGAACAATATTATAATTCTATTGTTGAAAAAATGAAACATACACTTCAAAATTTAGAAAATAATAATAAAAATAAAAATAATAAAAAAGAAATGGAAAAAATAATATTTTATTTAAATCATTATTTAAAACCAAATGCGCAATATTTTTATTATTTAATGCACGCTGCTGTCCTAAAACTCAAACATAAAAATAATCAAAATAAATTAAATTTATTGCAGTGTTTTCATTATTTTTTACAAGTTGAAAAAAATGATATTTATGTGAATGATACATTTTTGTTTTTATTATTTTCGGCGGTCGATTATTTTTCGAATAAAAATTTAGAAAAAATAATGTTTAATAAAACTCAAATTTTAGAAAATTATAAAATAATCAATGAAAATAATAATATTTCGGTTTTAACGTTTGTTAAAAATGTTTACGAAACGTATAAAAATAATATAAAAAATTTGGAAACCTTATTTATTTTTCTTCATTTAATTCAAAATAATAATCATTTAATTCTTTCTGTGTTTGACACATTTGAAGAATTCATATTTCCATCTTTTTTCAAACAGTTAGAAAATAATAATCATCATAATTTTTTAGCGCCGACGGAAAATAATAATAATAATAATAATAATAATGAAATAATAACACAACATTTATTAAAAGTAGAAACGATTTTCCGTGAAAATTTTCTCATTTTAGAAAATAATAATCATCATATAAAATTAATAATGAATACGATGAAAATAATTGTCACCGCAGCGACAAACGAAGGAAAATACAAAACTATATTTTCCATTTTTGAAAAATTTAAATTTTTATATTTTCAAAATAATAATACTATAAAAATAGAATTTCTTCAATTTTTATTTGAACAATATATTTTAACGTTAAGAAAAGTAAAACAATACAATACCATTCTTTTTTTATATGAAAATGATTTCATCAATCAAAATAAAAATAATAATAATAATAATAATAATATTCATTTTTTATTTTGGAATAGTAAAACATTATTATATGTTTCTCAAGCGGCCATGAGTGCACAAAATTTAACGATTTTATTTCATTTATTTGAAAATGATAATATTAAAAATAATAAAAATTTTAATAATAATAATTTGATTGGTAAAGCAATTCGCCAGCAAGTGGAAAAATATATTGTTTTACAAAATAATAATAATAATAATATTAAAAATAAAATAAAATTAGAAAATATGTTACAAGAAAAAATAGAAAAAAAAATAACAGAATTATCATTAAATGAAGAAATCTTTTCAAATGTGTTTAAAATGATTCAAATTGAAATTATAAAACAAAATAGTGAAAAAAATGAAAATAAAAATAAAACAAATTGGGAACTTTTTTCTCAAAATTTGTATAATAAATATATTTTGAGTGTTTTTGAAGATTTTAATGACTTTATAGAAATTAAAAAAATAAAAGAACAAATAAATAATAATAAAAATGAAAATAATTTTCGTTATCTTTCTTTTTTTAGCTTTTCGCCTTCGCATTCAAAATTAATTGAATTATTATTAGAAATCATCATCAATAATGAAAATCATCATAAAATTATAACAGAGGCGATTCACTATTATGAAAATGAATTACGAAATAAAAATAATATTTCCTTTTTATTATTGTGCGATATTTTTAAAAATTATGCTTTGAAAAATAATAATAATAATCCCTTTTTTGTTTCCACGTTATTAAAAGACGATTATTTTTATAAAAATTATCATTTCAACAATACTAAAACGAAAAATAATGAAATTTCACTTTTTGATACAATTTTTGAAAAAATGAAAAAAATAATAATAAAATATGAAAACGAATCGATTTTACAGCAATCGATAAAAATAACAGAATTTATGAATACTATTTCGGCAAAATATATTTTAATAATTTCACTTTCTGAAAATAAAAAAAATAAAAATAATTATTTTCAAACCTTAAAACTAATCGATCAGTATTTCTTAAAATTTCATATCATGTCAAAATTGTTTTTAGAACAAAATAATTTTATGTTTCATTTGAAAAAAGAATCGGAAAAATTTTTTATTTCTCATTTTATTCAAAAAGAAAACGAATTAAATGAAATTATTCAAAAAAATCTGGAAATTCCGATGGACGAAAGTTTTCCCGTAAAAATAGAAAAAAAAACAGTTCAAAAATTAAAAAGTTATGAAAATTTTCAGAAAATTTTGGAATATTACAATAAAAATGATTCGTTTTTAAATGAAATGGAAAAAAATTCCGTTTTCATAATAAATAATGCAGCGGAAATTATAAATCTATTTTTAAATGAAAATAATAATAATAATTTAGAGGCGAAATTATTATTATTATCGTCTCAAATTTCTTTTTTGATTCAAAAATATTTTTCCAAAAATAATAATAATGATAATAATTTGGAAATGAAAATAAATGAAACAAAATTTAAAATGATTCTTTTTTCCGTGTTAAATACGGTTTTGGAGTCGTTTTCATTTTATAATGAAAATAATAATAATATAAATTTTATTATTTTTGATTTTATTTTAAATTTTATGGAAACGCCATTTTTAAATAATAATAACAAAAATAATAATTTATTTTTAGTGGAAATAAAGGAAGAAACGATTTCGCATATTTATTATTATTTAAAACATATTTTTTTGAATAATAATAATAATATGACATTTATTTTAAATAAAATGATAGAAAAATGGCTTTTTAAATATTATAAGAATAATAATTTTGAATTATTTCTGTCGGCGCAATTTTCAGAAAATAATAATAGTAATTTAAAAATAAAATCGATTGAAAATTTATTATTTTTTTCAACGAAAATTTTATGTCACTTAAAAGAAAGAAAAACCGTTCTTTTATGGAATGAAAACTATATAAAATATATTTCCAATTTTTATTTAAAAAATAATAATAATAATAATAATTTTTTTATTTTCAAAAATGAAAAATCTTTTATCGACGTACAAATTATGATGTTACAATGTTTGAGTAGCGCTCCTCATAAAGAAATATTATTAAATAATAATAATAATAATAATAATAATTTATTTTTAAATATTTTATTGCCAATGTTTGAAAATTTAATATTTATTTATCATCGCAATCATAATTTTATGATTTTAGATCATATCATTGCGGTAAAAGATAAATTACGAAAAAGTTTTCATTTTTTAATGATTCACGAAACATTAAATTTAATTAACAATGAAAAAAAAATGGAATAAATAATAATAATTTTTTAATGTTGGAAAAATCGGTCACGAAATTTTTGTCCTTTTCGATAAATGAAATAATCCATAAAAATAAAAATAATAATAATAATAAAAATTTAAATCATTTATTTTATAAATTAATGAATATAAATTGGGATTGTTTGTATAGTTATTTTATTATGCAAATCTATTTTAATAAAAATAAAAATAAAATAAATAAAAAAATATTACATTTTGGTTTTTTACTGATTCAAAGTGAAATTTTATTGTTTGATGAAAATCAGAAAAATAGTTTTCAAAAACATTTTATTCAATTTTGTATTTTAAATTTATTTTATTACGTTGAAAAATACAAAAATAAAAATAATAATAATTATCATTTAATATTTTCATTATTTTGTAATGATATTTTATCTCTTTTTGATAATAATAATAAATATTTTTATGATTGTTTGGAATCTGTTTTAAATGTAGTTGAAATTTTAGAAACGAAAAAGAAAATAAAAATAATAATAATAATAATTTTATTATTTCATTGTTTGATGAAAATTGTCACTATTATTCTTTTTTTCAAAATAATAATAATTTTAATTCTGAAATAATATTAAATATTCTAAAAAATGCCGCTCAATTTTTCTATTTTACATTTCTTCTCGAAAATAATCATAATTTTATGATTTCTTCGGAACAGATTTTGAAAATTCTAAGTTGGGAAATTTTTCAAAATAAAAATAAAAAAAATCATTTTTATTTGAATATTTTGGAAATTATTGTAAAAAATAATAATACAGCAAATAATGTTCTTTTTTTCGATCATTTATTTGATATGATTTTATCACAAAATAGGAAAAATAAAAATAAAATAAATAATAATCATTTAATTATTTTAAATTCATTTTATTTGATGAATATTTTATTAGAAAAAGTAAAATTAAATTCCAAATTGTTATTAAAAGGATTTTTATGTGTTTTGAACGAATATTATTTTTCATTTTATAACGAAAATAATAAAAATAATAATAATTTTTATTTTCAAAGAATGAAGGAACAATTATTATTTTTATTTTCGTATAAATCTGAAATTTTTGACGCATTATTTTTATTTTCGGCAAAAATTTCAAAAGAAGAAAAAATAATTTTGGATTTATTAATGAATGAAACATTAAAAAATAATAAAAATAATAAATTCATAAAAAATATAATTCGTTATTTTTATAGGTCGGACGGAAATTTTTTGGGAAATGAAAATTTTAAAAATTATTTTTTCAATGAAAAAAATGAAAAAAAAGTTTTGGAAAAAAGTAATGCGGAATTTTTACAGTTTTTTTCCATTTTTACGAATTTTCCCAAAAATAATCAAAACGAACGAAAAAATATATTAATAAAACAATTATCGATTTTTCCTTCTTTTTCCAATGAAATTTTATTTATTCTAAAAAATAATAATAATAATAATATTTCGAAAGAGGAAATAAATATTATTTTGCAGTATTCGAATAAAAATAAAAATGAATTAAAAAAAATGGAAAAAAATGAAAACGAAACGATAAAAAAAGAGGCCGAAATAATATTATTTAATTATTTAAAAGATGAAAATAAGAATAATAATAATTCTTTTTATGATTTAGTCGAACTATTCCTAAATAATTATAATACAATAAACGAAGAAATTTTAATGAAAAAAATAAAAGAAGAATTCACAAATCAAAATAATAATAATAATAATTATAATAATACAATAAATCAAACGATAAAACAATATTTATTTCAGCAAACCGAAACACACATTCGACGAGAAATCAATAATTTTTTAAATAAAAATAATAAAAATAAAAATAATAAAATTATCCTTCTTTTATTATTATTAGAATTACATCATTTTGAAAAAGGCGTTTCCCTTTATATTTTAACCGACTATTTTGGGACGATATTTTTTCATAAAAATAATAAAAATAATGAAAATAAAATAAAATTAAAACAAAAATTTATCGTTTCTTTGGTAGAACCAATTTTTTTATTTTTTCAAAATAATAATAATAATAATAAAATATTATTGTGGAAAATAACGTTACAAAAAAATTTACTTTTAGATAATAATAATAATAATAATAATTTACTTCATTATTCCGATTTATGTAAAACGATTATTAATAATGAAAATAAGAATAATAATAATTTAATATTATCGAATTTTTTTCAACTTTCCGCATTGATCCATAATTACCGTGATATTTATTTTCATTTAAAAAATAACAAAAAAAATGAAAATCATTTTTAAATTTTCGGTTTTATTATTATTATCGGTGGATAAAATAAATATATTGAATCATTCCATTTTATTTGAAATCGTAAATGAAAAAGAGAAAATTAATTTTTTACAGTTATTATTTTTGTGTTTGGAGGAACAGTCGAAAAAAGACACAAAATTTCAAAATACAAATAAAATTACTTTATTTTTAAATATTTGCGAATTTTGGAAAAATAATAATAATAATAATTTAATAAAAGAATTAAACGACATAAAATATTACTTTGTTGGTCATAATGATAATTGGAAAGATACAAAAATAATAAATAAAATAAAAATAATAATGAACGAAAAAATTCATCCTAAAAATAATATTTACATTTCGTTAAAATATATCATAAAAACAAAACCGAAACATTTTCGTTCTTTTTTGGAATATGAAAAAAATAAAAATAATAAAAATAAAAATAAAATTGGCAGTGAAATTTCGTTTCATTTAAATCAAATCGAACAGTTTTTAAAATTTTCTTATCCAACAAAATAAAAATAATAAAAATATAAATTTAATTTTGGTAAAATTATTTTTTCTCAAATTAAAATATATTCCACACGGAAAACATTTTATTAACCCAATTTGGTCTGAAATATTTATTTATAATAATAATAATAATAAAAATGAAAATAATAAAAGTATTTTTTCTCATTGGCGAAGTGCACTACGACTTCTGTTTTTTTCTCTTTCCACGTTAAATAAAAATAAAAAAAATTATAAAAATAAAAATAAAATAAATAATAATAATAATATAATAGAATGTACGTCGGTTCAGCATTATATGATGTTTTTATTATTAAAACGAATTCGGGAAGAATTATTTCTATTTCATAATAAAAAACAATTTTCAACGGGAATTGAATTTTTTTCCATTTCCATCGATCAAAACAAAAATAATCCACAAAGTTTTTATTCGTTTTTAAAACAAAAAAAAATAATCAATGAAAATAATAATCATACTATGGAAATGAAAGGATTGCCAGCGTTGACCTTTTATTTATGGGAAACCATTATTCTAAATAATAATAATAATAATAATTTAAATTTTAATAATTTTCCTTCGCAAAAAATAGTAACCGAATTTATTCGATCGTCGATTATAAAACCAAAAAATAATGAAAATAATAATAATAATAATAATATTTTATCTCATTTTAGTTATTATTTATATTGTCAGTTATTTCAGATACAGCATAAAATTATTCTTTACAAAAAATTGGAAGGCGTGAATGTTTTTTTATCCCTTTTACGAAACTATAAATATAACAAAAATGAATATTATATTTTAAAAATAATGATCGATGTTTGTTTTTATGCGAACCCTTTTCTATCCGCTGAAGCCGCTTCCATCGCGTATCAAAACGAAAATAATAAGAATCATAAAATTATTATTTCTCCAACCGAAGAATTAGTTTTATGGAAACAACACAATAAAACCTTTTTAAAAAATAACAATACCATAAAATTAACGCCGAATAATATTTCACTGGTTTGGAATACGTTTGTGGAGATTTGCCGAACGAAAAATGATACTAATAATCATTATTATTTAATTCAAAAAGAAAATGCGCTGTCGGTGTTACACTTCTATAAAGTGAATCGTCTGATAGATGAATTGGAAGGAGATATGTTGACGACTATTTACAGTATTTAAAAAAAAATATATATTATATATTAAAAAGAAAGAAATTTACGCTATGTTTGTTGGATAATTTTTTTTTTTTTGTTTTCTTCCGTCATAGGAATATATTTTATACTGCCACACTTCTCCATTTTTTTTTTTTCTGGTCAAAAGATTTTTGTTATTTTGTTGTTTTTTTTTTACTAATTTCAGTTTGCAATTCCAGAAAAAAATAAAATGCTGACCGAAACTCACTGGGAACGCACCCAACGGGAAGAGAGGGAGCGGAAAAGGATATTAAAATGGGTTCTATGGGTTGTAGGTGTGCTTGGCGCGTTAGTTGCCGTCACTGGTGTTGTATACTGCGGCACAAGGCCCCCGGAAAAAGAAAAAAAGAGTGACCGTGAAAACAAGGAAGCGTTGAAACGTCTGCAACCAGACCATCAACACGTCCAAGTCAGCGTGGTGCTGTCTGCTCTCGTGTATGAATCTTCCGAAGAAAAAAGACGAAAAGCGGAAGCGATAGTACAAAAGATGGTGTACGACAAAAGAATCACCGTCATTCAAGCCTACAAAAAGATATTGTACTGTCGGGTGGGGGATACGTTATACGTGGTCTCCCGTGGTACCGTTTTGTCGTGCCTCAGTGACCTCACGGCGGACCTCACGCCTGGCTTCCAAATGGACGAAACGGGAAGTTATGAAGCATGTCGTGGATTTTCAAACAGCGTGAAGCAAGACAGGCTGCAGTACGATGAAATCTTTGACGACATGGTCCGCAGACTCCAGGAAAATCCAAACCTCCAGTTGGTCTTCACCGGTCACTCCCTCGGTGGCGCCGTGGCGCGACTCCTCATTTGTATATTTCATCAAAGATACAGCGAGCACGACGGCCGCACCACCGCGTACCTCTACGGCAGTCCCCACTCCGGCGGAATCGACATGCGACTGTACTACGACAGGGAAGGCATTTCCAGGCGTATCTTTCACTTGACCAATTCGGACGACAACATCCCGCCCCTTTCCCGTGTTCTCCCATCCATTTCCGTTCCTGTCACCTCGGTGATGACGTTCTTGTCGCACATGGTGAAAACCGGTCAAGTAAAGCTGGAGATCATTCCGCGAGTGTGGCTAACAGTAGGAACCCTAGGACCATGCAAAACCTTGGATCCGCCGGTTCTGGAGGGAGTTTAAGCAGATCCTAGGTTTCGCCAAACATGCCATCCTCACCTACGCGGAAATGACCCGGCTCACTGCTCTACCACCGCAACGATCGTTTGGACCACCCGTAGATCTTGTCCACCGTCCCCCTCTTTGTGTTTTTTTTTTTTTTTTCATTATACACTTTTTCTTTTATTATTATTGCCACCCAATCCACTCGTAGATTCTTTTCCTTTTAAAAAAGCGTTTTTTGGGGGAAATTTAAAAAAGGGGAGGAAAAAAAAAAAAAAAAAAAAAAAAAAAAAAAAAAAAAAAAAGTGAGAATAAGCTGTGTGTATTATATATCTATGAATACACACTTTCCTGTTGTGGCTTCCTATACGGCTTATTCTCCGAGAAGGAAAGTCTGCGAATCGCGGTGCAATGTGTTTTTAAAGAATATATTTATATATTTATAAAAAAAAACACTTGATCGTCGTTCTCTTGTTTTTTTTCTCTTATCATCCATTTGCCGTTGTTTATATTTGGCGCCGGAACATCATATACGTGATAATCTCCGGATTGTTGAGTATCTTTTTTTTCGCATTTTAGAAAATTCTGTTTCTGTCGCGCCCCTTAAATATCTCCTCTTTCTACTTGCGACACCAGTGTTACGTTTTTTTTCATCCAAAAGAAATGTCAGCCCGTTATCATAATTTAGCCGACCCTGAAAAAAAAAAATTGGATGCCGCCATCGCACAAAAAACAAACTTTTTCAAAAACGAAGGCCCACTCCTCCTTCAACAATTATCTCAAATAAATTTGACCGACACGGTGGACGAGTGTACGGTGTGGATGGGCCGGTACTGCGATAACTATTACTGCATCACCACCGCCCTTGACGAAACGGAAACGCGTCTGCAGCGACTCAACGAAATATGGGACGAGGAAAAAAACAAAAATGAAAGAGACTACACGTGGAAGCTCGTGGACGCGGAGCGGCGGGCCCGCACGGCTGGTGTGGCAATGCTACAACGGCTAAAAAAAGATTTACTCGATACCTACCGACAAGATGCCATTGCCACCTTTCACCTCACGGAGGGGCAGTCGTACTACGCCAGCGAAACATTTTTAAAAAACGAGTGTGACGCCGTCCAACAATACCTTCAAATCCACGAAAAGGAAAAGAAATTCCGGGTCGGTGGGTTTTCCCCCTACGACGCGCAAGTGCAGTATACTCAGCAAATTACGGACTTGTACTATACACAGTTGAAGTGGTCGCTGATGCTGGCGGCCCTCGGGGAGAGTGGCACGGCAGACGACGTGCAGTGCTTGACGGAGAGAAGAGAGAGGGCGGAGGAGTCGATTCAGCGAATAGGGGAGAAGATTTGGTTTCTGCGGGAGTGTGTCTAAAAAAAAAAAAAAAATGAGTTTTAGGGAGGATGGAACGCTTTTTTGTTGTTGTCCTTTTTGTTTTTTGTGATGATCACTTTTTTTTTTATCCTACTGTCGTTGGTTCCAACACATATAATATATTACTACTGACAATACTAGTGCAGACTGGCTGTCCACCTATGAAAGAAGCTTTTCAAAACTACAACTTTTTTTTTTCGTGTTCTTTTATGATTTATATTTCTGAATTCTATTTCAACAACAAAAAAGTACCCGTCCTCTTTTTTTATTATTATTTTCGAAAAAGAGCAATGGACGACGACGACGAAAAAAAAAAAAAGTTGCAAGCACTGCAATTAAACGAGAAGCATTTGCACGTCAGCAGGGTGCTATCGGGTCTCGTGTATGAATCTTCCGAAGAAAACATACAAAAAGCGGAAGCAGAATTAAAAGAAATGGGGTACAATGAAAAAATCGCCATCATTGAAAAAGACGCGAGGACACTGTACTGTCAGGTGGGTGATACGTTATACGTGGCCTCCCGCGGTACGGTTCTGTCGTGCTTCAGTGACCTCAGGGCGGACCTCGCGCCTGGGCACGCAAAGGACCCAACAGGATCTTATAAGGCGCATATGGGCTTTCTCATCGCCGTGGAGGGAAATAAGCGGCAGAATGAAAAGATTTTCAACGACATCATCGACAGACTGCGGTCCGACACAGATCTCAAGTTGGTCTTCACCGGTCATTCCCTCGGTGGCGCCAAGTCGACGATTTTATTGCAGAAGTTCCTTCATGCATTCGACGAGCACCGCAATTGTACGACCGCCTACACCTTCGGCAGCCCTGCCATCGGTGAAAGAGACACGCAGCAGTACTTCGATAACAACGGCCTCTCTAAATTGATCTTTAATGTTATGAATGAAAACGACATTGTCGTCCGGGACTCTTACCGCTTTGGGTCTACCGAATATCTCCTTGACAAGATAGTGTTAGCGTTTCTAATTTCGGACGAGCGCATGGACGCCATTCACACGGAGTTAGGAATATCCCCTTGTGGGGTACCTATCGGCAACGTCATCATCCTTTCCGAGGATGGGAATGAAATAAAGTATATGGGGGATTGGAGCGACGACAAGTGGAAAAAGTTGTTGAACAGAAAGAAAACCATAGTGTCGCATTACATGTCAGCTTATAATAAAGTACTCCGCAAGACGTTTCCCAAACGCCTCAAGACAAAAGTCAAGCCGAAACCATCGCCTGAGCAGATCCGCCGGCGGAAAGAGCAAAAACAAGCACAACGGGAGAAGCGACGGAAACTACAACAGGAGGCAAAACGGCTGGAAGAGGAACGGCAAGAGAAAATCAAAGAAATCAAGGCGCGTTGGGCCGCAGAGGAAGAAGAGAAGCAAAAAAAGTTGGCGGCAGAAAGGGAGGCGGAAAGAAAGCGTCTGGCGCAGCTGTTCGAGGAGGTCCTGGCGGCCAACCATGCCAAGGACAAGGACGACAGCGACTGGGACTGGTCCTCCTCCTCCAGCGATGACGGCGACATCCTCTTCCTTGATGGCGGTGAGGATGGCCCAGCGACGGCGTTCCTTTCCATCCCCGAGGAGGAGGTCGAAACGCCAGAGCGAACGAAACAACTGGAGAAGGCGTTTCAGTTTTTTGAGACCAGAATGGAGGAAAGGATCAATAAGGTGGCGCCACAAAAAGCGAAGAGAACGGCGAGCGATCTACCACACCGCAAGGAGGGGACGTCTTCCGCGACCGTGCTTAGCAACACCCTTCACGTCGCGCACGACCGCAACTTTGCGCAGCTCCTGCAGCAGACGGTGGCGGCGCGGCAGGCACGGCAGCAGGCGGCGCTGCTGGCCCAACTGGCGCCCTTCACGGAGGGGCAGTCCCGCGAGGACCTGCTGCGTTGGGTGCGTCGCTGCGACGACGCCTCGGGGGAGCAGACCGTACTGGCGGAGAGTGTCGTGGAGAGGGCGGTCCGGGAGTGCTTCCAGTGCAGCGAGGCGGAGGCACGCGCGCTGGCCGAGGAGCTGACCGCGCGAGGCGACCCTGCCGTGACGCAGGGACATGCCGTCCTCGAGGACGTCGGTCTAAGGAATGAGACGGTGCTGTCGAGGTTGACGCCGTCGTCAAGAGTGGTCGCACAGGCCCAGGAGCGCATAGCGGAGAAGGAACGTGAAGCGTCAAGGCGTCAGGCTGAAATAAAAAAGAGGGAAGAGGCAGCACGGGAGAAGATGGTCGACGCACTTTCCAAGGACCCCGCGATGCTCCAAAACAGAATCGCCGACGAGGTGATCGAGAGGGAGTTCCGTGTGGCGCCCCTCCAGCCGGTCCGGCGGACGGTCGACCCCACCGCCGCCTCCCTACCGCCAGCAGCGCCCACGGTCTGGCAGCAGACGGAGGAGACCCGCCGCCACAATGAAGCGCAGCTGCGGCGCCTGCAGTCCTTGGCGCAGCAGACGACCCACAGCGCCCTGACAAGGGGGTTCGGCGAGATGCATCACGCTTCCGGGGGGGACTGGTCCTCCGGTTGGGGGACGGGGAACCCAATGCAAACTGCTGGCCACCATTTCGAGAACGTGAAGCCGACGACGATAAATATCGTGAAGCCGACGGTGGTAACAGAAACGAAAAATACACCGGTGGCAGTAGAAAAGAATACACCGGTGGCAGTAGATACCCTGCATACACCAGTGAACTTCACTGACCTCAACTTCACACTAAATTCCCCATACGTCAGTAATAATAATAATGTCAAGCTAGATTTTTCCGGCCAGAACCAATTTAGGAACGTGGAAAACAAGAACTTCTCCATGAATGAAATGCATCAGAAGATGAACCACAAGTAGAAACTTTTTTTTTTTGTTTTTCTGTTTCTTTTTTTTTTTTTTTTTTTGACAGCACTTCTATGGTGTCTGACTTTAAAACCACGAGACTATCTCTATAAGCTGAAAAATACGGAAAATGGATTAACCGGGTTATCCATTAATATAAAAAAAAAAAGATTCAGTACATTTTAAGTAATTATTTTTTTTCTTTTTTTCATTGTTTTCTTTATTATGATTACCTTTTTTTGTATCCAACTCTTTTTTGAAGTGATATGAGAAAACTAAATAAATAAAAAAGAGGAAATATGTTTTTCCATGTAGATATTGCCCATCACCCTCTCTCTCCCATCCTCTCTGTTTGTAAGGGTTTTTTTTTTTTTGCCACTTTATAAAAAAAAGCAAAAAAAAAAAAAAAAATGGACGACAATGAAAAAAGAAACAAGTTGAAAAGTCTTCAAATAGACGAGGAGCACAATGTGGTCAGTGTCTCCCTTTCAGAAGCGGTGTACACCTTTTCTCCAACAGAACTCACAAAAGTAGAAGAAGAATGGAAGCAGCACGGCGTGGAGGCACACGTGGAGGTGTTCGCCAGCGACGCGAGGACGCTGTACTGTCAGGTGGGCGATACGTTATACGTGGCCTCCCGCGGTACGATTCCGACGGACGCCAGTGACCTCAAGGCGGACCTCACGCCTGGCTACCGATTGGACGAAACCGGCAGTTACTACGTCAACCGAGGCTTCATCAACCGGGTGGAGGGAAACCAGCGGCAGAACGATGAAATCTTTGCCGACATGGACCGCAGACTGCAGGAGAATCCAGATCTCAAAGTCGTCTTCACCGGTCACTCCCTCGGTGGCGCCACCGCGCAGCTCCTCATCGATAAGTTCCATCAAAGGTATAGCAAGCACGACGGCCGCACCACCGCCTACCTCTACGGCAGTCCCGCCACCGGCAGAAAAGACATGCAACAGTACTATAACGAAAATGGCATCTCCAGGCGTATCTTTAACATTGTCAACGAGAAGGATCCCATCCCACCAGCCTCGTACCACTTCGGTACCGTGAGTAACGCGGTGAAGCTGTTGGTAGGGGTGGCGGCGGAGATGCAGCTGCCAGGTGGCTCTCGGGTGGTGGAGGCAGTGATGGGCGAAAAGGGCGGAGGGGAAAAGACACCGAAGAGTGTGGAGCCAGTCGGGAACATGATCATCCTCTCCCGCGAGGGCGATAAGGTCACCTACATTGGGCACTGGAGCGACGAGGAGCGGAAACAACAGCTCAAGAAGAGTTACACGGTTCGCTCCCATATGATCACCGGTTATAAGACCGCCGTCTTTCATACCGCCAGCAAGCCGGACAGCGAGGAGGCGGAATTCACGCTGGAGGAACTGCAACGGGTGACAAGGAAGGTGATGCGGCGCATTCGACGGAAGCAAAACGTGACGCCACAGGACGTCAGTGCGTTGCTTGGGCTGGAGAAGGCAGCGGAGTCCTCCTCCTCCGGGGACGACGACGACACGGAGGAGCCTCTCCTCGAAACACGTCCACCTAGCGGAGGTCTGCCGCCAACCCCCGGTGGAGCACCGCCGGCACCTCCCGCGCTAGACACGCTGAAACGAACGAAAGAAATTGAAAAGGGGTTTCACTACTTTGAGACTAGAGTAGAGGAACGGTTGGACAAGGCGGCGCCGCAGAAAGCGAAGTCAACGGTGAAGCAAGCCACAGCGGTAAGTACGGCGGCCGTGCTCGGTCTGAAGCGCACCGTCGCCCGTCAGGAACCGAACTTTGCAGAGCTCCTGCAGCAGACAGTGGCGGCGCGGCAGGCACGGCAGCAGGCGGCAGTGCTGGCCCAACTGGCGCCCTTCACAGAGGGGCAGTCCCGCGAGGACCTGCTGCGTTGGGTGCGTCGCTGCGACGACGCCTCGGGGGAGCAGACCGCACTGGCGGAGAGTGTCGTGGAGAGGGCGGTCCGGGAGTGCTTCCATTGCAGCGAGGCGGAGGCACGCGCGCTGGCCGAGGAGGAGCTGACCGCGCGAGGCGACCCTGCCGTGACGCAGGGACATGCCGTCCTCGAGGAGGTCGGTCTAAGGAATGAGACGGTGCTGTCGAGGCTGACGCCGTCGTCAAGAGTGGTCGCACAGGCCCAGGAGCGGATAGCGGAGAAGGAACGTGAAGCGTCAAGGCGTCAGGCTGATATGGAAACGAAAGAGGAGGAGGAATACAAAAAACTGGTCGACGCACTTTCCAAGGACCCCACGATGCTCCAAAACAGAATCGCCGACGAGGTGATCGAGAGGGAGTTCCGTGTGGCGCCCCTCCAGCCGGTCCGGCGGACGGTCGACCTCGCCGCCGCCTCCCTACCGCCAGCCGCGCCCACGGTCTGGCAGCAGACGGAGGAGACCCGCCGCCACAATGAAGCGCAGCTGCGGCGGCTGCAGTCCTTGGCGCAGCAGACGGACTACATGGAGAGAGAAAGGGTAGGGGCCTTGTTGGGGACACAGCCGTGCCACGCGCCTCTACAGAGAGATAAGACGACGACCGTGGCACGACCGGCCCTCGCTAAACAAACCGTGGCGGCAGACATGCAAAAGAAAATGGAAACCCATCTCAACGTACACATGGAACAGAAAGTGGCGCAGGCGGCTGTGTTCGAGGAACCGTTGGAACTACAAAAAGCAAAGGTGATGCAGTCCAGGCCCGGTCTTTCAATCCAGCTGGGGGCCCACCTCGAGCAAGCGGAGCCCGAGCTGCCAGGACTGGACGACTTCACCATCCCCACCGGAATGTCCTCCGTCACGGCGGAAAAAGAAATGGAACTGAAAGATCTCTTTTCCGCCTTGCACCACTCGCTGGTGGAGATACCGGCAGCACAGCAGTTTGAGAGTAACTACACACAACAACGACAACAGAGAATGCAGGGAAGGGCGACGGTGGCCCGCCACGCTACCATGAACCAAAAGTAGGAAAAAAAACGTTGTTTGTTTATGATTATTTTTTATATATCAAAATACTGATTTGTTTATTGATGGTAAGGATAATACCAATCGTTGTATTTGTTATTATTACTGTTAGTGTATGTATTTTTTTGTGTGTTTTATTTCCTTTTTTTTTTTCTTTTCTTTTCTCCTAGTTAAAAATAAGGCCGCAATCGTAACCAATAGAAATGGACACAAATCAGAATAATAATTTCATTGTCAATTCAGATTTAATATTATCTCAATTTCAAAACGAAATAAAAACGATTTGGTCCAAAATCGGAAATAATGAAACGGAAATTAACCAGAAATTAAACACATTTTTAAATACGAATTTAAAAACATTTTTGGACAATTTCGTCCAAGATGAGCAGAACGAAGAAATATTTATGATTTGTAATAATAATAATTTATTTCGCGATATACTTTTGTTATGTTTGTGTTTGGAAGAAAGTCCACAAAACGGTTTTATCAAAAAGATTGTTTCCCTTTTCCAAAAAACGATAATAATAATAATAATGACGAAAGTTTGATGGAACATTGGATTAAAATTATTTCTCGTATTTGTATTTTTGATGAAACCACCATGAATGAAAAAGCGAAGACGATTCCCCTTTCACTGGAGGAAACCACACAGGACGAGTTATGTATTATAAAAGAGGCAGAACAGACTCTACAGTCTCATTTTTTTCAAAATAATAATAATAATAATAATAATCAAAATCATAATTTATTGGAAGTGAAAAATGTGCTCAGTGCGGAATTCAGTTTATTAAACGATTTGGCCTTTTTGCGGTTAGAAATGTTAAAATTACTATTTAAAATGAATTTTATTTTGGATCAAACAATGAACGAAAATGATGAAAATAATAATAATAAATACGAAATGGCGGAATGTTTATTATTTTACAAAAATAAATATTTAAACAATCCAAACGAGTTTTTAAATGATATTTCACTTTCGATGAGTCAATACCCCAACGAAGATGAAAACTTGGACAATAATAATAATACTAATAATATGAATCATTCAGAATTACAATTATTATTAAATGTGGAATCGTTTTCTTCCGATGTGTTTTCAACGATGCGAAACACTATTTTTTTGCAACCAAGAGCCACGCGGCAGACGGTCCTACACCTTCCTAAAAATAACACTTCTGATAATAATAATACGATTTCCAAAAATAATAATAATAATAATTTTGATATTCAGATTGATACGACGGAAATTGAGGAGAAAAAATTCAAACAAAATTTATCGCTTTCGTTCATTGAAAAAAAATGTAACGAAATGATTCACAAAATTGAAAATGAAAATGAAAAAAATGCGCCAAAAGTATCTTCCGAAATTCATTTTATTGAATTATTATTAACGTTAATAGAAAATGACAATCCGCAGAATAAAA
Source organism: Angomonas deanei (assembly GCA_903995115.1). Taxonomy (NCBI): domain Eukaryota; phylum Euglenozoa; class Kinetoplastea; order Trypanosomatida; family Trypanosomatidae; genus Angomonas; species Angomonas deanei. The sequence goes on from LR877167.1 coordinate 192,437, forward strand.
CAGACATGGAAGAATTTTCAAAACTGAAAAAAGAAGTGGAAACGATTTCTAAAAAAAGAAACGACAATGAAAATAATAATAATAATGTTTTATTACCAAATTGCGTTTATCATTTGTTAAATTATCCCAATTTCTTTTGTATTTTACAAAAATTAATCAAAATTCGGTTAAATATTACAGAAAATTCAATTCAGAAAAAGTTTTTCCTCATCAAAGATTTTATTCAAAATTCTTTGAAACAAAAATTCGAGGAATTGCAGAAATTATACGAAAATGAAAATAATAATACGAGTTATGAAAATTATATAAATACCATTCTTTCGCCCATCTTTCCAGACCGACAGAATCATAATAATATTGTCGATAGAATTCAGAATTACCTCCTCGACGAACTAAACAATAATAATAATAATAATAATAACAGTTTGGAACACGTTGAAAAAATTATTCATTCTCTTTCTACTATTTCAGAATTATTAAAAACGGAAAGTGCTCGTGTGGAAAAAAATATTGCCCTCCTCACCAACGGAAAAGAGCACATTATACACTTAAATGAAATTATTTTGAAAAAAAGAGAGATGGAAAACAACAACGCACACCGAAAAGAATTGTTACTCAATAAAAAAGTGAATATGGCAAAACAATTATTATTAGAAGAAAAAATACGAAAAAAGATAAAAAGAGACATTCCCAATTTAGTAGCTTTGGTAAATGAATTTTTAACGGAATGGATAATAATAATAATAATAATAATGAAAATCAAAATAATAATTTAATCATTAACGGAATTTCGGTGGAAAGTTTGCTAAAAGAAGCCGAAAACGGAAATAATAATAATAATAAAGAAAATAATTTCCGTCTGCCGTCGCCATCACCGCTAAGTGCTCGAAAGGTCATCAATAAACCAACTAATAATAATCATAATAATAATCAAAATTTGAAAAGACCTCACGCCAGCTTGTCGCAGAGCAGCGCCAATCAGAATAAGAATGTCAATACTTCACAGAAAAGAGTAAAAACAGAAAACAATCATAATAATGGTTCCGTGTTTCAGAGACTGTATTCTAAAAAATAGATGTTAAATTTTTATTTTACTTTTTTTTTATTTTTTTGTGTACCTTTAAGATTATATATAGAAAGATCAAAAAAAAAAAAACTGTTCCTGTTACTATCCTTGTAGATATAGACCTTATTTTTGTTTTTAGAGTGAAAAAAAAAAAAAAAACCCTCTTGTCGTTTAACCCCGATAATAACGACTTTTTTTTTTTGTTTCTTCAGTATTACTATTTATGAAAATTCATCTCTCCCCCTCTAAAAAAAAAAAAAAAAGAAACTACTAAAAAAAAAAAATATATGCGTCGAACGATTCTATTCTTCGCCACTAATCGCTATACCGACGGCAGTGGCCGACAGCTAGACGGCGCCCTCCTCCCTACCGACTTATACACCACGCCGATTAGCAATAGAGCCTACCCCGTCCAGGCAGAGCACTGGGAGCTTGCCACGATCGACCCGGCCGATATCAAACAACAATTGAAATATGAAAAAAAAGAGAATGCATTGCATAATATCGCGACGGCCCTCCCCGCATAAGGGAAATGTGATCATTAGCGGTGGAGGGGTGTTGGGGCTGGTGACGGCGTCGTTGTTTTCGTTACGTGGCTGGCATACCTCTGTTTTAGAACGAGGACCGTCCCTGCGAGGACTAGGGGCTACCCCAGCGTTAGAAAAAAAGAATAACAATAACAAGAATGAAAAAGAACCGTTGAAAAGACCATTTCTTCACGCACAGGAAAATGAGGCAATTCAACAATTATTAAAATTAAATCCCAATGTGGATTTAAAGGTGGATCTCATCACCCGGCGGGCGGTCGACGTGCTGGAGAGCGCTGGGGTCCCCACTGCGGTCTTACGTCAGTTCAGCACGGTGGTGGAAGGTGTCCTAGACCACCCCGGCGCCTATAATAGTTTACTTTTCACCTATAATTTGAGTGAATATCACAAATTAGCGACGAAAATGTTGTGTGTGGATTATTTTCGGTTACGGTATTACTTGGAAGGACACTTGGAGCGAACGGCGATGCACGCCAAGGACGAAAATGAGGAAAATAATAATAATGAAAACGAAAATAGTTTGGAAAAGTTGGGAAAAAATCATAATTTTCCAAATTATAATTGTAAATTATTCTACGACAATGTGATTGAGGCGGTGTACCCCCTCAAACAGCAATTATTAATGAAACCATTCCGTGGGAGTGCCGCCGAAACCGCATTTTTGGAACAACAACAATTATTATCCTCCGACAAGAAAGATAAACGAGAAGTCACCGAAGACGTCCTCAACGCCTTTTCGGAAAAACGAAAAAAAAGTAAGAAAAACACTTCCCTCGCGCTCAACACGCTCAAGTGGGAAAAACTAAAACAGAATCCCTCGTATGAAATGGGAGATTATGATTTATTAGTTTCCTGCGAGGGTAAAAACTCGCACTTACGGCACTTACTAGACGTGGAGGGTTTTTCTGGGGATATTGACTTTGCCCAGCAGTGGTTCCTCCTGCGCCTGGATAAGAATCAGAATAATAAATTTTATCTGAATCCTCGTTATATACATCGTTGGTTACACAAGCGTCAGACGCAGAGCTATTATGAACCGTCGCAGTATCATGTACGCAGTGCGTATCAGGTACCGCTGGTGCTGGCCTACCCTCGGGTAGAAAATGAAAATTTATTTTCGGTTTGTATTTATGCGCCACTCGGAGAATTAAAAACCATGACCGATGCGGAGAAGTTTCGGTATTACATGAAAGATGTGTTCGAGGCCGATCCACAGGCGGAGTTCACTTCATTTTCCGAACATAATCATAATATCGAGCCGGCGCCCACGATATTCTGTGAAAATCTATTTAACACGGTGGGACTACCCTCCGCGGTGTTGTTAGGAAATGCCGCGCATCACTGCAACCCTTTCTGGTTACAAAGTCTGGCGATTGGCCTCGAGGACGCGGTGGAGCTGGTCAACCAGGTGGATGCCTTTTCCAAAAATATTTACGAAGCCTTGTATCAGTTCAGTAACGAGCGAGGCCCGGCTGGGGACGCCCTTCGCCTCATCACGGACCGTTCTTTATACTACCAACGAAAAAAGCACGTCAATCCGTTTATTCGTTTTCAAAATTATTATCAGCACTTGATGCAAGTTTGGATGCCACGCGGGTTCAATAATTACTACGATACCTCCACGAATCAGCTGTACTCCAAGAGTATTGAAGATATGTTTAATGGACGGGGGTACACGTCGTACGAGTATGCGGAAAAACAGCAGAATAAGCATTGTATGTTTTATCACTTGGGACGACTTTACACATAATAATACATATATTTTTGATAATAATATTTCACAATTAAAAAAAAAAAAAAATGAAAGAACATTTTTTATACTGATTTACATGTTTGTGTGGTGAATTCTCCTGATATTATTATCTCTTTTCTTTTTATTTGCTAGAACGAAATAAACAATCACCCTAAAATGAGTTCCGACGGATTTTTCTTTGATTTCGGCGAACAGCCAAAAATGGAGAAAGTAGCGCAAAACGAAACCAATCATCATGATCTAGTTGGCAGTACCGTAAAAATTGAAACCTTCCCCAATATTCTTTCGAACAATGATAATAACAATGCCGCCCTCCTTTCCACTTGGGGAGAAAAATATCAAAATCCTGAAAAAATGGAAATTTCTATAAATAATACTATCGGCTGTGTCTATTATCAGGCTGCCCTCACCAAGGACAGTCTACAAATCGATAACCATGAGGTAAAAGATATTATTCCTGGAAGATATTACGGTGGACTAAAAGTGTGGTCCTGTGCCCCATACCTAAGTCAGTTTATGGCTACCCACAATGTCCTACATAATAATAATAATAATAATGAGATGATGATTGCAGAGTTAGGCGCTGGTCAAGGGATGCCGCTGCTGACGGCTATTCTACTCACTTTATACAATAATAATAATAATAATAAAAGCTATCAATATATTTTTCAGGATTACAATGAGGAAGTCATTGTAGACTGTACGCAGCCAAACTTTGCCACCACTGTTCTTCAAAATAATTTAATAAATAATCATAATAACGTGCGTGTCGACTTCATCAGCGGCGACTGGGAGGTACTTGCCCATAATCATAATAATAATATCCATTATGAAAATAAAGTGAATATTATTTTAGGAAGTGACGTCACCTTTGATGAGCTGGCCACCCAAAAACTAGTCTTGTTATTGCAAAAATGGTTATCCCCCATTCAGAATAATAACAATAATAGTAATTTTGCGTTAATCGCCACGAAAGAGTATTACTTTGGAACGAATGGAGGCGTCCACGCGCTGCAGACGGAAATCGAAACGTTAAATTCTAAAAATAATAACAATCATAAATTAATGTGTGAAATATTAGATCGCGTGGAGGATTCATTAGGAATGAATCGAATGATTGTGAAGATTTGGAAAGTGTAATAAATATAATCACAGTTTGTATAAATAATCCTTAAAAAAAAAAAAGAGAATTGCATTTATTATTGTTATTTTCGTTTAATATTTGTTATATTGCAGTTTGGTATTTCTTCTCTTTTTCCCCCTTTTTTTAAGGATTTTTTAAAATTAATTATTTCATTCGTGTTTCGATAGTCACAAAATATTGAAACCGAATTCAATAATAAATTTTAAAAACAAAAACCGTCTTTTTTTTTTTTTAGTATTTTCCTCTTGTTGTAATTTTTTGGTGTCCTTTTGAAATTCGTTTATATATTATTTTATCTTTTTCCATAAAAGGATAATAATTACATAAACACTATATTAATATATAGCCACACTTTTTTACAAAAATTTCTATCATAATGTCTCGACGAATTGAAAATCCCGTCAGCAGTGATGAGTCCGTTGAAATGGATATTCACACCCGTGAGACCACCTCGATGCTAGAGGAGCAGAACACCGCCCAGCCGGACTACACGGGTAACATTATTCTCGCCGACAGTCGGTCTGGCAATAATAATAATAATAACGACCGCTTCACCTCCGACGACAGCTCCTTTCCGCAGAATGATCTGTTTCCACTTTCTTTGAGTGCGCCGTATGCACCGCCGCCGCCGAAGAGCGTGTTTGTTGGGGGCGTGTTATTCACGGTGCTCACCCTTCTCACGGTGGTCTTCACGACTGTGTCGATTGGCCTGCCGTGGTTCCGCTCGCAGCACGGCAACGTGGCGACGTACCTCACCTACACCAACGTAGACGTGACGAAGAATGTGTACTTGTTCAAATCCACGGTAAAGGTATCGTCCAGCGCGGGGGAGGTACTGATGGAGAAGGAAACCAAACCGCACGAGTACTGCACCCCGGTCCGGCGGCGCATGAAGGTGACGGAGGCATTCAGTGTGGTGTCGGCCGCTTTTGGGCTACTCAGCTTCGTGGTGGGCGTCCTGCACGCACTGTGGCCCTCCAACCGAGGCGTCTTCTACCTCGCCTGCATCCTCGCCGCGTGTGTCTTCGGCAGCCTCACCATTGAGTGCTCCGTCAGCATCAACATCTTTCACTGGAGTTTTGCGGCGTGTGGGGTCAACAGCAGCTACCACTCGCAGCTGTACGAGCCGTACGTGGGGTTCGGCCTCACGGTGACGGCGTGGTGCCTCTCGGCCGTGGCGGGGGTCATCCTCTACAATAAGCTGCACCTCCCGAACGACGCGCGGAGTATCTCGCAGTGCCGCCACGCCTTCATGTTCTTCTCCCTCTCCGGGTTCTTGATTTCGGTCGTCTCGTGCCCTATCCCGCACTTTTTCTACAAGAACCCCGACACGATGCTGGTGACCGATGTGCTGCTGTGGCGGGAGAGGGTGGGGCGCTTCTCCTGGAAGGACCACGCCTCGCCGGTGAGCAATCACGGCGAGATTCTATCGAGCAAGTGGGTGAACTACTTGGGCTGCCAGCCGCTGGAACACTACTTTCGTGCGGCGGAGAGCTTCAACATTATCACGATCGCCTTCAGTGCCGTCAGTGGACTCTGCTCCATCTTCCTCTGGAAGAAGCTCAAGGGCAGCACGATCCCGGCCATGATCTTCACCTACCTCGCCCTCATCACGGGTATTGTGCAGGTGGGTCTGGAGCTGAAGATTTACTACGGCTCGTGGTGTGGGGGCGCGTACCGCTACAAGGATCAGTATTATGTCCTCACGGCTGGCTTTGCACTGGCGTGCACGACATTCTCGTTCATGTGCGTCGCCGCGGTGCTTGTCACCTACTGCGCGTACATTACCGCCCGCTATTACAAGGCCAAGACACCATGGAAGTCGGCCTATCAAATTATTATTGAAGAATCACAGTGATAAATCTTTTTGTTTTGTGTGTGTGTGTGTGAAATACTTGTGTTCACGTTTAGAAAAAAAAGCGGTTTGCTTTCTTTTTAAAAAGTTGTTGTGTATGGTATGTTTTTCACAAAGGTAAAACAAAAAATCTCTCTTGGGTCCTGTTTTACTTTATTTTTTCCTCTTCTCCTTTCTATATTTTTTTTTACCCCTTCGCGCCGAAAAGATCGTTTATATTTCCTATCATCTGTATTATTATCCTTACGCATGCAAAAACTCGCTCGCGCCAGCGCCGGCTACACTGTCGGCGGTTTATTGGGTGGTGTGTACTACCGGGAGCTGACCCGTACCCTGAAATACCCCCGCTCGGAGCCCACGCAACTTCGTGTGTTTCATTCACACTGTCTGGTGCTGGGCACCATATTCCTCCTTATCGTCCTTATTTTGGAAAAGCAGTTCAAGCTGTCCGCGCAGAAGACGTTTAAAAAGTTTTACGGGATGTACAACGCCGGTCTCGGGATCACGCTGACGCTCATGCTCGTGAAGGGCACGCTGACGGTGTTGGGCAAGGAGGACTCCTCCCGTCTGCTCGCCTGGTCCGCCGGCGGCGGACACATTCTGTTGACCTTCGGGTTTTATTATTTCTTCGTCACCCTGATGAAGGCCGTCCGGGAGGACGAGGAGAAGAAGTAAACCAAACGTAGAGGCACTTACCAGCAAAAGTAAAAGATCAAAAAAAAAACTCTCCGTGCTTCTGTGCCTTTTAAAAAGGAAATAACCCTCCCGCTCCTGGCCACGCCTTTTCCCTCTCTCCTTTTCCCTCCCCCGAACCATAGGCGGCCGCGAAAGGAAAAATGCTCCTCCTGTTGGATTCGAACCAACGACCTGTAGGTTAACAGCCTAACGCGCTGCCGACTGCGCCAAGGAGGATTCAGAAAACAGGAAATTTGGGTCTTGTGTCAGCCTTTGTTTTACCTCGATTTTTTCTGCCTCAAGATCCGTTGTGGTATAGTCGGTTAGAACAAGTGGCTCTCACCCACTAGACCCGGGTTCGATTCCCGGCAACGGAAAGTTTTTAGCCTCTGAGGCCTGGTGGCCCGCTGAGGTCGGGAAGGGGGCGATATTGAATCCTCCTTGGCGCAGTCGGCAGCGCGTTAGGCTGTTAACCTACAGGTCGTTGGTTCGAATCCAACAGGAGGAGCATTTTTTGTTTTCTCTTATTACCCCTAATAAGGGGCGTAAGAGAGGGTATTTTCGTTTTTTTTTTTATTATTTTGTTTCTCTCCGGCGGCTTCCTATTGAAAAAGAAGAGTGGGGGCACGGGGTGGCGAAAGGCGGAGGAAGGAAGGAAACACAAGGGACACGCAACTAACCAGAACAGTCGGTTGATTTGAATTCTAATTACACAAAAAGGGGTGTTTAATCTTCATCTTCGGGGGGTGGGGGCGGCCTCCTCCTCCGAGGGTTGGTCAGCAACGGGGAAAAGGACAGTGCTCTCGCGGCGTCCCTCAAAGCGGCGGACGTGGCGCCGTCGACTTCTTCCGCCTCGGGTTCCGAGAATGCGCCCTCGTCTTCGCCGTCGTCGTTCGTCCCTTCACCCGCATTTGCGCGGGTCGACACCGTCGGGGGGAGAATCACCAACTCCGTGCAGTCGTCAGAGAGCGCCGAAATGTCCGACTCGCCATCGGCCGACGGCTGGGCGGCGCTGCCGTCTTGGTGGTACGTCTGCGTGTTGTCGACGCTCTTGCCGACAGTCTCTGTCCCGCCGCTTTCCGCGCGTGCGTTACTTTCACTGGCGTTGGAGGCGCGCCGAGATTCGGTGGCGGTGCGGCTGCGGCCGATCAGGGACTGCAAGAACTTTTTATTCTTCTCCTCTAATTTATCCAAATCCCCCTCCGCCAAAGCCGGGAACGGGCTGTCCACGTCGGGGGTGGGGAGTGGCACCTTCGCCTCCTTTTCAATGCGCTCCTTCCCCGCCTCGAAGGCCCCACACAAGCGGCCGAACTTTCGCTCTTCCGTAACCTGTATGTTCGTTCGCTTCTCCTCCTCCTTGGCAAACAGCTTGAGCGAGAACGTGAAAAACAGTTGCATCACCACCGCCGCCTGGCTGGCCGTGCTCCCCGAGCACTCGCTGCCGTTGATGGAGTCCACCAGCGGATTGCCGCCGGAGGGACTAAAATGGGCGGAATACAGCCGGATAAGAGGGGAGCCGCTGCGCCCCTCCTGAGCCGGGGTGGTGGATTCCCTGGAGACAGATGAGTCCGTCTTCACCTCAATCACGCCGCCGCCACGACTCACACTCGAGTCGGTAAACACAAACTGGGCGTCCTCCAGCCTTTCGTATTCACTCAGGGAAAAGGAGAATGAAGTCTTCCCCTCAATCTCCCGCTTCGACAAGTTGGGCAGCAGAAACCGTTCCAGATAGTTCAGATGCTCAGCAGAGCGGTTGCTGTCGACACTGCCGCTGTCGCTTTGGCCGTCGTACGACAAGATTGCGGTCCTCAAGCTGGTCAAGTTATACCCTCCTCTGTCCTCGTCAGAAGTCCCGGGGCCGCCGCCGGACGGCTTCAGGTTCAAGTACATGTTCAAGTACATGAATGCATGGGGTGGCAGCACGGCGTTGTCATTGTTGTAGTAGCGCGTGTACTTATTAAAGTAGGAAAGGATGCTGGTGTCGTTCGCGTTACCGTTGTGCGACGAGCGGGAGTGGGTCGCGTTTGGCTTGCTGCCGATACTGCTCTCGTACCGATCCACTTCGCTCTTAATCTTCTTGAGCATCAGCGTCTTCTGTCGCTTCAGAACCTCCTGTACATGCGGGCGGCTAATGTGTAGCGGGGTGGTGTAAGACCACATGGGCGCATTTTTCGACTCGGAAACACAGTCACTATTGGCATTCTCCACGGTGTCCAAGTCGTCCATCCCGTCGGAGCTTCGTCTCCTCATATTGCTAATCATGTTCTTTTTCTTGAACTCCTTCTTTTGTTGTCGGCGAATCTGCGACGAGGTGGACTTGGGGTAGAACCAGGCACAGCTTGCAATGATAACAACGAGCGCCACGATTATCAAGCAACCCAGGACGATGCTGGAGGCAGTGAGAGCCGACCAACTAGTTTTGCCAGTTGAGAAAATGATGCTGGTCAACGAAAAGAACGTTGAATCGATATTCTCCGCGCTAAAGTTAGTAGACGCCAACAGGACGTTGGGGGAGGTTGCGCAAAGACTCTTCCCAGTTTTATCGGGGTCATAGAATGAAATGTTTCCATTGTACACACAGAGGTTTCTACCATTGCTCGACACAGGCTCTGACCACATGCATACGGAATACGTAATCACATCACTGTCAGGGTCATTGCTGCCGTACTCGCGCAGTGTACTACTGTTGATCACGAAGGTACGCACGCCAGAGGAGGTCCGATAGCCCGTTCCGCCGGGTATCACGTCCTTGTAGTTGAAATTTGTCGTGTTAAACGTATCCGTACTAACGCAGCACGATCCGTCAACGAGCAATATACCGGTGTTTTCGCTTTCGAAATCGGACGAGTAGCGGAAAAATATTGAAAACTCCTCACAGCTCTGGAGTGTCTTGGGTGTGATGGAAATAAACGGGACAAGCACGGTAGTTTCCCCATTCGCCTCTCCGCTGCTGTCACTACCACCCTCGGGTATCATCATCTCTTGCACTCCGTGGGATGGCAAGAGTAGCAACGCCTCAATGATAGAGAATGAGATGCTAGAGTTCGTGTTATTCACGCTCACATAGGCGCACATATAGTACGTCTGATACATATAATCCGCGAAGAGGTTGTCGGCGATCAACATGGAATCTACCGTAACATGGGGATACACCAATATACTCTTGTTATCGATTGTCTCCCATCCCACAACATCACTACTGACCTCGCCAGTGCAATTAGGGAAGCGGAAAAAGCTCGGTAATATGTCATTTGAGGTGAGGTTGTAATACAGGAAAACTGTGGTCGGCACTGTGTTCACCACAACGGAAGTGGAAGTGGCATAGGCAGTGGACGGAAGGACCGTCACGTTTGTCAACACCACATAAATCACGGTGGAATTGGCGCTGCCGCTCGGAGACACATCCACTCCTTGACACAAGAAGTAAAGGTTGTCGGGGTTCAAAGGCTCGTCGGGAACTCCAATGTTAAAGCTCTTCTTGGCCAAAGTAAACGTGGCTTTTCCTTTCGCATCGGTGGAGAAGCTGGGCATACTCCTGCTAAAGTGCTGAGAATCGCAATAATCGTTCGTATCCCCCGTCACATCCGTTTTCGCGACCTCCACCAGCACCAGAGGAGTGTTGGGGAGCTGCGGCAGGTGCAAATCAACAGTGATACCTGAAACAAAAACCGCGGGTGACTCAATTAAAAGCTTTTCCGGTTCAAAAACAAGAAAATTGCCTGACTCTGTAGCGTCCTTCTTGCCAGCGATATCCAATTTGTTCACTGCTACAAATCCGCCCGGAGTAGCCGCGCAAACCACAAATGAACCCGTCTCCGCTTCGTCTGCGTTCCAGGAAAGGTCAAAGCAAATGGTCGGATTTTCGCCAAGAACATAACTATACACAAAAGATGCAAATCTTTTGTCGTACGTTCCGCTGGAGGAATTCATCAAAGGTCCCTCAGAACAGATACCGTTATAGTTTGTGCCATCGACGGGTGTTTCTATCTTTCGCAAGAAAAAGAATCTTTCCTTTGCCATATAAAAGGACGAATACTTGCTGTACTTACCCGTCGTGTCAGAACTCGTGTCCACGCCGGGATACATATTGTACGTCTCTAGCGGAACTTGAAAATAGGTACAAAAGCAATTGCTCAAAAACGGCGTATTCTCAAACCCGACCAAAGGAGGTTGAACCACAAGAAATTTTTGTACTGCCACCACTTCGGAGTAGGACTCATCATTCCTGTTGTCCGTGCATATCCAACAGAATCCACTGGAGTTGACTATTTTAATACCCGACAAGAGAAGCTGTTGATGCGCGTCTGAGTCGTTCACAGTCAGATTTACGAGAGACTCGTCCAGCGGAGGAATGTCGGCGCACGGATTCGTGGTTGAAACGTAGTTGGTAGTAAAGTTCTGAAACGTGACGAAAGTCGATGACGGGATAAAAGGCGTCGGCCCCAATGTCAAGTTGCGCACCGTGTTGACCTCAGTGTCATTGGCAACGATAGCGGTTTGGTGCGACACTACAACGACAGGTGTCAAGTAGAAATTGTAGAAGGAAACCGTCGGGAGGAATGAGGTGAAATTGAGCGTTCCATCCGCGGAAGTCACGCAGACATACAGTGCCGTGTTTATCCTCCCAATGCTACTATTAAACGATAAATTTGTGGTGTACCCAAACGTTTGTATATCTTCGTAGGACTGCTCTATAATTCCCCCGCTGCCGCTGCTGTCACTGTTGGCTTCGTTTCCTCCCGAGCCGTAACGTGTACTGCAAAAGCCGCTCCAACTGAGAAACGGCGTGTACTTGGCGGTATCCGTTATACTGTTGTCCACATTGAGGTTCGTCACCGGAGTTACCGGTTGGTAATTTATTGGGAAAATGTTGATGAGCGCCGAAGAATCATATTTGTTGTCTTCGCCAATGAGACTGATGTTAACCAGCGTAATCGCGGTAAACTTCCCCTTTAGTTCAAAGCTGCTCTCATCGTCCGGAGATGTGGAGTCCGATTCGCAGTAATACACGTAGTCCTCGCTATAAGTTAGGGGTAATTCTAATGTCGATATATAACTGGCTATCCTCGCTGTCGCCACTCGGTTATTCTCTGAACTCGCGCAACTTTCGGTCCGAGTTAGAGCACTAAACCCTATTTGAGTGCCAAAGCTGCTTACCGCGAGCGGCTGTCCTTTTACAATAGTGGTCGGGAGCATTTGGTTGACCTCGTCGTCGCGCAGTCGAGGGGAGTATTCCACGCTGTCAGTTTTTTTCCTTCGGACAGCACGGTGGGAAATATGCATGTTAATAGAAGGAAAAATATAGCGCTAAATGAGAGGGGTATCATCTTCCTGATGAAAAAAAAAACTGTTTCGTGGAAAAAAAAAGAAGGCGGGAGTTGAAGTAAAATACCACACGGCAAACAGTTCTCGGACGGCGAAAGGAAAGGGGGCGGCCGCTAGCAAAGTCAGGAGAAACGTTTTTTACCCCTCCGATGAGCGAGCACGGGAGTATTTCACCCCCGGCGGCAAAAACAAAAAGAAAGCACGTTTTTAGGGGAGAAAACGAAGGGAAAAGGCACACCGGTCCATCAACTGGTGGCCAAACACGGCCCAAACAAGCAGAAAGGAACGCTCCCCAGTTTTCAAAGCCCCTAAGCGCAAGACGACGGGCCCCGCCCGAGTCGAGCGTCGCCGGCCTGGACCCCGGAGACCAGGAAATCCCTCGGGGAAGGGGGGGGGGCAAGCGGGGCCTCGGCGGTTTCCCGAAAGCACCCCTTCCCACGGCCGCCACCGGAAGCAGGGACGGCCCCCGCGAGAAAGCGATCGACAAGTCACAAAGGGCAGCGCGGGGAGACCCCTTTGGCGCGAAAGAAGCCCACGCGCCCCCAAACCTCGGGAGAACACGGGGGACCAAACCCGATTCCTTGGCACACGAGGGGATAGGACCAAAAACAAAGCGTTCGCGCCCACAGCGCCCGGAAAGGGGGGAAGCATTCCGTTTGCCGCTTACCCGGGACCGGGGAGGGGGGGCAAAACCAAGAAGCAGCGAAACGGGAAACCCACCACCGGGCCTTTTTGGGAGGAATTTGGCAGCGAAGGACTGAAGCCCCCCAGCACGCCCTGGCGCGAAGGGGGAAGGGTCTTTTCGAACCGGCGACCCGTCCCCGCAACGGCCCCGGGAGGACAAAAGCGGCCCCGCCGCAGACCTACCCGGAGCGGCGGGGGCGTGAAAATCAGCACGACACGCGCCGCCCGGACCCCAAGAGGGGAAGGAGGACCGGCGGCGGATCCCGCGGCGTGAACAAAGTACCCGAAACGCCGGGATGCGCGGAACGGGCGAGAATCTCCCGCAACGGCGCCCCCAAGCCCGCGGCGCATCCGTTTTCGAGAAATATCCGGGGCGCCCGTATAAGGCCGCGCCCGGCCCGGGCAACAACGAACCGGAAAGTTCCCCCTCCCCAAATAGGTAAACACGGTTCCGTTGTGCCGCTGGTCTTTTTCGATCGTTCCCACGGGGGCTCCCCAACAACGTGACGCGCTCGTCCCAGCGACGCGCCCCTCCGCGATCCGGTCCCCTTTTCCGAGGCGCAGAAAGGACCCCCGCACAAACAGCAGGCGATATGATCTTTTCGGAAAGCGCCACGATCCAGAAAGGCTGGCGCCCCGGCGGAAAAAATACGCCGGCCCCTCCACCAATAAGGGAGAAGACGCCCGCTTCAGAATATGAACACGGGCTTGGCACCAGCGGACGGAAATGGCCCACAGGGGGGCAAAAACGCGCCACGAAAACGCCAAAGGAGTTTTACAGCAGGTGGGAATGGACTTTGCTTCCGCTCCCGACACCCGCGGCAGCGGAAGAGCGCTTTGCCGCGCGGGACGGCTGTTTTTCCCCGGCGCCCCCCCCCCCTACGTAGCTGCCCCTAGTGCGCGCCACCCGCAAAGGCAAGAAGTGGGAAACCCTGGGTGTTTCGCCACGGCACGGTCGTTCGTTTATCGGAGCGGTTCAAGGAAGGACGTCCGAGGTACATTCTCGCGGCTGGCTCCCGGTTTTTGGGCGCGGGGAACTTGTCCAAGGAATCCGCCCCCCGCGGCGGCCTTTAGAAGCCGCGCGCCCACCCTCGGCAGGGGCGAAAAAGCGGGCTGTCCCGTCCCTTCTTCTTTTTTGCGGTTCGAGGTTTCGCCTTCCCCGCCCCAGGCCAGCTCGTGCCAATGTTACCGAGCCCCCCGCTTCCCAGCTCATTTAAAACCGCCTAAAACTTCCGTTCGCACCTCCCAAGTGTTCTTCCGCCATGTTTTCCGGGATTTTTAACTGGCGTCGGGAGTGAAGCGCATTTGCCCCCGGTCGCGAAAATCGCCTGCGCGGTCTGAAGGGGTGCTCCAGTGGCGCGTTTCTGTGCGCCGTGGTTTGGGTGAGTTGGCCTTTTCTGGGTTTGGGTTTTGTTTGGCGGAGGGCTGGCGGGGGGTTTCCTTTCCCCCCCTCCGGTGCGGCGAAGTGGTTTGTGGCGCACCCGGGGGCTGAGGGTTTCGACGAAGCGGGGCAGGACGGCGCCCCCGGAAAGGGTCGACAAAGCGAAGGGTGCGGAAGGCCGCTCCTTTCTTGTACTAACCCACCATCCGATCCGGTGTGGGGCGTTTGGGGCGGCGGCCCCGCTTCCCGGTGGTGCGTAGAAAGGTTTTGGAGATGGCGGACCTTTTCCGTTTCGGTGTTCGCCTCTCCGGCGTCCGGCTGTTCGGTTCCGTGCCTTCCTTTTGGAAACCACCGCCGGACGCCCCCTCCCGCGGGGCGTTTGCCTCCTTTTTTTTCTCTCTTTGGCGATCTGGTCCCCCGAAGGTGGTTTTGTCGGTGGGGCTTTTCTTCTGGCCGTTATCAAAAAGAGCGGGCCCCTAGTGGAGGACGTCCGGCGTCCCGTCTTTTTTTTTTTTTTGTGACGCAATTTTTTGTGCTACCCCTTGGGTGAAAAGGGTGATAATGAGTGCGTAAGGTTGAAAGCTTTTTTTCTTTTGTTTTGTGAGAGCGAACGTTTTTTTTTTTGCCCCCTTCCCGTTCCACCGAAACATGCTGCTCAGTCCTCGAAGACGTGGTGGTGCGGGGAAATCGTGCACGCTTTGTGTGCTGTCATTGGTGGAAGTCCTTTTTCGGTAGAAGTACAGTTTTCCTGGTTAGAGTCCACTTTCGCGGCGGTTCCGTGGCGGGGCGTCAGCCTCGTGGCGAGTTCCGGTTTGTTACTCGGCCCCCTTTGGATATCCACAAGTCTTTCTGCTGGCGCGGGGGCTTCGGTGGGAATGTCAGCTGCTGTCCCCCCGAAAAGTGGAGCGGCGCCTGTTTTCTGGCCCGGATTACTTTCTGCCCCCTGTTCTCCTTTTCAATGTGCGGCTAATTTCATCCTGGTTACCTGGTGCTTCCTTGCGTGGCTCATTTGGGTCCGGCGCGGGCGTTGTTTGTGTGTTTCAGTCCCTGGTGCGCGCATCCAAAAGCCCCAGGAGGTGCGGAGCTGCTGCTTTGGCGCCAGCCGACTTCCTCGACCCTCTGTGTGGTCGTGCGGCGGGTGGGTCTTCCTTCGGGGGCCTTGGAAAGCGAAGAGCAGGGGGCGTCCGTGAGGCGAAGCGGGGGGATACTCGGGGAGACAAAAGAGCCCACGCCCTCACCCTTTGAGATGTTTCCATCTGATGATGATACTAATCGTTAGTGCCCGAGTTCTCGTTAGTATAGTGGTTAGTATACCCGCCTGTCACGCGGGTGACCCGGGTTCAATTCCCGGACGGGAAGGTTTTTTTTCTCTATGCTTGTTCAATAGGGGAATGAGGAGGTGGGTGGTTCTCCGGCCAGGGAGAGGGCCCCCTCCCTGAAAGAATACCCTTCGGCCGCTCCTTTCCGGCGCAGGCGTCTGTTTTTTTTATTTCAAGAAGAGAGAGAGAAGAAAAGATAGTGAACTCGGTCCCCGAAGTGACGGTTGTTTCCCTGTGACAAACTTTTTAACAGTCACTAACGTGCATTTTTTTTTTTTTAACATACAAAAAATGAACGGTCTAAAAAGTGAAATCTAAAATAAATCTAGTGGTGCTCTGGTCTAATAGTTGTTTCGCATTCGGTTGCGGAGTCTAAGGAGGGCAACGCGGAGTTGCTCGGCGGTCATGGTCGGGTGCGAACTGCCGGACGACGCCGTCGTCGTGTCGAGCGCGCTGGCTAGGTCCGACGCTGTGAGCTCTTCTTCCGTATCTGTGCTGGAGAAACTCACGCTGGACGTTTCGTTCGAGCTCGTGCGCGTGTCCTCCTCCCCTACCACCTCGACGCGGGCGTCCTCGGAGGGTCCCGCGTCTGCGGCGTCGTTCGGGGGAACATCCGCTGCCGCCTTCATTGGTGTCTCCTCGGGGACATTGTTGTCCTCCAGCGGTTCCTCCTCCTTCAACTCGCTGTTGTGAACTACAGGAGGTTCCGCGGGGGCATCTGCCACCATCGACACCTCGATCTCCGTCACCTCCGGCGACACCGGCGCTTCCTCGGCGGCGGGCTCCTCCTCCACCTCGTTCTGTATCTCGACCGGCTTCACCGTGAACTGCCGAGCCATCAATATGCCAGTGTAGGCGTCGAGCTCATTGTCGGGGGAGGGCAGGAGGGCGCTCACGTCCACCGGACGGAGTAGCTCTCGCAGGGACGACACCAGCGGCTCCTCTCCGGCACCATAAGGGACTAGGACCGGCGGACCCTCCACGAACACCCGCTCAAACTGCCGCAGCGCCTTTTCCGCGTTCTGCCGACTCACCTGCCGCAGCGTGTTGACGGGCATCTTCTCCGGGCGTGCATCGCTTGGTGGGTCCGCTGCTGCTGTCCGGTACGTTTGGGCGACTTCCTTCCGTCTCTCCGCCGCCATCTTCGCTGCCTCCTCCGCTTTCCTCTCCTTCTCCCGCTCCTCCCGCAGGACGGCCGCCGCCCGCTGTTGGGCCTTTCGCTGCTCCCTCTTCTGTGTTTCCAGCGCATTTTCCTGCGCCTGGGCCTGCTGTGCGGCGAGTCTGGCAGCGTTTTCCGCGGGGTCGTCCTCGTCCGAGGCGGACGAAGCCAGCCGCACGTAGGGCTGACGACCGGTGTAGGGAGCCTCTGCTGGTCGGTTCACACTTCTCGCCGCGAGCGGGGCGGCGCTCCTCGTCTCCCGTGTGAAGTCGTTCGGCTGAGAAAAGCGGACACGGTCGGCCGCCTCCTTATAACGCTTGTGCTGCTCCAACACCTGTCGCTGCTGCTTCTCCGAGAATTGCTTGGCTGTGTCGGCGTACACTTTCCGGTTTTCCTGTTCTAAATTCTGAGATAGTTGGTCCACCGTGGATCGGCCGACCGCCAAGCGGAAACGGGCGTCCTCTAACTGGTGTTCTGCCCGCCAGGCGAGCACCTCCTCCTTCGCCGTCTGTGTCAGCGCGTTGGTCGTCTCCGCCGCCTGCACCATCGCCGCCCCTTGCTGTGCCTCCCCGTGCCGCAGCTGTTCGTCAATCTCCGCCACCCGCTCCGTTACCTCCGCCGCCCACCGTGTCGTGACGAGCTGTCGGATCTGCTGTGTCTGCTGCTCCTTCTGTGCGTTGTACTGGTGGGCCCGTCGGACCGACAGCTGGGAGGCGGCCTGCCGTGCGAGGGCGACACGGTTTTTGCGCTCCTCTAATTCACGTTGTTGAATGGCGTACTTGATGCTAACCATTTCTGCAGGTAGGAAAATATATACTAAAAGGCAAGTGAAAAATAGGGAGAGAGAGAACAATGAAAATGTTTATTGTACACCACAAATCATCAACCGAAAAAATTATAATAAGCTTTCCACCGACAGAACACTAACCATGTATGAAAAAGAAAAATGTCGTTTTTGTGTTTTTCGTTATTTTGCAGAGCAAAAGTCGAAGTGAAAAATGAGAGTTCGATAGGGAAGACCAAAGAGGAGAAAAACGGGTTTGTCTGTCATGGACGCCCGACAACCCATCCTGCGCTCTTTCCTTCCTTCACCATATACATTTTTTTTTTTTTTTTTGTGAGCACCCCTTAGTTGTACTTGAATTTCAACTGGACCAGATACCGCATCCTACACTGATTGACATCGTAGACAATGTGCTCGGGGTACAGGAGCGCCAAGTTGCGCTTATCCTCGTCGTCCTTCGTCATCTTCCCCACCGGCCAGATCACATCGGTCTCCCCGCCGACGGTGATTTCTCCTTTCGGGTCGGGGAACATTTGCCCGACGCCCTTCGTGGACTGATAAGGGGCGGGCAGCTTGGTGACGTAGGAGGCCTGCACGTACTCCTTCTGCTCCCCCAGCGCCACCTCGCACAACAGCATCAGGCCAGTGTTGCTCGTGCGGGTGGTGTTGCAGTAGTTGGCGGACTTGGAGGACACATCGGAAAAGTAAATACCTTTACCGAACATGTAACCCGTCACGGGGGCCTCCGGCGGGGCGATGCGGAGCCCATTCGAGAGGATCCCCACAAAGTTGGTCATGCGGCTGCCATGCCACAACATGCGCTTGTTGCCCACTTTCCCGTAGTGGGTGGTGTACCGACTGGACTCTCCTTCCCGCTCAATGGAGAAGACCTTTTCCACCTCCAGCTGATACAGCCGGTGGGTCGCGCCCTTGGTGTTCTTCACATAGGTTTTGACGGCGTCGAAGACGGGGTCCTTCTCGTCCAGCTCCTCAATCTTGCAGTGCAGCGAGTCGTACGTGCGGTCGAGGTGATTCTTTACCCGTGTCGTCCCTTGCGCTGCCTCTGCATTGTCCAACAGCTTGGAGGCAATCTCCAACCCACTGAGCGTCTCGAGCATTTCTATTTTCGCTTTTAGCATCGCATCGCTGTTGATGAGCGGGGGCTTCCGGAACCCAAAGTCGTGGGGGATGAGGGTGTAGAAGAGGTCCGTCTGCTCCTGCACGTTGGGGGACTTTTTCTTGAGCTCCGTCTCAATCGCGGTCAGACACCCGTACGCCTTTTTGATTTGATCCTTTGAGATTTTGCCCAGCGGCATACGTGTGGTGTCGACCTCAAGCTCCTTCATGGCGAGGTTCATCGCCTCCTTGCTGCCAATCAACTTCATCAGCCCTTGCACCCCCGCCCCCAGCGTCGAGGCCTCTTCCTCCAGCTTCTTCTTCTTTGCCGCGGCTGGCTTCTTGTCATCGTCGTCCTCATCGGCGGTGCTACCGTAGTCAATTTGCATCAAGTAGTACTTACCAGGCACCTTCACAAAGTTGTCCCGGGTATCCCAGGAGTTGCTGGTCTTGTCCCTGAACTTTTTCTTGAAGGCGCTGATGGCGGCCGAGAGACTAACGAAGGACTCCGTCATCATCTGACCACTCACGCCGACACGACCCCAGCGGGTGAAGAGGTAGAACTGATTGCTGGTGTTCCCATCCTCCTCTAGCAGCTGCAAAATGTAAAACTTGTTGTTGTTGGTGCCGGTGTTGGTCTGATTCAGCGTACACTGGTACAAGTCGTTCCCCGACTCGTACACGTGGCAGGAGCTGACCTTGCCGGAGAGGGGGTCCACCACGCCTCTCCCTTTCATCACCATGCGCTCCCGCTTGACCGCGGTCTCCTTCACCTTCTGCAGCGACTCCGACGCCGCTTTTTTCACCTCCCGCTGTAGCGGACGGCGACGCCCCGTCGTGCGGTTCTCCTGCGTCATGCCAGTAAAGTCCACATTGTAGTTCCACCCGTTGTAACTGAGTTGCACCACACCGGTCCCATCCGCCTCGACGAACGCGTCCTCGAGGATTTGATTCTCCCTGGTGTCGAAGGGCATGAATTTGCCGTGATCGTCCCCCCACGACCACTGACCAAAGGAGGTAGCGGAGGAGGTAGCAGAGGACTTGGTGCTAACTTTTGGGGTCGATTTCGTTGCTTTGGTGGATTTTTTCGGTACCACTTTTTTTGCCGTGGATTTCTTAGGGGCTGCCTTCTTGGCGGATGATTTCTTCGGCGCCGCCTTCTTTGCACTCGACTTTTTGGGTGCTACTTTCTTGGGCGGCATTTTTTTTTTTTTGTTGTGGGGCGAATAATAAGGATAATAAATTACAACTAATGGGAAATAGAAGAAAAAAGAGAGTGGAAGTGGGTGTATTCATGATTGTAGGTGACACAAATACGACACCATCTATATTTTTTTTCCTTTTCGATCGACCGTATTTTTTTTTTTTTTTTTGTAAGTACAATATTTTTTTTATTACTTAAAACAGTTAATTTTATCTTTTTTTTTCTTTATAGCTAGAAAAGCAAAAAAAAAGAAACAAACAGGAAACAACTAAGCATTATTGTTATTAGCATATATATTATTTATTATTATTACCTTCTCAGGAAGAGAGAATGACGGCGAGAGGCATTTATTTATTTATTATTATTATTTTTAGTGCACTCTACACATTTTTGTTCTGTTTTTTCATCTTCCCAAACTTTTTATTTTTATTTTTTACAAGTCTAACTCACGGAGAATCCCCACGGCATCCATCAAATCATCCTCCTCATCCTCCTCGAACGGGGTGTGCATGAGCTGATAGGTGAACGGGTTGTTGGTTCTAGTGTTGTGGCCGTGGCCGGTGACCCCAGGGGCGTCCATCACCTGCTGTCCCTGGTGCATCTTGTTATCCCACACATCGGCGTGCTTCTCGGATAGACTATTCGGGGTGTCGGGGTGGGAGCGGCGGCCGCGGTTGTGGCTACTGAGATTGCCGCCCCGCCGTCCTCGTCGCTTCATGCTGCCGCCGCTCGTCGCAAAGTTATCTTCCCACCACTCCGTGCAGTCCTTGGACCACTCCTTGAGGACTTTTTCTTTGTCGGAGAGAGGAAGTTTGCTGAACTCGGTGGTGATGCCCACGCGGGATTGCGTCTCCGAGAGCTGCGGGCACTGTCGGCGCAGACCACACCCCGCGATGACTTCGTCCTTGCACTGCAGGTGGTAGATCAAGGTGTACCACCGCGTGTGAATCACCTCAAAGTCTGAGATACGGTCCTGCCGGCAGTAATCGCGCTCATTCTCCAGAAACTCATTCACCACCGACTCCATCAAAAACTGATTGTTGACCATATCGTACTCCGCCTCGCTATTCTCCCTCGCCGTCATCTCATTCCGGATCATCATGTGGAGATGGTCGTTGAAGCGGAGGGGCGGGGGCAGCATCTTGGTGCGGTAGCGGTTCGCGCACACCCGCTCTAGGATATCCACCTGATCCCGGGGGAGCACGCGGCTGGGGGCACGGAACTGATTGTTAATACCATTGTGGCCTTGACCGTAGACGTCGCCCCCAGGACCGTCCATGCCGGGCATCGCCCCGTACAGCTGCATCACACGGGCGGCGTTGTGATTCATGCCGTTACCGTTCATCATGTTGGGTGGGTTGTAGTACCCGCCGTGGCCCATGCCGGCGCCACCGGTAGGGGCAATGAAGGGAGCGGCCTGGGGGTTGAGTGATTTGCTAGTGTTACCGCCGCTGGTGACCTTGATACCGGACTCCGGCTCCTGCCGCGCCTCTACGCTCCACGCGCCCTGTACTTGAAAACCTCCACTCATCGTCGAAAAAGGTAATTATTTATTTTATTTTTTAAGAAAGCAGTTTTTTATTTTTATATTTTATTTTATTTATAGATGTTAATGTTGTTTACTAATTTATGGTTTTACTAAGTGAAAAAAAAAAAAAAAGAAAAGCTGTTTATTTTTTTTATAAGTTAATTATTTTCGAAAGCAGTGAACTAATTTTTTTTTTAATGCTACTGTGTGAAGATTAAGTCAGAGAGAAAGAAAATGAGAATTAGAATAGAGCCGTCACATTTCAGTTTTTTTATTTTATTTGCTATAACTTTTTTTTTTTTTTTTTGTCTTTTTATCAACTGTATAAGATATTTCAACGTTGAGTATATTCCTCTTTTTTCCTTTTCATGGTTTCTTCGATCGTTTTTTGTATTTTGTTCTGTATAAAAGCGGTGAATGTTAAAGAACTGTCATCGGTGAAGTTCGAAACATTTTTTTTTTTTCATGTAAGTGAAAACGGAAATGAGGGGGAAGTGAATACATAAATATATAAAAAAGCAAAAAAAAAAAAAAAACCACAGCCAACACACCTTTCAACCGTTAAACTGAAATGAAGTAATAAAAAAAAATGAGACGATAGAGTTTCATTTCCGGTCCTTCAAAAACTTCGCCGAATGTTCGAATTATAATAATGATTATTATTATTATTACTATTATTTTTATTTTGGGTATCCCCAGCGCGCGCCAGAACCTCTATCGCCCGCTCCATCGTCCTGGAACTACCGTTCATGTCGTACTGCTTATAAATACTCTTCCACCACGCCAGCACATCTTGATGCCACCGTAATAAACTATCCACACTCATATTCCGAAACGTATTCCCATTATTATTATTGTTGTTGTTATTATAAGTGCTGACTTGATAACTTTCAAATAACGGAAAAGACGGCAACTCGGAGAATCGTTTCCCATTGAAATCACTTTCCAAGTGAAAATTGGGATAATTATTATTATTATTATTGTGACTATTCCGTCGATTACTTTTCACCAGCAGTGGCGAGGTCGACAGCTCCGCCTCACTCCTCAGTAACGCTTCAATTTGCATATAATATAAATACCCCACGTGGTATAACTCCTCGAGGGAGGTTCGTAGTTTGATTAACACGTCCATCTGCGGTGGCGGAGGGATCAGACGGGAGACAAACTTGGAGACGGGCTCTGGGGGCTCCACGGTGAGATTGACATAAGGGTTATTATATGCTGTATTATTATTATTGTTATTGTAATAGTTATTATTATTAGTATTATTGTAGGGAGGAGCGTTGTAGCTTGGTGGCACCCATGAAGCATTATTGTTATTATTATTATAATTGTTATTGTAGGCCATATTGTTATGGTTGTTATAGGTCATATTATTATTATTATTATTATTATTGTACATCATATTGCCGTTATTATTGTTATTATTATTATACATATTCACATTATGATTCGGAGGAGGGTGGTTCGCGTAAGGACTGCCACCAGCATTATTATTATTATTGTTATAGGCAGTGGTGGATGGTAAGAGTAACTCTGGAATAGCAGACGATCGTCTATTATTATTATTATTATTATTATTATTATTATTATTGTTAAATGTATGAATGGGCGAGGACTTGGCAGACGGTGGCGTCGTGTGATAAAATTGTTTCGCAGAAGACTGTTTTGGCGTTCCGGTCGCTGAATTATTAAAATTATTATTATTATTTGTAGTATTGACGGTGGGTGAGGTGCGGTCCTCCACCGCTGTGTTGAGGTTAGCGCCGTAGGGGGACCACGTGTAGCGTAAGGCACCGGTAGGAGAATTATTATTATTATTATTTTGATTATAATGATAGTTCGGGTTGACATACGTCATCTTGGGCGTCTCATTCGGTGAGAAGAGGTTGGCGTTGTTGCTGTTGATGCTAGCGGTGCCACTTTTCACATTCACATTGACAGTTTTTTCGGGGTGAGGATGGGTGTTGACTTCGACAGGAGAGGTATAAGGGTTGTTGGCGATGCTGCCCTTGCCCGTTTTTGTAGAATTCATTTTTTTTTTTGTATTGGTTGGTTTTGTAATAATAAAGAAAGTGGCAAAAAAATTCCAGTTCAGAAAAAACAACACGAAAAAAGATAAACAACTGCCGATTATGCTTTAGTGTTGATGTATTTCTGTTTTTTTGGCAGCAAATACACGATACGATACTGAAAGATAAAATAAAGAATTGAAACAACGAAAACAGAATCGAAACGAAAAATAGTTTCCTTATAGAAGAGAAAGAGAGAGAGAGAATACTAATAAAAACAGCAATAAATGTTTAGTTTTTTTCTTTTTTTTAAATAAAAACATCATTTCCGTACGCATATTATAATTTTTTTTTTTTATATCGTTCTTATCACACAATTCTTCAGCATTTGCCTCTCTCACACACAGAGAGATTCATGTTACATTCTGTTATCACACTCATGAATAGTAAATATTTATTTATATTTACATTTATAGTTTACTCTTCCACACGGTCGACCCCCGTCACCCGGGTGATCACGCGATGCTTCAGCGTCAGCATGCTCCGCCGGTCTCTCCCTGGTAAGAAGAGCGCGGTGCCCGTCGGCCAGATAAAGCTATCGCACCTCCCTAGCAAGGTGTACACCAGTGGGTGCGCACCCCACCCGTCCTCACCGTTCAACAGCGCACCTCGCACTAATTCTAATAACTGTTGCTGCTGCTGCTGGAAGTCACCACCCATAGCGGGGGATTGGAAGCGTAATAAGGGTCCAATCATGGTGCTGTAGTGTGGGCTGAGCACCGTACCGCGGAGGTAGTTCAGCACCGTCGTACGGAGCGAGAAGAGGTGGGCGAAACCGTCCAGCGGACTGTGACGCAGCGCCTCGCCCCAACGAACAAACTTTGTCATGAGCGTTCGTTTTTTTTCCCGCTCCTGTGGGTTGGGTGGCTCGGTGTCCATCCCGTAGCCGTAGCGGTACTCCACCTCCCCTGGGTACCAGTCCGCCTCCAGTCCGACCGACACCTTCACCTGGAAAAAGTCTCCCAGCGAGGTGGAATCATTGTAGCGACCGCCGTGGAGGAAAAATATTACCTCGTTGGGATTGGGGGACGGACGATGAAGGACGAGCGTGGCCATCGTGCGGGCTGGGGGCCGCAACACCGGCGACCGTATTCTCTTCTTCCCTCTGCACAGCATGGTGCGCTGCGCTGGGGTTTCAAACGCAAACAGCCACCGTCCTCCTTCCTTCCGTTTTCGGTTGGTTTGGGGCGAGATGACGGCGGAGGTACCCGACCAGAGAGGAGGGTGCCCCGTCTGTTTTTGCCTCTCCAATGTACCCGCCGTAGGGGTTCTCCCCTGTGAGTGGACGGCTGTAGAGGTATTTCACCAAGTCACTATACTGCGTCGGACTGTTCTCGAGGTCGCGGTGGTAGTAGGGCTGGCGGGAGAAGCAGACACTCCGCCAGGTGT
Source organism: Angomonas deanei (assembly GCA_903995115.1). Classification (NCBI taxonomy): domain Eukaryota; phylum Euglenozoa; class Kinetoplastea; order Trypanosomatida; family Trypanosomatidae; genus Angomonas; species Angomonas deanei. The sequence continues at coordinate 217,439 of LR877167.1, forward strand.
GCTGCCGGACGTAGTAGGCGTGCAGGTCCATGTACGTGGCCTGACGAGTGAACCCCGCCAGGAAGAAGCCACCGTAGACAAAGAATATGCCTCGAATTGGATCGAAGGCGGCGCAACTACCCGTACGGGGCAGCACGGGGGAATAATGAAAATGACGTTTTCCCTTTACTTCCCGTTTGAGGTGAGCCGGTAGGTACTGATAACTGGCTACAAATTCTTCCGCCGTGGCGGCTGGCATCGGTAACGTATGATTGGGGTCGTTCATTTTATTTTTCACCGCCGCCAACACCAAGTTCTGCAATACTTCCAACGGCAACATTTGGCCATTCTCCACTGCCTGGTCGTCTTCCTTGAGAAACTCGGCTCGGATAAAGCTCAACCACCGGTACTGCAGCGCCTCCGTGTACTTTTCTTCATAGACCTCCAACTCCGCCTCGTAACGGACCATCATTACACGAGAAATCTCATCTAGCTGTTCAACCTGGTTCGGTAGCTGTGGCGTGGCGGCGACGTGCCAGTACTGCTGGACGAGTTCTTTCGGTGTGCTAGCCGCCAGTGGGGTCCAGCCGTTGGTGAGCAGGCAGAAGACCCACACGTCGTTGAAGAACTCACTCTGATTGTTGCGGCCTCCAAAAATGATCATATAGTGATCCCACACCGCCGCGGAACTCGCCCGCCGCCGTCCGCTGAAGTGCCGTGGCAGGTCGTAGGCCTCCGTGTGGAGGTGGTGCCGTCCGCTCGTGCAGACTTTACTGGGATCGATTAGGTAGTACCGTTCGATAATCTCACCCGAGTCGAACATGCCGCTGAAGAGCACCATGACCTCACGACCGTCAGGGCGCAGGAGAGTTTGGGCGGTGGAACCCCAGAAGGGCTCGATGCCAATGTTCGTCTCCAGACAGACCCACACCAACGTGCGGAGGTTCAACACAAAAAAACCATCCGAACACTGATTTGTTTGGGTGTTACCACCGGCGACGAGGAGATACAAATTTTCCCTTTCTTTTTCTAGGATTTGGTTCGTCCTCCTCGACGAGGGGTTCATCGTTGCGAAAGGTGCGACTGCTATGAAAGATGGTAGACGCCTGCCCGTACGCCGCGGGAGGAAAGTGACGATTAGATTTGATTATTTAACCGCAAAAGGGTTTCCGCATTGTACAGCCGATTCTCCATCACACCGTCCTCGTCCTCGTAGAATGGCTGTTCGTAGTAGATCTCCTCCTCCTCCGCCTCCTGCCATCGTCCGTCTTCACTGCTGGCGATCTCACTGCCGACCGTCTCGGGGGCAATCATGAAACCATCTTCATCGAACTCAAACGGTGGCGCTGGGGGCGCATTAGTATCATTATCATTATTATGATGATGAATGGGAGGAATGTCCTCCTCTGCGGTACAGGGCACTTCCAACCAGACACCGTGCTCCACCACGTACAGCCACGTATCGTTCATACTTTTATTCTCGCTGGTAAGACCACCGAACAGAATCATATACCCCTTTTCACTGACTTGACCAGCGCTGACGGACGCTCGCAGGGACAGGAGAATACGCGTGCGGTCCTCATTTCTTTCCTTTTCCGTTCCGCTCGTCGACAGCGTGTTACACTTTTCTAAATTATACTCGATCAAGGTGAGAGGCGGCTGGTAGTCGGTCGGCAGACTGTGCAGCACGTGGCCGCTCCTGCCGCAGGGGGTGGCATGGTAGCGGCGCTTGTACCGAGATACCTGCCGTGACCGCCGGACGAGCTCAGCTAACCGAGAAGGAGTGTGATTACTGCTATTCACTTTTTCCTTTCCTAGGAGAGAAGACAGCAGCGGGGTGCCGTCTGGAAGAAAACGAATACTATTCTCTGAGGTGTTTTCTATAGTATGATTACTGTTTTGTTTGGTGTGAAGTGGCAGGGCGGCGCCACCAAAAATGGGCTGTGGCACCGACGTGGTGTAACTAGACAAATCAAATAAACCTTCCCGCATATCATTCGACAACACATAATGCACTTTTGTATTCGTCTCGCCAATATCGGTAGGGCGCTCGGTGAAGTTTGGTTTCTGAACAAATGTCTTCCCGTCGTGAAAAGGGACGATCGTATTGTGTAAGGTGTGATCATGATAGGTTTTTTCGACCGATGCGACGGGGTCTGCGTAGAGCAAGACGGCCTCCGCTACCAAGGAGGGGGCACAATCTTCTAGCATGTGGACTATTTTTTTTTTTTTTTTAATTATAAAAGTTTAATATTCTTCGTGAAGTATGTGAAAATACACGCTTTTTTTCTTTTTCTTTTGGGAGATGTCAGTAGAGGGAGAAACGATAATGGTAGTAGAGATACAGTTTTTTTTTTTTTTCCGTTGGGAACAACAACAACAAAGAAGGAAAAAATGCGCTAAAAATATTTTTGTTTGTCTGGTTTGCATTAAAACACCGAAAGTGAAATATATAGATAGATACAGTATGTAACTCGATAATGAAAACGACAAAAAAAGAAGGAGAATAAAACAGCAATACATGTATAAAAGTATTTTATTTTTCTGTATAATTTTCCTACTTTTTTGAGTTTTTGCGATAAGTGAAAAAAAAAAAAAATTATGCATGCGTTTTTTTATTTTTACTATTTATTTTCGTTAAAACGGGTTCACCAAAGCACCCAAGCGAATCAACAGCGGCCGGTCACGGAGGGCGACTGGCGGAATGAGAATCCCATCCGGTCTTCTGGACGGCACAATAATATTCTCATGTCCCTCGTCATCGCTGGAGTCGTTCTTTTCCACAAAATAGGAAGTCCCCCGCGCCGACGGCAGTGGCGACTCAAAGTGCACGACGGCCTTTCCGCCTTTACTGTCCTCTCCTTTATTGTTATTATTTTCTTTTTTTCCTTCGATGCGGGATGGCTTTCTTCCCCCGTGAGGACGGCGAGGCGGCCGACACCTGGTACGACTTTCCCTGACTCTGAATGACATGCGGTGGGACACAACCATTTTCGGCGACGACGTACGGCGTGTTATAGCACTTCGCCTCCTCCACCTGTCGTACATTGTAGTTTTGTAATAACTCAACAATGTGGGAGTTACGGCAGCTGAGGGGTTCCTCAATGATGGCGCAGGTGTGCGAGGCACCAGGGACGAGGACGAAATCCACTTTTACCGGCGGCACCACATTCTCATTATGATTATTATTATTATTATTCTGTCGTCGTATGAGGGCGTCTCGCTGGGCAGAGTTCATGAGATAGGCAAGGTTGGCGCTCTCACTCAGCGGGGCGCTCTTATCGGCATCCCCGTGGACCAGCAGCACTTGTTGGGGGAAAAAGTCAAATAAATTATCCGGCATCGCCTCCCCGGTGCTATCCGTCTTCCTCGGATCAAAATAAGAGACGACGGTGTAGCGGCTGAGGTGTTTCTTTCCGCCACAGATTTGATAGAGCACGTCACGGTAGAGGCCGCGCTTGTCAAAGTGACCGACGAGACCTTTCAAGTTGTAAATACCGCTGAGACCGACGTAGCGGTGGATGCTCTGACGGGGGTTGTACCGAGGGACATTGTAGGCGACACTGGAAGGCGGCGCGATCGGCTTGCCTCCTCCGGCTTTATTATTTTCCTCCGTGGCTTTCAAATGCGCCTGCGACAATAAAGACATCATGGTGAGGTGGGCGCCAGCGGACTGTCCCATCAAGGTCACGTTATTCAAATCCCCGTTGTACCGCTCCGCATTCTGTAAGACCCACGCAATCGCATCCGATACATCCAGCACCATTCCCTCCATCGTCGTCTGAGGAAAGTTACGGTAGTCGGGGCAGAACACCACGTACCCCCTCGCCGCGAAGATACGCGCAATCAGAAAATTCCAAAAGTAGCACCCCACAATCCAGGCGCCGCCGTTAACACAAATTAAAATGGGGAATTTTTTGGGTTGGAGAATACCTTTGCTGCTGTAGTGGTTGTCCTTCTTTTTACCGCGGCGGAAGAGGGAGTGACGACCACCACTCTCTTCCTCGTCTTGTTTCTTCTTTTTATCGTGTTGACGATTGTACTTGCGGCTGCTATCGAGCAAACGAAACATGGAGTCCAGTGGCATGGGTAAATAAATATCCAGCGTGGCACGGTTGTGTAGGTTATTCTTATCTTCCTCGTCCTCTTCCTCGGAGAGATCAGAGTCCCCTGTGAGGTATTCCTCCGTGTCATTGAAATTACTGCGGGAGAGGGAAATGGAGCCGTCGTCGTCGATAAAGTCTTCTTGGCGGTCTGGGCTGCCTTTTTCGCTACTTTGGGGGGAGACAGGGGCACTCTTAAAAAAGAAACTACCACTCCGTGAAGGGGATACCTTCGCCTGTTGTTGTTTTGCTTCCCGACGACGAATCAGTTTCTGCAAAGCAGCGAGCGCTTCATCAAAACTGCTATTATTATTCATACTCATCCCAGCGGCAAAACTACTCTTGCTGACGACATCCTCCAGTGGCAGTGGCAGCCCCTCTGTTTCCGCGCCGTCCGCTAAGTTGAGTTGGGTGTACGTGTTCAACAGCTCCATCACCCCGCTGTCAATCATATCCTGTGTAATACTGCTATTAGCGTCCCCAGTGGGGGATTGTTGTTTTTGATAAAAGTAATCGCGTATACTTTTTTCCATATTGACGGAAAAACTGCTATTATTATTATTGAGGCCGGTGGGAAGACTCTTGGCGCGCCCACGTGCGGCGGCCTCCGTGTCCTTTTCTTTTTCTTCCTCCTCTTCCATCCGTTTTTCAAATCGATCTAACAGTATTTCCATATTGCGTAGTTTTGTCTTGCGACTGCTACGATAGGCGACACGACGGATAATGGTAGGACTGAGGACATACCATATCACGGGGGGAATAAAATAAATTAAATCAAACATGGCGAAGGAGACGACACGGATAGTCATGAAGATCCACTTGACCCCGACGCCCATCGTGGCGATGAGGAGGGCGGTCTCGGAGAGGAGCCACAGCACCTGCTGCACCACGTAACGGAGGACTTGACGGATTTCCATTTTTTAATTTTCCTTTTTTTTTTTTTGAAAGTGGGGAGTGGAGAAATGAACTGGAAGAGGCATTAAAATAATAATAGTTGTAATAATGAAAAAAGAGAAATGATATTATTTGAGATGCTTTTTTTTTTTTTTTGCGACCCGAAATTTTTTTTTTCATGAAATGCCTATAACGCCAACGAGCAAAAAAAAAAAAAATCCATACATTGAAAAAACCGGAAAATTGTCAAAACGAACCATAAACAAACAAAAAAAGTGTCATAAGTAATTTATAGAAACGAAAAAAAATATATATAATATAATAAAAAAAAGAACAAAAAGTCTTCGATTAACACACGAGATCTTTTTGTTCTTTTCTCAAAATATTATTACGTTTTTTTTTTCCTTTCGATTCTATAAAATTAGTCATAAAGAGCGAAGTAGATGCGTATATTGTTTATTTTGAATTTCACTTTTCTTTTTTCCTTTTCTTGTAGAAAGTATAAAATAGTAAACTTTACAGCATTTTTTTTTAGTATTTATTTACTCTACAATTCTTTGAAATCTACAACTTTTTTTTTTTTTTTTCTTTTATAAAAACAGCAAACGACAAAACTAAGCGAAAATTGAAAAGTGAAATGGGTATATATGGTATAAAAATAATATTGAAAAAAAATCTTTAGTGCATTTTTATTTGCGCGAAAAAAAAAAAAAAACAAAATAAAAAAAATAAAATTTGTAAAATAAAAAAATTAACATAAAAAAAAAAAGGAGAAGAAAGTGTATAAAGTATTCTTCTCAAGCGCTTTTATTTACTCGTAAAAAAAAAAAAAGGAAAAATTTGTCGAAAACTGTTCAAAAACAAAACTAACAGTTGCAAACAATGTAACGAAATAACATACGTGAAATATTTTTTTTTTTTTTTTTTCATTTTATTTTGAATTTTTTTATATTTATTTATTATTGTTGTCTTTTTTTCAAATTCCGTTCTTCAAACACTTTATTATACTTGTACTGCAAAAAAGGATCCGACTGTGAATTATTATTATTATTATTATTATACTGATTTGATTTTTGTTTTCGCTGAGCTCCATTATTATATTTCTGAGGATGATGGTTATTTTTATTATTATGAAGGGAGGAAGGTATGATATTATGCGGTGTGGCCACGATCGGGGCGGACTGTGCTTGTGAGAATAATGGCGCATAAAAGTAACTTCCATCACTCCACGAAGTATTCATATTATTATTATTATTTTGATTATTATTTTGATTTATATTATTATTATTATTGTTCGTCGTGAGGACGGTTGGCAAGGCAATCATCGGACTAGGCAGCGGAAAAGGCGAAGACACGTTATTATTATTATTATTATTATTATTGTTTTCCGTTTGGTATAAAGTAGGATAATAATAATAATAATAATACGGTGGTGGAATGGGTGTCGTGTCGTTCTGTTCTGTCGTAGGCACCGAACAGAAATGTGTGTCTGGTGATTGTATGCTGTTGGATTTATTATTATTATTATTATTTTTTTGTGCTGTTTTTTTTTAGGTGTTTCCATTTTTTTTGCCCTTTCTTGTATTTCTTTTTCGGATAATAACACGTGTGGTTTTGACACGCTACTATCATTATTATTATTTTGATGATGATTATTTTTACTTTTTGATTTATTATTATTATTATTATTATTTTGAGAAGTATGGCTGCGATGCAATATTAATTCATCGACTTCTTCTTTGGTGAGAATACGGTGTGAACTGTTATTTTATTATTATTATTATTATTATTATGATTGTTGGTATGACTGCCTTCCTCATTATTCGTAGTAGTATTGTATAAATCTTTACTGAGAGAGACAAAAATATTTTCCAATGGGTTTCCTTCTTTTTCGTCTTCATCATTAAAATGGTGATGATTATTTTCGTTATTATTATTATTATTATTATTATTTTTTTTTCCGTCTCCAGCGTGGCGTAGTCCCAGTTCATGCCGTCCTCCAGACTGGAGTCATCGGCGAGTGAAAAATTAAACGATAAATTATCATGATTATGATTATAATTATGATTGGTCGAGTTAAAATTATGGTCCGTGGAGGACAGCGCCTTGATGCTGAGCAACTCGCTAGTATCGGTTTCCATTTTCGTAATTAGTTATTATTTTTTATATTGTTTTTTTTTTTTATTTTTTAAAAATTCAAAAAAAAAAATGTAAGTAAAAAGTGAAAAAAAAAATGAATAAATCAATAAAAAAAAAAACACAACTGTGGATTGAACCTATAATAATATGTATATATTATGATTTATCAACGCTTCTTTTTTTTTTTTATTTGCACAAACTATATATATATAAAGTGAATGTCAATATAGAACAAACAGGAATTAACAAAAATAATAAAATAAACAAACAAAAAATGAATCTTCAATTTTTCTTTTTTTTGAAAAAAAAAAAATAGGGAGAGAAAAGTAAAGTTCTTATTGATTTATTTGTATTTCAGTGACACTACACGAACAGGAAAAACAAAAATAAAATACAACGTTTTTTTTTTTTAATTCTTTAATTTAGTTTAATTTATATTATAACAACGGCGGAAAAAGTACAAAAAGAACAATAAAATTCAAAAAAAGTGATAAATTCCAAAGGGGGAAAGCAAAAAGAGCAAAAAAAAAAAAAAAAAAACGTTTTTTGTTTTAAAAAATTATCGCCAACTATATATATATATATATAAAGTGATTAATATTTCATTTTCTAAAATATTATTTTCACTTTTTTTTTTTTATTCTACTTTTTATTTTATTTTTTGATGTTCTTTACGGGATTGAGCACACAGAAAAAAAGAAAATATATATATACAATATCGACAAAAAGAGTAAAGAAAAAAAAATATGTTTTTTTTTTTTTTGGATAGTAATGATAAAAAAAAAAAAAGAGACTTCTACAATATTTCGCGCACTGATATTTATAGTGAATTATAAAAAGGAACAAGTACAGAAAAAGTAAAAAAAAAAAAAAACGAGATTTTTCATAAAATATATACAAGCACAACGAAGAGTGAAAAGAAAGTGGGGGTTATTCTTTTTTTTTTTTTTAACTTTCATTTTTTTTTTTTTATTGTTTCGTAATCGATAATCGCTTCTGCCCAGCATCAGGGGAGGTGGCAGTTATTATTATTATTATTTTCTACGTTTGCATTTCTCATTTGTTGCATTTTTTTCTGATTGAAAAAGTTATCCTTTTTCGGCCGTCGCAGTCGTTGTTCATCGTTGATATCCGGAATCCCCAACGCCTTATCATCGATCGCAATATTATTATTATTTTGATTATTATTATTATTATTTTTGGAGGTTGTGCCAGGTCGTATGGTAGGGTCCAGCACGGCGGTCTGCCGGACGGGTAAAGTTTTCAAGTCCGCAGAATTAATACTTTTACTACTATTACCCGTCGTGAAACTATCCACGCTGGCTTTTTTTCCAACTGGCATTAAATTATTATTGTTATTATTATTTTGATTTTGATCGACGTCGTCGCTGAACGTGGCGAGCGGTAACTGCGGATGGGTATACTTCGTCCCACTCCACGCCTGGAAAGAATTATGATTATTGTTTTTTCCATTTTTTTTCTGTTTGAGGTTTCCACTCGGCCACGGCGAGTCGCTCGTTAACAAACTTTCATTATCGTCCGACATACTGGTGAGTTGTATCACATGGTGATTATTATTATGAAGTGGTAGCTCACCAGGATTGGGGGAAGGACTGTCGATGACGGCCGTACTAAAACTCATATAACTCGCATCCTTTATCGCGGAGCCCCCCAAGGTACTTTGATTTTTAATTTTTATAAAGTCTGGTTCGGAGTTTTTGCTATAACTGGTGAGTTTTCCTTTTTATTATTGTTTTTTGCTAAATGTTGTTGATTATGATTTAACAATTCCGGCGGCGGGGAGGAGCTGGACTGAAAACTTCGATAACCGTTCTTATTATTATCGTTGACGCCGTTAATATTCACCGTCGCGCCGGCAAAGTGCAGCGAGTTACCGTCCGAGGTGCTACAACTATTATCCATATTTTTGTTTTTATTCTGTTTCATATTTTTATTTTTTGTGTTGGGGGGTGCGGTGGGCCGAGGGCCGAAGGGTAATCCACCAGAGGCACTGGAAGATGACATGCTACTGTCCTCGTCTCGGTTATAATTTTTATGCGCATTATGCTTATTGTTTGGTTTTTCGGTTTTGGCAATATTTTGATTCACTTTCATCAGCCACGCCGGCGGGGGCGCAATCTCTGAAGAATTACTGTTTCTTTTTTCATTCGTATTATTATTTTTCGGATTATTATTATTATTACTCGAAACGGTATTGGGCGCTTTCACCATGGTTGAAAAATTCGGTGGTTTTTTTATTTTTACAACATTATTATTATTATTATTATTATTTTCCATGTGTGGTGTTTGTTGTTTCGTTTGTTGTTGTGCTTCACTATTATTGTAAGCGTCAAAGTCGAATCCTTCGTAATAATCTAAACCACTCACACTGGGCTGCTCAGACATGAAACGATAATAATAATAATAATATGAAAAGGTGTTTTTTTTTTTATGTTTTGTGTGTATTCCTTTTTTTTTTTTTTTTGAGATGAAAAATACACGCAAAAATAAAATAAACTAAACTTTTATCAAAATAAAAGAAAAGAAAAGTAATTTAAACTCATAACAACATCAAATAATAATAAAAAAAATAAATAAACAAAACCAGTAATAATGATTTTTTATATTTTTTTATTTCATGGTACTCAGCGCCAGGAGCGCCTTCTCGCTCGACCCATTCTCCGCATCCACACGACTCATAAACCACATATCGGACTTATATTTGGAAATTATATTACTTTTCCCGTTTTTATTCAACAATGGAAATTCCACGGTACACTGATAATACTTTGGACCTTTTCGTTTACTATTTTTGTTGTATTTTCCCTCTAAATTTAATTCTTGTAATATTTTCGGCGGTAAATCCATTTCAAAACATTCTTCAAACGTAAATAAACAACTTTTATTCGCCGGCGTGTACGGCCACTTTTTTGTGGCAAACGCTAACAATTCATCCTTGATGAATTTTTTTTGCATCATTTCTTTTTTAATTTCAATATTTTTGTGCGTGGTGTTCGTGATGACGTTACCACTGGTGCCTTGATGTAATTTTGCATTTCCACCACCTCTTCCTACATTATTCGAATTATTATTATTATTATTATTATTTTCTTCCTCATCTTTTTGATTTTGCCGATTGTTATTTTTTTTAATTAATTATCCCGTGTCGCCAACCCTGTCAGCGTTCCGTTATGCAAGTGAAATACTTTTAAATTATTATCGGTGAGCAAAAATTCACACATCACTGCGAAACTAAACCGAAGTTGGTCCAACTGTAAATAATTGAAAAATTGTAACTTTTCTTTATTTTCGTAGTGAATTAAAAAATGATTGTGCGAGGGTAGTAGTGAAAAATACGCGGTGGTGTTGGTCACGGTCTGTAATGCATGATTATTCTGATGGGCATGCTGCCGCTGGAAGTCTCCTTTTTCCTCGCCCTGTACTTTATCGCGGGTAATCCTTTTTGGACCTTTCGGCGTAGGAAACTCGAGCGAAGTGACATAATAATAGTAATTTAACCCAACGGTTTCATTATTATTATTATTATCGCGAGGGACTAGTTTTTTATCCATGACGTAGAACGGTTCGAACAGAGGCAATAAACGTAAACAAGTTTCAATTTCATTTTCATTATTTTCTTTATTTTCATTATTATTATGATTCTTGGCGTCGATCCAGCCCGCTAGTTGATATAAGGGTAACAGCCATTGCAAGGAATTAAATAGATTGACATTTTTATGATTTTCTTCCTCCGTGAATAAAATGGGGTATGTGAGGGGTTCCGGTGGTAACGGTACGGCAGACATGAAACTAAATTCTTATTTTTTTTTTAGTTTTTAATTACTTTTTCTTTTTTAAAATTAAAAAAATGGAGAGAAAATATTGTGAAAAACAATCATTTAGTGTGGTTTACCGGTTTCATATATTTTTTTTTAAAAGATGTTGAGAGGATAAATAACACACGTTTTTTTTTGATTTTTGTTTAAAAAAAAAATGATGATTTATTATACTTTAATTAAACATAAAATAAAAATTTGAGAATGTGAACGTGCCCCGTTTTTTTTCATTGCTTTTTTTTGTTTTAAAAAAAAAGATAAAATTCAACAGTAATTCTCATTCGAGGATATTGAACGAAAAAGAAGAAAACAGAAAAAAAAAAGAGAGGAAAAGTCCTAAAAAAAAAAAACGAAGTAGTCCATTTTTTTTTAGTCTTTTTTCTTTTTTTTCTTCTTTTTCGTCATATTTATACAATAACAACATGTATATGCTGATGACAATGCAAAAACGAAAAAAAAAAAAGGAAAAAAATTCCACACTTTTTTTCTTTCCTTTACGATAATCTCTACAAAAATTCTTTTTTTTTCGTTCCTTTTTTTTTTTTTTCAAAAATAAAAAATAAAAAAAATGTTTTTTTTTTTTTTGCTTACTCTTTTTTTACTTTTATTTATTTTTACATACAGGTATTTTATTATTATTATGACTTAAAATTTAGATTTCAAGGTATCCCGATAAGCATTCCACTCCGCCTCGCTGATGGGCTGTCCCTCCTCCGTGTGCTGCATGACAAACTCATCGCTTAACAACTCTGGTAATACTTTATCCTTAATACGCAGTTCCGCCAGGGGGTAGTGCACGTCTTGCGTAAAGCGCTTGGGGACCCCCCCGCCGTAACTGAGCGGTGCCTCCGCAGTCTGAAACTTTCCTCCGTAAAAAGAAGGAATATAACGATCGTCAATGTATTCACTTAACGCCTTTCGCAGCGCAAAATCTTCCGAGTTGGCCTCGTTGGTGTCATCCTCACTGTCGCCCTCATTTTGATTACTGGTGGGCGACTTGCCTTCCTCGCTGCCGCTGAGATTGGTGTCGTCTAACACCACTTTATTCGTGGCCGACAGTAAAATAATCTTCTTCTGTGTCTGGGGGTCCAACCACGGCCGGATCATCTTGAATAACATGTTAAATATAAAACCCGCGTTGACAATAATCATGCGCTTCATGTTTTCGGGGTAGTAAAACTGCCCCATGACAGAGAGAAGACGAAACACACGGAGGGCGTCCTTGCACTTGCTGCCGGTGAGGTGCGAAATCTTCACGCTCCCCACATCGACGAGACACGTCATGCCGCCACCGTTTTCGTAAAACGCATTCTCCCCTTTCGCGTTGCTCGCCTTGTCGTACTCGGAGGTATCGCACTTGAAGTCCTCGCGAATGATGGATTGTTTATTGTAGTTCATCAACCGAGAGAGACGACGGCCCTTTTCAATATTGCGAAGGTACAGTCGGACCAGCAAGTTCGCGTAGGGTGCCGTAACGGAGTGGAATTGAGGATTACGGGCGTCGTACTTGCCTTCCTCGTACTTGAATCGTTTTTCTAGCAACGCCAAATTTTTTGGAAATGGTTTTTGATAATAAATGACGTGCCCGGTTTTATCGACGCCGTAGTTCCATGCCGCCCAACCGGGCTGTAACAGCGGACGGGGAATTTTAATTTTCTTCATGAGATCGTTGGCCTTGAATTTTTCCAAATCCTTTCCGGTTAAAGGTTTGTCGCCCAACTTTTTGTGTAGCAGCTCCAACGTCTGCTGCAACAGCTCCTCGCCGTCGAGCCCGTTGTACATGGCTTCCACCTCCATGTCCCACAGGATGTGATTTAAATCATACTTTTCACGGAAAGCGAGGTAATATTTTATATCCTGCAGCGCCAAGTTCTCATCGCTGCGGCGGGCAATGAGAAAACGATAAATCATATCACAATCACTGACTTTGTGAATATCTGGAATGGGCAGGACTTTTTTCAAACACAAGAAGGATTGGACATACATATTTTCCGGGTACTGCTGGTCCTCTATGATGTCGTCCTTGTGCTTCTTCCGCCTCGCCGCGGAGTCCTCCTCATAGGCGGACTCTTTTTTGCCTTCGCCGGCGTCAATTTGTTTTTGATATTGAACCAATTTTTCAAAAATCCGTCGATTGGCGGCTTTCATGTCCTCCGGGATGGAGGTCTGCGCACAGCAGTGGGTCTGTTGTATAATATCCTTCTCATACTGCGCGATGCACTCCTCGAGGGTAACGGTAGGGGGGGAAGAGGCCATCACAATAATATTATGATACTATTTTTATTTTATTTTTTTATATTACCTAATAATAATAAAAAAAAAGAGTTGGAACAACAATAAAATCTAAAAATAACAAAAAAACAAACAATAATGAACTTTTAAAGATTCTTTTTCTATTTTTGGAAAAAAAAAGAGGAGAAATAAAAGTTTTAGTAAAGTAAGGAATCGTCACTACGTTAACATGAGAACAATAAACAAGAATGGAGATAATAATAAAGCATTTTATCGTAGAGAAGCGTATAATATATATAAAAAAAGAAATATTTACTGAAATATGTGTATATAAAAGTGCGTTAATATATAAAAAAATTGTGAAAAAAAATAATACTTTTTTTTTTTTTTAGAGCGATATTTCTTCAAACATTAAATTATTATTAGTATGCGGTTGGATATTTCCTCCTCCAGTCCAGAGCATCGAAATCATAATACACCCTGAGACCACCGCTAAAAACGGCAACGTCACTTTTTCCAATAACTTTGACATTTTCATTCGTCAACAGCATGTTAAATAAAACATTATACAGCGTTGACATAAGCGACGGCGCGTGCGTCAATAATAATTGCAATACCTTCAACAACAGCGGCATCATCTGAGACACCGCGACGACAATCGTATCGGCAATCAATAATAACAAATTACGGATAAAACAAGAACAGAGGACGATTTTGTTTTCCTTTTCCGAGGCGGTTGGGGTATTGTCATATTGCGGATGGCGGGAAAATAAGCTTCGTTGAAACAATGAACGTTTCATCTTTTTATTATGACGATTGGGATTGTTATGATGATTTTCATTTTCAGATATATTCTTGTTACGGTGACAGGCGTGGTCCGCTAACGTGAGAGACTCCGATAGATCTTTATTATTTATATTTTTATTACTCATCATGCTATTATTGCTGTTCGCCGAGTATAGTAATATTCCTGGTGGAGGAGAAGTACTAATATTTCTCGCACCGGAGTTTTCTTTTTCCACCTCTGTTTCATTTTCATTATTATTATTTTTATTTAAATTTTCGCAATCGGGGACAAACACATTTTTCAAAAAATCTCCAATGCGACTAAAACTCGTATTGCTAATCACATTCGTATTATTATTATTACTACTTTTCATACTTTCGCCCAAATTTTCAGGACTGCTCAGGACGAGTGGATTTTGTTTTGAACTTTTATTTAGATTCGTATTATTTAAAATCGTTTCCACTGGTGGTGGCACTGGTACATCATTTATATTGATATTATTATTATTATTATTATTATTTTCTGGTCTGGCGAATTGCAATTGTGCTAAGGTATCGGGATCCATCGTTCTCGTCGGGGCATGCGCTGAATTATTATTATTATTTAAATTATTATTATTAAAATGATAATGTTGATAGCGTCGGTCTGGACTCAAATCTAACGAAATGGGGGAACCGTCCTCTGGTGAGAGCAATCGATTATTATTTATATTATTTATACTAGTAACACTGGTGTCATAGTTTTGTGTCGTATTATTATTATTGTGAGAAGAGGAGCGAGTGGTCTCGAGACTGCCTGGCGGTAGAATATACGGTAACGGTGTTTCATTGGAAGAAAATACGTTATTATTATTATTATTTTCATTATTTATATTTTTGGAAAGTAGGGCCAATCCTTTTCCTTTTCCATTATCGTTTTCACTATTAGTATAATTATTATTATTATTTATTTTTGTGTTGCGCTTGTCGGGGACACTGCTGCTCCAACCAGAGGAGGACGGCACGAAAATTTTATTATTATTATTTATTTTATTACTCGTATTTAAATTATTATTCATATTATTATAACGTATGTCCACTGGGGATAACAAATCCGTTTTGGTTTCGGATTCCTGCGAAGAAAATGTATTATTATCGATATTATTACTATTATACATTTCTTCCCGTGGAAGGGAGTCGGTTGTGAGGGGATTATTATTATTATTATTATTATTTTGCGGTTTTAGTGTATGTCCAAACAATCTTTCCGGTAAAGAATCTTCCAACGTTAAGTTATTATTATTATTATGTTATTATTTTCGTTGAGATGGCTGCTCTCTACATCACTTAAGTTCATTTCATCTTCGCTGTAAAATAAAGTTTTTAAAAGAATGTGCTGTACATCTTTTTGACGAATGCCTTTTAGTGTGAGAGGAAACAGGACAATGCCACTCCCCATAATTTCTTTATTATTGTGACTATTATTATTAAACATTTTTTTTGCCGATGCACTCACCGGGTGAGAATGATAACTGAAAAATGTCGGCGGAAGCGTTTTCTCTTTTTTATTAGTTTTAGAACTTTTTCGAGAAGCTTCCAATGAATTCTGCGACGTCATATCACTATTATTATTATTATTATTATATAACGTGAGAAAACCATCAAACTTGTAGTGATTATTATTATTATTATTATTCATCGTACCGTCTCTGGTTCTCCACCGCACCTCCTCGCCTAGCGCGGGTGGCATCAGTCTCAGAAATGTAAATATTATTATTATTATTATTTGGATTGAAATGAATAATTCTTTCCTTTTCGTGATGGGCGACAAACCGTATAAAATCGTCTTGCCACGCGTTATACTTTTTATTTTCTTTTTGAAGCCATTTTTTACAATTTTCCACGGATTTATTTTCATCCCCCAATCGTTCATAATACACAATAAAAATAGGACGATTTTGAATTTCATTATTGTTATTATTATTATTATTATTTTTATGTTTGGCGTAAATATCCGCGAGAGACGCATTGGAGACTTGTCGTGCCTCCAACTCTTTTTTATTGTCCATTTCATTAAAATTAGAACTATTTTTTTTCGTTGGGGTACTGGTGAACTGAGCGGTCTGATCCCGCGGCAAGGGCGGTACACTGCTGTTACTATCTTTATCATTATTATTATTAATATTATTTTCAGAATTGTGATTTATTTTTTTAATGTCTAAATTATGCATCGCTTCGATGAAAGCGGCGGTGTCCTTCACGCCAAAAAAATACTCTTTTCGTTCTCCTGGCAATAAAATGCCGTCCGGTATTTCTTCCTTCACTAAAATCGGTAATTTTAAATGATGATTATTATTATTATCGATTGAATTCATTAATGCCTCGTCCATGTGTTCCTTCCATAACTGTTTGGATTGTTTTTCTAATTCTTCTTCGGCGGAAAAAATATTTTTTTTTTCATTCTTATTATTATTTAGTTTTTCCGAAATTTGATAAAAATAGTCTGGCTGGGTGCACCGGAGGGAATAAATCACCGTGGCGGGATTATTATTTTCATTATTTAATCCGATATTATTTTGTAAAATAATGTGTAATTTTCCTTCGTTGGTGAAGGTGTGACTTATTTTTAATTCCGTGGACATTTTTTTTTTTTTATTTGAAACTATTCTTTTTTTTTTTTTTAAATGAGAGAGAAAAAGAAAATGATTTTTTTTTTTTTTTATGGAATGCAGCAAAAAAAAAAAAAAAAAAAAAATGATAAAATAAATCAATTAATTTTTTTCTTTTTTTAATAATAATACACAACGATAAAATCATAACAATCTATTTTATTTCTATTTTTATTTTATTTTTTCTATGGTCTCCGTTTTGGAATAGGCGAAATATTATTCAAAAATTTACTGAAATTATTATTATTTTTATAATTTTCATTCATTCAAAAATTCATTTTCATTATTTATTTCCTCTTCTGAACTTTCCTCCTCACTGTCGGAGGAAGAATATATAATTTTATTTTCAATAGTATTATTATTTTCAGAATGGGGAAATATAATTTCCGCCAAGATGCGAATAAAAATTTCATTTTTTTATTATTATTATTATTATTTATTTTAAGACACCATTCTCTTCCATTTAAATTTTGGGTGGGTTGACCGTATTCTATCATCACCGTAGGACTAGTCGTAAAACATACATCAATAAAATTATTATTATTATTATTATTATTATTATTTTCTGGTTTTAGTGCTATATTCAAGGAAGCTACATTGTTATTATGATGATTGTTGTTAGTTTCGTCTTCGTGAAATAAAAAGTCCATTTTTTTGGTTTGATTGGAAACTGATTTTTGTATTTTTTGATTATTGATTATTATTATAATTATTATTTTTATTTTCAAAATACGCGTCTCTCAAGGTATCAATATCATTTAATGCTTTTTCACGTAATAAAGAAATTTGTTTTTCCAACTTTTTATTTTTTTCCGCAAACTTTTCAGAAATGATTCTTAATTTTTCATTTTCTTTTCTTATTTTTTCATTTTCATTTTGCGTATTATTTAAGTTTTTATACTTTTCTAATAAATTATTATATTTTGTGGAAAGAATATTAAAATTTTCGTCGGAAAAATTACTTTTTTTCGTTTCGTTTTCATTTTCTTTTTTATTAACTAATAACGATTCAATTTTTTCATTTTTTTCTAAGATTTCTTTTTCCATTTTAAACATAATTTCTTTTAAGTTTTCCAATTCCTTTTCTAAATTTATATTTTTTTGATGATTATTATTTATCATTTTCGTTTTCATATTTTCTTCATTTTTCGTTTTCATCATTTCACTTAACTGACGCGATAATTCATTTTTATCGTTTATTAACACTTTTTTTTCATTTTGTGAAATTATGAATTGGGAAGAAATATTTTGAATTTCATTTTTTAACTCTGAAATGGTATTATTTTTATCTAACACAATATGGTGTAAATTTTCTAATAAATCATTATTATTATTATGTTCCGTTATTTTTTATAATTTGAATATTATTATTATTATTATTATTCGTTTGAGTTTCTTTCGTCCATTTTTGTATTCTTTTCGGTTCCGTTTTATTATTATTATTATTTATTTTATTATTTTTATTTTTTAAATTTGGAAATAATTTTGAAAATAAAAAGGAATTGCATTCTTTCGCAATAAAAAACGTCCATTCTGAGAAATAATTAAAATTATCGGTTCGACACCATAAAATAGAATTATTATTATTATTGGGAAGAAATCCAAAATAAAAATAACCATCTTGTAAATTAATTATATTATTATTTTTTTTATTTTGATGTTGTAGAAAATATTGTTTCCCATCTGAAATAAAATAAAATAACGTAAAAAACGGAATAAATTGTTTTATTTTAGTATAATTATTATTTTTAATAAATTCTAAAAAATCATTTTCATGAGAAAATAAAAAAATGCCTTCGCGCCGCATCGACACAAAATAAAATTCAAAATTATTATTATTATTATTTATTAATATTTCCAAATAACCTTTCTTATTATTTTCAAAATTTTCGTAATTTTCATTTTTTTGATGATTTAACGGGTAAACCGGTAGCGACGGTAAAATCGTATTATAATTGGAAAATTGAAAAAAATCAAAATTATTATTATTGTGATTTAAAAATGAAGTTTTAACTATTTCTTTTACTTTTTTTTCAATGAAACGAATTTCTTCACTCACAAAATTATAATTTTTATATTTCTTTTTATTTCGTTTTTTATTCTTTTTCAAAGTATGTTCATAATATTGAAAATATAAAAAAAGAGACACTAAAGACGTTTTCAAATTTATATTTTCTCGTTTTATATATGGAATATTATTCGTTTGATAATTATTTTCATGAAGCGTTAATAATTCTTTTTCCTTATTGTGTGCTGACCAGATAGATTCTTCTTTTCTATTATTATTATTTTCATAATTTTGTATTATTATTATTATCATTATTATCCACACTAAATGCTCTTTTCACGTCTACTTTATTATTATTATTATTATTATTTTCATTTTCATTAAAAATAGGGTTTTCCGGTTGGGGACTATAAATATTCGTATCAGTGGAACTATTTTGATGAAAGGAGGTATCGTTTAATAATATAGTTTCATTATTTAAATTATTATTATTATTTAAATGTTTGTTATTTTTATTTTGTAATAATCGATGAAATAATATATTAGGTTGACTACTCCCAATCGAGTAATGATTATTATTATTATTATTATTAACATATACTCTATGTGGTCTACTGGAGAAGGGACTACTCATTATTATTATATTAAAATCTATTTTTTTTTTTTTACTTTATTATTTTTGTACTAAAAAAAAAAAAAAAGAGAAAACAGAATTAAAAAGTGATTCAAACAAAACGTATTTTAACAGAGAAAAAATAATATAGTTCCTTTTTTTATTTACATTTTTACATCGAACGAGTCATATATATATAATTTTTATTTTTTATTTACATAAATATTTTTTAGTTTTCATTATTTTTTCCCCTCGAGATCGTACCCCATCAACTTCGCATGCTCCTCATCCACCGCGGTACGATACCCTCTCGCCGTCTTCTTATTCGGATTATAATTTTGATGATTATTGTAATTTTCATAATTATTTTTATGGTACGTCGATTCCCAACCGACTTCCATCGTGGACGTCACAGGCTTGTTGTATCGTTCTTTCGTGTTGTGATGATCGGCCCTCGCTTCCAAATACTGTTGTGTATTGGTTTTTTTATTATTATTTTCATTTTCATTATTATTATTATTATTATTTTTGAAATTTTGAGAGGAACCGTCGTGAAACGGGATGGGTCCTTTATTATTACTGTTTTGATGATTACGAATTGGCTTATTTGTGCCATTAAATTCATTTTCTGTTTTGGAAAATGTATTATTATTATTATTATAATGATTCGTATTATTATAATATCGACGACTGTTTTGATTGGGGTTTTGTAATTCTTCCTTCATACTTTCTGGATCTCTTTTATATAAATATTCATAAATTTCAGGATTTTTTTCAGGATTTAAATAATCTTCCTTTTTTTCCGCATCTCGCATTAACGTATTCTGAAGTGCCGCCGTCATTTCCGCATCCTTTTCTTGAAATTGTTTTTCTAATATTTTATTTTCTTTTTCCACTTGTTGACGATATAATTGAATACTATTCGCGGAGGGTTTCATCCCCATGGCGGTGGTGGAGGTCGGCTGCTGGGAGCGAGCGAGGAGATCGGGGTTGACGGATTTCATAATAATGAAATAATTATTATTTTTTTTTTTAATTTTGTGATCTTTTTTTTTTTTTGGGAGAGAGATCGAAAGAGAAGAGTAGAATAAGAATTTGGAATAAGGAAACAGAAATAAAATAATAAGAATGCTTTTTTTTTTTTTTTAAATTTTGAATAAGAATTATATATTTATCCTTTTATTTAGACTTCTCCTTCACGTATTTTATACTTAGAACGATCCTGAACCATCTCTACATTATTATTATTATTCTTATTATTTTCTATTTTTTTCTGACGAATATCGGAAAGTATGCCGTTATACCATTGCACTCTTTCCATTTCATTATTATTATTTTCAGAAATGATAAATTTTACGCTATCCAGTGGCACCGTCCGGAGTGGCGCCCACCCAGAGTAACTCATCACCTGATACTTTAATATTAATTTAAATTTATTATTTATATTTTCAACATTTTCGTTCCATAATTGCTGAAATCCGTAGTCGTCCAGAAAATATTTAAACGAATTGGAAATAAAAATACGTTTATGAAAATGATCTAACAGAATACTATTATGATCATGAACGGTGTAGTCGTGGACGGTGTCGTACTGCGCATTGAGTAGTTGAAATAAAAATAATTCCTCCTCATTCCATTTTTTATTTTCATTACCGAAGGGATTGGGTTTTGAAATCCATAATAAGGAAACGTATTGTTGTAGTAAACGTAACTCCTCCGGTGAAAGTTTTAGCGACGACGGACGTCGATTATTTTGATTATTATTCTTATTTTTATTTTGAAATTGAATCGCCTTTTTATAAATTTCTTGAATGCCATTTAAATTTTCTTTATTTTTAGTTTTATCGAAGAAATCTCTGTCTGGTAACGGTAATACAGAATTGTCATCATCTTGAAAACTTAGTTTTGCATCCCCAGGCACTTTTCTTAACATGGCATCTAAAATAATAATTTCATTTTTTGTACATGCCGTATTTTTTTTTATTTTTATTATTATTATTATTTTTCGTTTCATACTGCACGACAAACGAGACATAAATACTTTTCGTATTACAGTCCCATAAGTCTTTCAACTCTAAAATTGAGTCCGATAACGATAAAATGAGTCGATCCACTTTTCTCGTGGCGAAAATAAAATTATTCGCCATATTATTTCGTTGACGTGCATTTCGTGTCATTTCTGGATTGAATTCAATATTATTTTCTAATGCTAACTTATTATTATTATTATGAACGTAAACACTTTTTATTTCAGGTAGGGCGTGTTGATTATTGCTATTCTCCGTAATGGTGACGCGACGACGGGTGGACAGCAAGGTGGTGTAGGCATACGTGAAAATTGTGTTTTTTGGAAACGATTCCACAAAAAAAAGGTTGGAAATATAATTTTTATACTTTTCCATTTTATTCTGATTCTGATGATTTAGCGCACTGACTGGAATTTTAATTTCATTATGATTATTATTTTCATAAAGTATAAAATGAGGCTCCGGTTGGAGAATATTCTCCCGTAAAATAGTCGTCGTCGCCGCGAAGGCACACAACAGGAGTGTGGCGTAGATACCAGCGGAGACAATATCGGTGAGACGCTGCTGGACCGTGAACATGGGGGAATAATAATTATGAAGGAATGTTATTTTTTCTTCAATACTTTTTTTTTTTTTTTGAAAAGAATGAAAAAAAGAGAAAAAGAAATATATGTATGCAGTTTTTTTTTGGTTTTTAATATAAATATTGTTCTCGAAAAATAAAACTTCATTCGTTTCCTTTTTTTCAAAATAATTACTGTACACTCTACAAATATATATTTTTATTATTATTATTATTAAGCGCTCATTTGCTGTTGTTGAATATTATTAAACGCTTTTCGCAAATTATTATACTCTTTTTGTAATTTATGATAGCTTTCCTGTAATTCATTATTATTATTTTTATTATTACTATTATTTTCATTATTATTATTATTATTATTAGTTTCGGCGGCGGATAATAAGGCACGAAATGCTTTTTCTTCTCGATTTAACAATTCCGAAAGAGATTTGATTCTTTTTTTCAAACTTTCATTTTCATCGATTAAAACCGTTTCTAACGGCTTTATAGTTTCCATTTCATTCCCTAATTCATTTATTATTTTTTCCATATTATTATTATTATTTTTACTATTTTGTTTTAAATTTAAATTCAGCTGATCGATTTTATTCAAAATAAATTGAAAACTTTCGTACATTTTTTTTGTTATGATATTTATTTCTTTCCCATATGTTTCCGTTTCCAGGACATGACGGTGTGCGGTCTGCAGACAAGCATTGAGACAGGAAATAAGATTGGCAGTATTTTTTTCAAAATTTAAATTTTCATTTTCATCATTTTCGTAAATTAACGTTTCATAGAGCCAATCGGCGAGAGAGGCTACGTCTGGCCGTTCCTCACGTGAGGGTAAAATATTATTATTATTATTATTTAGTTATTATTATTTTGTAATTGTTGAAATGCTAACATCGTCGAGGGAATAGAACTTTTTCTTTTATTATTATTATTAGAAATTATTGAATTTCTTTTATTTTGATTCGTATTATCGCCCCAAGCTTCCCTTTCCGCATCGCTGACGCGTTCTTTCAAATTTATATTTTCATTCGTTATTTTTTCTAATTTAGTTTTATACAATTCTAATAAAGCATCGTCGCCGTCGCTCTTCTCCAACATGACGACGACATTTTCTTTTAATCCATTATTTTGATTGGTGAGAATATTAATTCTCGCTTGCAAACTTTTTATTTTTGTATTTTTTTTTTCATTTTCATTTTTTAAAAAGGAAACTTCCTTTTCCATTTCGCTCTGTAATACTTTTTGTTTTTGCGTTACGTTTTTAATATTTTTTTTTGCCTCTTCCTCGTAATCGATACAATTATTATTATTATTATTATTTTCATTATCGGAATCATTTTCATTTTCATAATTATTATTATTATTATTGTTTTGTTTGGCGAGCGCCATGAGACTTTCCAAGTCATCCCCGCCGGTATCTTTTTCATTAGAATTATTATTATTTTTAATTTTTTTCAATAACGATTCATTTTTATCGACCAAAACTTTATTTTGTTTTTCCACTTCTTTTAATTTTGATTTTAATAAGACTAATTGCTCTGCCCTTCCTTTCCAGTTAGTATTATTATTATTATTGTTTATTAACGAAGACGCCTCGTCGCCCACTTCCTTCAAAATCATATCTTTTAATTTTGCATTTTCTCGTTTTTGTTCTTCAATGAAAATATCTCTTTCTCGTAACGTTTGTTGTGTTTTTAATAAAGTTTTATTTAATTTTTTTATTTCCTCCTCGTCGGATAATATTTCTGGATGAGTACTGCTGTTGCCTGGGCCACTGCTAGGCAATAAAACTTTTTATTATTTTTATTACTATTATTTTGATGATTATTATTATTTTCGAGTTGATTCACTTTTTCTTCTAATTTTTTAATTTCATTTTGTAAAACATTCACTTTATTTTTTTCACTTTCCAAGGAAACGGTTAACGTTCTATTTTGTTTTAACTGCGTTAAATATTTTCCTTCTAGTAAATTGCTATTTCCATTATTATTATTCATAAGTAATAACGCTTCTTTTAGTTTTTCATTTTCTGTTTTTAATGCGGAAATATTTATATTATTATTATTATCGTTGGTTTTGCCGTCTCTGGCGGCAGCGTAATCGTACATCACGGATGAAACTAAAATATATTGTTTTTTTTTGTATCTTTTTTTTTTTTTATATTAGGAAGAAAAAAGAAAAAAAAAAAGTAATAGTAACATCGAATCATAATTGGAAAAGTTAAATAATAATGAGATTCATAATGATTTTTTTTGTTTTTTTTAATTTAGCAATATACAAGTATCGTAAAAGCAAACATTGTTCTGTTTTATTTTATTTTTTATCAAAAATAAAAATAGGAAAAAACAGAAAAAAACCATTTTAATTCTTCCACATTATTATTTTCCGAATTATTTTCAATTTTTCCGTCCAAACACTGAAAATAATATTTTTGTGTATTCTTTATAAATTCACTCGACGAAGGAATATTACCCAATAAAATATTATTTGAAATATTTAAATGATTATTATGATTATTATTTTCAAAATAATTGGAAAAATCACTTTTTAGCGTTGACAATAACTTTTCTTTTTGTATTATTTTTTGTTCCATGTTATTCAATTTAGAATGATTCGGATGATGAATTAAAAAACGAGTGAAATATTCAATTTTATGATTGGAATTATTATTTTTTAATGTGGCATAAAAAAGACAACTTTTTTCGATATTTTCCATTATAGTATTTAAATTTTTATTCTTTTCATATTTTTTTGTTTTCGTCTGAAAAATTTCCCAATTTTCGTTATAAAATAAATATATTTCTTCGACTAGAAATATTGTTTTATTATTCCTATAATCGTGTAATAAAAGATCGATTCCATTCGATAAATATAAAAAAGATTTGAAAAAATAATTTTCATTATTATTATTTTCAGAAAAAAACATTATTTTTAGGAATTTCACATAACAGAAACCAAATAATTTTAATTCTTCCTTTTCCATTAATAAATAATAATGATTTTTATTTTTATTATTATTTTCCATTTCAATCATTAACTGAAATAAAAAGGAAGACATCAGCTCTACTGCATGATAAAAAATAGTATTATTATTATTATTATTTTCAAAATGATCGATTCCCAAATAGTAATTATCTAACATTGTATTCAAACAGAAAAGTGTGGTGGAAATTAAATGATTGAAATGATTATGATTATTATTTTTAATCGTTTCATTTTCTTTTTCATTATTATGATTTGTATATTTATTTGCGGTATTATAAACTAATTCTGAAAATGCATTATTATTATTATTATTTTGAATCGAAAAGTTTTGACGATCGTTTAATAAAAAATGAAAAATTGTATTTTTATTTTTATTTTTTTTGAGTGGATTTAATAATAACAGAATGGAATTATTATTATTATTTTGATTTTGAAATAAAATTAAATTCGGATCGAATAATAATAATTGTAATAATATAAAAAAAATCGTCGAAAGTTGAAAATTTAATAATTCCAAATTATTATTATTATTATTATTTAAATAATTTTGAGAAATAAGAATTAACGCCGATTGCCAAAACCACTGAAATACATTTTTTATTAAAATTTCATTTTTATATTTTTTCTTTGGATTATTTTTTATATAATGTAACGAACACAACGCAAAGATCGTGACGGTGTGACGACTCACCTTGGAAGGCACTTTTTCTGGAAATATAAAATGAATCGTTTCATTATTATTATTATTTTCGTTTTTATAAAAGTAATAATGCATATAATAATTATAAAATAGTATAAAAATGGGTTTGGACTCGTTATTTTCTTCGTTTAATACATTTAATGCATAATTCATTATTTTATGATGATTATGTTCAGAAAATAGGATTTTATGTTTTTTTTGTATCGTTTCGAAAAATTCATTTAAAATTGGATTTTTTTCGGTCAGTGAAAAAATCGTTTCATTTTTTTCCAAATTTAGAAATTTTACTTTTTCCTCCAAAAATGATTGAAACAGTAAAAAATTCTTTTTTATTTCATTTTTTTCATTTGAAATGAGAAAAAAGTCATTTTTATGAGTGAAAAATGGAAAAATTTTCAACGATAAAATTAAATCGTAAAGTTCAAAGAAAAAATTATTATTATTATTATTTTCTAAATGATTTAAAATCGTTTCACGAAATGAAAAAACAGCTTTTAAAAATATTTCATCATTATTATTATTATTATTTAGAATAATTCCAATTTTATAATGCATAAAAGGAGAATACAATTTTAGCAATTGAAATAACATTTTTTGTGCCGACTTTTTCATAAATCATTTCTAAATTATTATTATCTTTCATTATTATTATTATTTTGAGTCACTAGCAGAAATAAAGACTGCATTACCAATACTAAAAAAGACGGCGACAGCTGATCGATTTTTTCGAATAATAAAAATAAATTATTATTTTTATTTTGAAAAATGGAAGGCAATAAAAAGAATAAACCTTCAAGATTTTGTTCGGTTAATCGTTTTGCCGCTAAAAACGAAACATAACATTTTATTTTATTATTATTATTTTCTAATTTTTTTTCGTGTAAGTAAAAATCGTCAATATTGTCAAAATTCTTCTTTTTCTTTTCTTTTTCCGTTTTTTTATTCATTTCATTATAAAATTGTTTATAATTGTTTTCTTGTAGGGTTGTCACCACCGTGTCTAACTCATCGACTAAGGAAGAATATACTATTTTATTTAACATTATTTTTTTTAAAAAATAATGTAAAGAATTAAAATTATTTTCATTATTAGGATTCATTTTTTGTTTTTTAGGAAAAGGGGTTTTAAACGGGAAAATAAAACAATACACTAACGCGAAAAGATATATTTTTTCGTTTTCATTATTATAATTATTATTTTCGTGTATTAATTTTTCAAACAGCGAAACTAATTTTAAAAAAAGTTCCCCGTCGAACTCAAAAAATTGCGCTAACGTTATTATATTTCGTTTGGATTGTAGGGACGTCATTTTTATTATTTATTTATTCTAAAAAAAAAAAAAAAAAGTATTTCTATATAGAATTTGTCTATTACAGGAAAAGTACTTTTAAAAAAAAAAGAAAGAGAGAAGTATTATTATTCTATTTAAAAGTCGATATAAAAAGAGAAATTCAAAAAAACTCAAATAATAATAATAAAAATTATTTTTTTTTATATAATTTAATATTCGTTATTTACATATACATTGAAAGAGTGTTTTTAAAAGTGAAAAAAGTCAAACAGTAAAAAAAATTGCCTAAAATGTATAGAAAAACACATTTTTTTTTTTTTTTTGCAATTCAACGATTTTCAATTTTTTTCTTGAAAAGGAGGAAAGAATTGATATATACAACAATGAAAAAAAAAAAAAAAAGAAAATTAAAAAAAAAAAATCTTTTTCTTTTTCTTTTTTTTCTATTTTTTTTTATTACATGGTTTCCTCCTTCCGTCGCTGTTGTAGCAATTTCTTTGCCTTCTTCTCCTCTCGCTCGACCGTCGCCTGCGACATCATTTTTAATTCATACCGACTATGAATCTCATTATCGGGAAAATCTTCCAAGTTCCCGTATTTAGTATTATTATTATTATTTCCTTTTTTCTTGCCGCCGGTGGCGCCGGTGTCGTCCTCGCTGTCGTCGTCCTCCTCCTCGTGGATGGTGTTGGTGTATAATTTCTTGGCGAGCGCTGGCACCCGTACGTTCGTCTCCGGCATGGCAATCCTGGAGCTGGTTGCAATATTCGCGGCCTCGGCGAGTTCCTCCTCGGATAATTCTTCCTGTAAAATGGAAAGTTTCGCCTCGCAGCTGCGCAAGAGGTCAGAGGTCGTGGTGGCCGCCGCTAAGGTGGGCGAGACCCCAATCGATAACAACTTGCGCTCATTGATTATTATTATTACTGTTATTGTTTTGTTGGTCCAGCTCGTCGTGGCTGATGGTGAGCTTGTCGGCCATGTGCTGTACGCCGACCTCGCTGTCGGCCAGGAGCTGGGCGAGCTTTTATCGTGCGTGCCTTGCATTTCCTTTAAACGTGCATCACGGTCGATGAGGTGCTGTCGGAACTCCTCCACCACCTGCCCCTCCTCGCGAGGCCGCTCCGGTAGCAAACGATAATCCCGGGTCGTGTCCAAGATGGGGTTGACGGTGGTATTATTATTATGGTTGTCGTCGTCTTCGTGTTCTTCGCCCACCCGCCGACGGTCGTCACGGGCCTGTCTGGTGGTCCTGGCCGACACCATCGCGCCGCCAGCTTTATAATTCGCCGTGCCCCAATTCTTCTGCAACGTGTTTTTATTCTTCTTTTGGGCCTCAATCGCCGCCTTGAGCTGTTCCATCGACTGCTCCAAGTTTTGGTGATTCTCGCGTCGTTCTTGAACCTTTTTGATCACCTCCGCGACGTTGCCGGCGACGGTGAGGTCGCGTAGTCGTAAGTATTGTTCCTTCAGGGTCTCCACTCGCTCGGTTTCCTCCGGTCTTAGCGCGACAGAAGAGGCGCCACTGCGGTTCTGACGTTTCTTCTGTTGCTGTCCTGCCGCGGCCGCCATCGCACGACTGTGACGGTCCTCCTGCTGCGCCATTTTCTGCAATAATAATTGATTCTTGCGCTCCAGGGCGTCGCGCTTTTCTTGCACAAAACTGCGCTTTTCATCGGTCGTTTTACGTTGTGTTTTACGGTCTTGCAATAATTTATTTTTAAGATTGGCCACTTCCATTTTTGCGGCATCGCGCTCCTTGGCGGCGGTGTTCCCCACGGCGGTGAGGTCGCCCAGCTCCTTCTCTGCCTGCTGCAGTGCCTTCTCCGTGCTGGAGAGCTGTGTATCAAACCCACCTTGCTCCAGCTGCAATCGCTCCAACAGGGTCTCGTAAGTTTGACGAATGGCGCAAACCTCATTGTGTTTGACCAAACACTTATCCAGTCGATTCTCTAGCGCACGGATTTTCTGTGCAATGGGGGAACCCTCGTCGAGCCCCTCTCCGCCCTCCTGCTGCACCACACGTGTCTCCTCCTGCGTCCGTTCAATTTCTTTTGTGAGCTCGGTGTTCTTGGCCTTGACCGCGTTAATACTTCGCTTGAGGACCGCCACCTTGTTGTGCAATAATTCTTCTTCTTTTTCGTAGTGGTCCTCCATCGTGACGTTGGACTGTCCTCGCTGGGTCTGCGTCAGAGCTTGCTGCAGTTCCTTGTTTTCACGACGAAGGGTGGTCAGTAGTTCATTGTTGCGGCGGAGCTCGGCCTGCACCGACTCCACTTGGTTCCGCTGGCCAACATCTAGCACGGACTGACGCTCCTTGGCGAGGTTTTCACTAGAGGTGTCGAACGTGCTCATTTGGTTTTTTTTTTTATGTTTTTAATTTTTTTTTTTTTAAAGTGAAATAAAAACACACTAATGATAAATAAAAGAGGGAGAGAATTTATGGAATGGAATGATAAGTGGAATGGAAAATAAAGGTTTAGAAAAAAAAAATTGTGAAAAAAAATTTGTTCTTTTTATTGGGAAGATCTGAAGTATGTTTTACTTTCTTCCCCTCTAGCGGTTAGCAGAAGCTTTTTGGCGTATGTATGCATTTGTTTGTAAACGTATAAATGATGAAGCAACAGTTTTAAAAAATGTACAGTAGCACAAAAATAATAAAAATACAAAAAAAAAAGTGACTTTTCTATTTTTTAAAGATTCAATAATTTCGTCATCCCAATAAACTGTCCTCCATTAAATTCATTTTGTTGTATTCTTTCATTATTATTATTATTATAATGATTGTTATTTTGACAAAAGTGTAATTGATTCTTGGTGACCACATGAACAGTAGAATACAATGGGAATAACTCTTCAAATACCAACAATGGTACAACCAGCCTCTGTGGTGTGGATAATATCTTCATGGATTGTATTATTTTCATTTTTATCTTCCAATGTGATTTTATTTTCCGTGACAATCGGTTTTGTCCGGTGAAACGACAACAATGGAAACCGCTGCGAGAACAGCACACTCCCTAACAATAACAGTACCACACCAGAAAACAACAACACCGTAAAAAACGGAAAAGATCGTTGCGTCTGTGCAAAAGCACGAGGTCCTTCTGGTCAAGTCTTCTCTTACCTCCTCCACCCTCGTCACATACTTTTCCTTCATACTCTCATAAAACACACGCAACGTGTACTCTCGTTTGACAAAGACATGATACAATACATGCAGAATAGAGTCCCACCACGCCTTGAGCATATTCTTAATAGGGCTGGCGACGGTAATCCAGAAGGTGACCACGCTACCCCACCACGAGGAAACTAAAAATGAAATATTGGAAGGTGGGGAGGCCGCGCCGCTGCCTTGAAAAGGGTACCACAAAAAACGAAACAGGCGACTGCCGCCGGTGAGGTTGGGCGGTTTAACTTGCAACACGTATTGTACCAGTAACAGCGGCCCCAGCAGCACAACTTTCCCTGTCATGAACACAACGAGCAGCAGAGAGGAGACCACCCGATAGAGAGAGCCTACCAAGTCAAATAACAACAAGAACGGCAGTCGCAGCAGTACATAATAGAAAAGCCGTACCATAGGGGTCACCAACCACACCAGAAAAGAAAGGGGCGAGCTGTAATAATAATAATACACCGTGTTACTGAGAGAGACTACCACCGACAGCAGATAGGCACCCCAGACGGAAAGTTTTAATTTGAAATGTTTTTGTAAAAAGACAGAAAACGGCTCGACGAGGTGGGACACAAAGTGCGTCAGTTGCGGTAGATGCTTGTAAAGATCGTAGACCCCCACTGCCAAGGAAAGGATAGGCCACACGTTGGTGAGAATAGTGTACAACACGCGGTGCAGACGGCGATAACACCCAATCGAGTTGGCGACCCACACCGCCCACGGCGGGAGACCACTCTCGAACAATTTTAACAATCTTTTCTGTGATGCGAGGGAGGCACAGTACGGGTGCGTCCCAGGCGGTGGTAGAAGGATCTCTCTCAGGAGTGAAATAAAGTGAGGGTCGCTGCTATAAATCGATAAAATCGTATCCCGGTGAGTGGACATGTGTCGTCGTGAGATGACCTCTGACGAGGGTTGGGGATGCATCTCATTGCGTAGGGCATCGGATAAACTAAATGTATTATTATAATGGTGTGGTGGAGGGAGGACCGTGCTGCGCCGTGGGGAGGGCGGTAGGAGGAGCTCACTGTCGGCCACCACAGAGACACCACGCCTAGTGGGATAACTGCTCCTTTCCTTCTTTTCCGGTGTCGTCTCCTTTTTCTTTTTCTTTCCATTCTTTTCTTTTTCTTCCTCGGCATACGGCACGCGGTGACTCACCCCCTTCTCTAGCTGTTCTCTAATTAATAAGAGATCATCCACACATTGATAATAGGTTAACACATCCGTCATACACTCGTAGTAATACGTATGTACCTCGGTGACCTCCAGGGACCAGCGACAGCCGTTTAGCTTCGATTGCACATCCATGCCGGTAATTGCCTCCTGCGGCACCTCCACCACTTCCACCCCTTTTTTACGACTGGATTTGTTTTTTTTTAGTTCCGCATTATTATTATGATTATCTAATGACAGTGGTGGTAGGAATTCCATATTACTATTATTATTATTATTATTATTATTAACATTGTGATTGGGATGACGGCTGGTGGGCGTGAGCAGCGGTGAGAAGGCAGACCGAGGAGAGGGTGGCACCATCGTTATATTATTAGAATGATTTGCAGGAAACGGACTTTCCGCTCTGCTGAACTGTGAAGAAGCGAAAGAGCCGGTCAGAGAGGGGTTCTCCTCCGGTTCCTCTTCTTCCACTGGTTGGAGTGCATTCATCGTTCGTCGGACTAACTTTCCTTTATTGTAGGCGAAGGCAGGGGCGGCGATCATATTTCTTTTCTTCCACTCTCTTATCCATGCACGGAGCCCTTTTTCCTTTTTTTTATCGCTTTCATTCTTTTTATTATCCTTATTATGATTATTTTCGTCTGGACAAAAGTGGTTTGGTTTTTCTTCGACCGGTTCGACCAAAAAGACAAATTTATTTCGTGGTTGAACACGAAATAGAAATCGAACCGTGTGCCCCACCACCTCCCCTTTTTTAATTCGACGATAATTATAATAATCCCAACCGCCCGTCACGGTGGACCAGCGACCTAAGCTGAGGTGATGTACCAGTATAGGGGGTACACCAACATGATAAGAATGATTATTGGAATAAGGGTTGTAGTCCATCCCGTAGGGATAGAAGACATTCCAGTGCGTCGGCTGGGCGGAGTGTGCATTCTTTTTATTTTCATTTTCATTATTATTATTACCATTATTATTGTTTTGATACATGTACTGCAGTTCGTCGGGCTGATCGTTGTCAAACACACTTCGACAACTAAATTCCATATCCCCTTCGAAATTATTTATTATTATTATTATTTTCAGGTTGAAACACTTTTGTAGCAGAACGCATCACATTGGCTAGTGGTTCATTATTATTATAATGATGGGGATCGAATGCTATCATATCTTTTTGAGGTGGTGTGAAGGCATAACGCGCGTCGACGGTAGGAGAAGACACTACTCTATTATTATTATTAGTATTATTATTGTGATAAATAACCTTTACTGGACTGCTGTCAGACGCGCTAGGCTTCCGTGACGGTGGGGGCATCGTAGTACTATTATTATTATTACCACTGTTATTATTATTGTTGAATGTTTTGGGAACGCGAAGGATGACGCCAGTCTCACGGATTGGGTCGTCCTCTGGCAGAACGACCCAACCGTCGCTGAACTCACTTCCGGATCGACTGTGATGGCTGAAGGACATACTATTATTATTATGTTCCATTTTCTATCAAGTATATTTTCTAGATGGGACAGCTTTCTTTGCTTAGAAAAAAAAAAAGAATAAAGAAAAAAAGGATTTTTTTTTTTGAAAAAGTAAAACAACATTTCATTAAGGGGCGCAAAATCAAAAACGACAAACACAATGTGTACTTTTTTTTATTTTTTATTCTACTTGAACCAATCAAATAAACAATGAAAAAAAATGATTCATGAAAAAAAAAAAAAAAAAAAAACAAAAATATCTACAAGGTGGCTTTTTTAAAAAGAGTCTCCAATATACCTTTCTATTATGATTACAGCAAATTCTGTCTCATGCTTTCTTCCGGAATGTTTATGATATAATGGTAAGAAAGTTCTACGTTAGCCATTTTTTTATTTTTACTCTTCCATGCGGAAAAACGAAAGTATATATTCTTTTTAAAATCAGCAAAAAAAAACATCAAAAATAAAATCATTTTTTCAGGTTGGAATAACATTAGAAAACACAAACAGAAAAAAAAGCGAAATGAAAGAAAAGGAATCACTACGAAACCAAAAAGTTAAAAACTTCTTTTTCATAAAAAAAAAAAAGTGTTCCCTTTTCTGTTTCCGTCTTTGTTTTTCTTCTACATATCAATTCTTTTTTTCATTTTTCCGTCTTTAACCATTATAGCTCGTGGTCGTAGCGAGCCTTGCGGGCGGCGGCCTCTTCCTTGGTCTCCTTACGAGGAGAGGACCCACGGCGAGGGCTCTTGCTGGGGCTCTTCGTCTTGGAGTCGCTGCGGTCGCGGGTGGCGCTGACTTCCGTGGTGGAGAGCGGCATGGGCACATCGCGGGTACGGACGGCACTGGTATCCTCCTTGCTGTTGCGCTTATTCTTGGAGGGACTACTGCCGCTGCGGTTGCGGGAGGGGCTCGTGCCGGCGCCAGTCTCACCGCCGGAGAGAGGGACGGCGCGGGTGCGGGTGGCACTGGTCTCGGTGGCGGCAAGGGATCCACGATCGCGGGTGGCGCTGACCTCCGTGGTGGAAAGCGGCATGGGCACGTCACGGGTGCGGACGGCGGCACTGGTGTCCTCCTTGCTGTTGCGCTTGTTCTTGGAGGGACTACTGCCGCTGCGGTTGCGGGAGGGGCTGGTACCCGATCCGCTCTCCCCACCGGAGAGAGGAACTGCCCTAGTGCCGTTGCTGCTGTAGGCGTTGCTGGCGTAAGCGGCGGCGGTACCGGGATTGTACACCTCGTCACGAGGAGGGTTGGTGTACTCACCGGCGTCGAGCGTCCTACCTCGGGTCGCCGCTGGCTGCTGCAGGTTGCTGTAACCGGTGGCCACCTGCGTGGGGTTGAGGGTGCCGGCGTTGCTGTCCTTCACCATCGATCCGTCGCGGACGAGGGAGCTGCCCTGCTCCTTGAGACGAGCGACCTCATCGTACCAGATGCGGTAGCGCACCTCCGCGCCGTGGGGGACGTAGACGACGATGGGGAGCTTGCTGTTGTAGCGGAGGGTGGGGCCGGCGGACTCGATGGGGATGAAGGCACGCTCGGGGCCGGTGGGCTGGACGGGGTCCTGGGTCTTCTTGTTGATCACTTGGCCGAACTGCACCACGTAGTAGTCGTAGCCCCAGCCCTGCACCGTCTTCTCGTCAATCTGACCCTGGATCACATACTTGGACTCGTCGTCGACGTACATGGTCTTACCAGGGAGGAGCTCAATCTTGAGGTGCTGCTGCTCCACGCTCTCGTCCTTGGGGTCGAGGTAGATGACGTGGCGCTGGTACTCGCTGTCGGGCTCGGGGTAGGGGGCCTTGTAGTCGGATAGCTGAGGCATCGGGACGGTAGGGGGTGGTGTTGCGAAAAGAGAATACTAAATGGGCTAATACAATAGAAGGAAAAAAAAGGGGAAAGGGAAATGCAAACAAATATCAGAAAGGAAGGAAAAAGAACATTACTTGTTACTTGACAGAATCCGTGTAAATGTATAGTTCTTTTTAACTGCTTGCTAAAATAATAAAAAAAAGCAAACGAAAACATTAAGAGAAAAAGACAAAAAAAGTAAAACGAAACGTGATTTACATTGTTTCGGTTTCGTATTTAAAATAGACATGTTTAGAATGTTTTTTTTTTTTACTCCTCCTTGGCAGCGATACCCTCCACACCGCCGGTAGCACTCCAAATGCGATAGCGCAGTTCAGCGTTCTTGGGCACGTAGACCACAATCGGTAACTTGCTGTTGTAGCGAATCAAGTCCGCACCTCCCATCGCCACGAACTTTGGTCTCTTCTCCGCCGCGTCGCCCAGTGGCCTCATCCTCGTACCCGCCATGGGGCCGAGCTGCACGACATGATAACTGTAACCCCAACCCTCCACCGTCTTCTGTTCGATCTTACCACCAATGAAGTGATGGTTGGCGCCGTCGACCATTTCGACACGACCGGGGATGAGTTCCACCTTGTAGTCGTAGTCTTCGTCCTCCTTCTTGTCGAGGTAGATGACGTAGCGCTTCTGGTCCGCGGTGGGTGCGGGATAGGGAGCCTTGTAGTCCGCAAGAGTGGGCATTGTGTAGTGAGTTAGATTAGTAGTAATAAAAGAACTTACAAAGAAAGGGAAAGAGTGATGATTGAAAAAAAAAAAAAATCAGCGGTGAAGATAACCTCACACGGTTCTTGTTTAAATACTTTTAGAATACTGCGTTTTTCTTGTTTTCCGTCTTGATTTACTGTTTGCTAAAACAAAAAGCAAACGAAAACATAAAATAAGTGAAAAAAGGCAAACCGAAACGAAATTTAATTACATTTTTTTTTTTCTGTTTCGCATTTAAAATAGACATGTTTTTCTTTTTCTTTTTTACTCCTCCTTGGCAGCGATACCCTCCGCACCGCCGGTGGCGCTCCAGATGCGGTAGCGCAGTTCAGCGTTCTTGGGCACGTAGACCACAATCGGTAACTTGCTGTTGTAGCGCATCAGCTCCGTGCGAGCCATCCCCACAAACTTGGGCTTCTTCTCCGCGGCATCGCCCAGAGGCATCATCAAGGTACCCGCCATAGGGCCGAGCTGCACAACGTAGTAGTCGTAACCCCAACCTTCCACGGTCTTCTCCTCAATCTTGCCACCAATGAAGTGACGGTTGGCGCCGTCGACCTTCTCGATGCGGCCGGGGATGAGTTCCACCTTGTAGTCGTAGTCTTCGTCCTCCTTCTTGTCGAGGTAGATGACGTAGCGCTTCTGGTCCGCGGTAGGTGCGGGGTAGGGAGCCTTGTAGTCCGCAAGAGTGGGCATGATGAGATGAGAGTTTGTAGTGAGTTAGATATAATAAATGAAAGACTTGGAAAATAAGGGGAGGGAGAACTGTGAATACAAGAATAAGTTTCAAGAAATACAGTGATGGTGGCAACAATGTAGAACACCTTTGATTTTTTTTTTTTTTTTGCTTTTACAAAAGCAAGCTGAGCATAAATCAAACAAACAAACAGAATCTATTCTTTTTCGTCTTCCTCTTCATCCTCATCCTCTCCATCCAAGGCAGAGAAGGAACCAAACTGCTTATTCCAGTCCTCATAGCGGATGACCTCCGACTGCCCCACGCTGGGCTTCAGTCGGCGGAGCGCTTTTAAGAAATCTTTCATGACGATCGGCCGCAGATCACTCGCCTTCACCACGCTGAGGCTCCCTTTACCAAGTTCCCGCAGCGGGCCCATCGCGGCATCCTTGCACAGCAGCTTCAGGTCCGCGCCGGAGTACCCCTCGGTCTTGGCCGCTAGCTGGTCTAACTCCTCCTCCGTGAGATGGTGCACCCGCCGCTGTGTTTGGGCAACTTCCTCCCCACTGGCCTCCCCGGTACTGGCCTCCAACAGCTGCAGCAGACGATGAATCAGGAAACGGCGTCCGTTAAAGTCTGGGAGCGGAATGTACAAACGCTTCTCCATTCGTCGTCGGGCCGCTTCGTCGAGTTCGTCTGGTCGGTTCGTGGCGCCAATGAGCAACACTCGCTCCCCCCGGTCAGTGCCAACCCCGTCCATCTGCACCAGAAACTCGGTCTTCACCCGTCGCACCGAGTCCGTCTCGCCCTCCCCTCGCGCCGACAGCAAACTGTCCACCTCGTCAATAAAGATGACAGACGGTTGTTTCACGGTCGCCACCGCGAAGAGCACGCGCACCAACTTCTCCCCCTCCCCATCCACTTGGACATGAGAGAGGAGGCGGAGATATTAAGGAAAGTGCACTGGGCGCGGTTGGCGATGGCACGAGCGATCATGGTCTTACCCGTCCCTGGAGGACCGAACAGCAACAACCCACGCGGGGGGTCGCGCAGCCCCACGAAGAGGTCTGGTCGCCGCAGCGGCCACACAATCGCCTCCTCAATCGAGTCCTTCGCCTCCTGCAGTCCTGCAATGTCCTCCCAGCCAATTTCCTTACTCCCAGCACACTCTACGATTTCACCCGCAATACGGGCAATGAGACTCACCTCCACGTCCGCGAGAGAGGGAGGGATGGTGCCGTCTGGTAATAACAAGGAAGGAGGAAAGGGCGGCTCGCCGTCACTCTTATCACCGGAGGTCGCGGGGGTCTTGACGGTTGGTTTCGGGTTGGCTGGCTCCTCATTATTATTATTATTATTACCGCGGAAAGGCGGTTGGAAGCCAGGGCGGCGGAGGCCAATGTTCGGTTTATTCGTACTGTTGACCCCACCAAGGGCAGACACACTTGTTTTACCATTCTTGACGTCTTGCAGTAATTGCTCTCCAGCAGAGACGAAACCACTATTCGTATTATTATTTGTGTTATTGTTATTATCGCCGTATTGGTACGGAGGTGCATGACGAGGACGATCTCTATTATTATTGTTATTGTTGTTATTCTGTAGAAACTTTGGAAAGCGTTCGTTACCGCTGTTATTCACTATTATTATTATTATTATTATTATTATTGTTATGACGGGTACAAACAATAAACCCATCGGGGTTGGGATTATTATTATTCAACATGGGTGTTTTGTCAACTGGTGGCATCCCATTATTATTATTATTATTACTATTTGTCCAAGGAGAAAACATGGACTTGAACTGTTCCACATTATTATTATTATTTTGATTACTCTGTTCTGTTGCAAATCGTTTTGCCGACGCGTCATCGACTGTTTCCTTATTATTATTATTATTGGTTTGGGGTACCAATGGCAGCGGAGAACGCGCCCTCTTAAAAGAAAACGAAAAGGAGTTTTTCGTGTGGGATGGCAGAGGTGAAGTAGACCGCCTTTTACTATTGTCATGTCTAGAATGATGATTAGGATTATGATTTAGGTTTTCGTCGGAAACTACAATCTCTTCCTTTTTGAGAAAACCATCCGCCGTGCTGGATGCACTGTTCGTGGAGGAAAGCAGCCGCTGCAGGAGTGGACTCTCCTTCCACAAGATAGGATCACGTGTGTTTGTATGTACCTTATTTTGGATTGCGTTTTGTTTTCCATTTCCTTCCGATCCTAACGTGGAAAGAAAAGGTGCCAAATGCAGCACAAGATTAGTGAAATATGATTCATTATTACTATTACCATCGGAGGTGGGAAAGTGGTTTTGCACCCCGTGAAGTGCCAACGCCTGTCGCATGCTGTCCATCACAACTTGCCGTTCTCTATCAGTGGATTTGCCGTCCTTCGACTCTTCGTGTATAAGGGAAGATATATGAAAGGATTTGGCTAAACTATCGAAACAGTGTGTTTCATTATTTTCTGATTCTTTTAGGGATAAAAGAGCTTCAAACATTCTTCTTTTTATCGCTCTCTTTTTTTTGAAACTAACCGAAGAAAAAAATAAAGAAAGAAAGAAACGTTAACGTTAGTTGTGTTCGATAATAATAACATAATTTTCAGAAAAGTAAACGCAATACGAATAAAAACAAAAACATTGTTTTTTTTTTCTCTTCACATTCATTCCAAGCATGTTTTACAAAAGACCACCACAGCCGCACTCGCCCGTAACGCCACCAAGCACTCTGTTCTTGCCCATAGTATTTTATTGTATTCTTCGAAACAAAAACCATTATTATTATTATCTAATTGATTCTGGAAGAGTTGATCCACTTTTTGGAATTCCGTTTTCATTGTTTTTGTCATGGTTTCCTCACTTTTCAGCATTTCATCGTTGTATATGATATTCGTCAAAAGGGAACGGAAAAAGGCTTCTTTTTCGTTATTATTATGAGGATGGTTTCCCTCCAATCCCCCCATCAGTATACTTCTCATCTTCTCACTGGTATTATGATTACCATTGCATGAAAATGATTCCTGTATATCTTCTTCCAATACACTATTTTCATTTCCATGACGCCTCTTCGAGTTCTTTCCGATGGACTGCCAAGTAGACTGCAATCGGGACTGTAACACCGTCCGCCATTTATCGATTGGTGTGTGGTCTATCACCTCTTCTCTCATACGGAGCTGCGGTACATTGTCTTGTAGGTAATGCACGAAATGGTAGAACACACTGGTGAAGTTTGTCGCTTGATCAAACTTGTGCTGCCATTGCTGGCAGAGTGCTACACTAGAAGTGAGGGGGGAGGGGGACCCGTGCCCTAGCAGGCTGTCTAACAGAGAACTCAATACCTCCCGCTGTGCTAGGGCCTCTGCCTCCCGCTGTGCGAGTGCCTCTGCCTCACGCTGTGCGAGTGCCTCTGCCTCCCGCTGTGCTAGGGCCTCTGCCTCCCGCTGTGCTAGGGCCTCTGCCTCACGCTGTGCGAGTGCCTCTGCCTCCCGCTGTGCGAGTGCCTCTGCCTCCCGCTGTGCGAGTGCCTCTGCCTCACGCTGTGCTAGGGCCTCCGCCTCACGCTGTGCGAGTGCCTCTGCCTCCCGCTGTGCTAGGGCCTCTGCCTCACGCTGTGCGAGTGCCTCTGCCTCCCGCTGTGCGAGTGCCTCTGCCTCACGCTGTGCGAGTGCCTCTGCCTCACGCTGTGCTAGGGCC
This sequence comes from Angomonas deanei, assembly GCA_903995115.1. Taxonomy (NCBI): domain Eukaryota; phylum Euglenozoa; class Kinetoplastea; order Trypanosomatida; family Trypanosomatidae; genus Angomonas; species Angomonas deanei. Next base: position 257,035 of record LR877167.1, read on the forward strand.
TCTGCCTCCCGCTGTGCGAGTGCCTCCGCCTCACGCTGTGCGAGTGCCTCTGCCTCCCGCTGTGCTAGGGCCTCCGCCTCACGCTGTGCGAGTGCCTCTGCCTCCCGCTGTGCGAGTGCCTCTGCCTCCCGCTGTGCGAGTGCCTCCGCCTCACGCTGTGCTAGGGCCTCTGCCTCACGCTGTGCGAGTGCCTCTGCCTCACGCTGTGCTAGTGCCTCTGCCTCACGCTGTGCGAGTGCCTCTGCCTCCCGCTGTGCTAGGGCCTCCGCCTCCCGCTGTGCTAGGGCCTCCGCCTCCCGCTGTGCCCCTGTTTCGTGTTTCGGTGTTTCCTCTACATCAGTGGACGCCGGTGCTGCCAGCGTGACGACCTCACCCAAACGAGATTTCTTCTTTTTCTTGGCACTGTCTCCCTGATGTCGGACGAGGGGTACGATAATAATAGGGTCCGGGGTAGGACCATCGGCTGGGGTGTCACTCATCTAGTGTTTCTATGTTCTTTGGATGGCTTGTATCTGCTGATGATAAAATAGAAGGAAGAGAGTGAGGAATGATGCAAGGAGTTCCATGTGTTTTATCATGGTGTGGCCAATATATTCAAAACAACAGAAATAGGAGTTTTTTTTTTTTTAACAGTACTGTATGGTTTATACATGGAATTTTTTTTTTTCATAGATATTATGACTTCCGGGAAGTATGGGTTGGAATAATTACTTTTTTTTTGTTTTTCTTTAAAGGAAAACAACTCAACATCCGTTAGTAATGATTTTATTTACTAATATCACCAATATCACAAATAATAATTATTTTTGGTTTTTTTTTTTTTTTTGTATTTAGCTTAAATAAAAGTAGTAGTTAAAATAAAAATGAAAAATGAATCGGGAAGGATAGAAAAAAACTCACAAAAAAAATCCGCTATAATCATAACGGTCAACAAAATGCCACAGCAAAAATGAAAAACAAACAAAAAAATTGAAGATAATCGCATATTTTTCTTTTTTTAACCCTTAAAACACAAAAAAACAAAAAAGATCTAAACACCATTTTTTTTTTTTTAAACTCTTCCGAGAAGGTTTCGTTATTTCTATAAAAATCCTATTTTTTTTTTTTTTAATTTGAACCCAATGACTTAGAAGACGGTACGACTGATTATTATTATTATTATTATTAATTGTTCTTCTATGATTTTTTTTTTAATTTTTATACCATATCAACAAGAATCCTTTTTCTTGTTTCTCTACTTCATTCCTATTTTTCGCGATAATGATTATTATACTTATTCTTATTCTTCTTTATTGCTTTACTTCACATAGTTGTTCGTGGTCGGGTTGCTTCCCTTCGTGTTCGCGCTGCCACGGGTGGGGCGGGGAGGAGGGGTGGGTCGTACATTAAAGGAAGACGGTCGTCGCTCGGTCGGGGCGGGGGAGCTGCCGCTGGTACCGCGGGGCGTCGGGTTGGAGCGAGGGACGCTGGCGGTTCTCTGCAGGCCGGTTTGGTCCACCCGCTTCGTGTCAAAACTGGGGTCTTGCTTGGCCAGCTCCCGCAGCGCCACGGCCTGGTAGAACTTGCTGAAGTCACTGAAGTCGACGAGCTTGGGGAGGGCACCGGTGGCGTCGGGGAAGGTGAGCTTCTCGACGTCAGTCCGGCGCATCTGCCGTCCCTCGGCGACGGTGAGCATCACGTAGTCGGTGTAGTCCATGCGGTCCAACACGCCAAAGTGGTCCACGTCAACTCCATCAAAGAAGAAGCGTAGCTTGTCCACGTCCTCGACGCTGAGTGGGATGTCAGACGTCTTGTCCCGCTTCATGCGGACAATCATGCGCTTGATCAGCTTCTCGCTCTCCTGCTTACTCTGATTCACAAAGGCGAGGCGCTGACGCTCGTCGAGGAACTTGCTTCCCTTGTTCGCCCGCGCCGCGCGGATCGCCTCGAAGAGGGCCTGGTTGGGGTCCTCCGACTTGGCGTCCGCCTCCGGTCGGGTCTCCCCGACGGTGGCACGGACACGGTCCACATAACGGTTCGGCTTTCTTCCCTCCTCCGCGGCCACCTTCGTCTTGGCAATGTTCTCGACAATCGTGCGCATCTGCAACTGCAGGTTGGGGCTGCTCTTGTAGTTGTCCCTCGCTAGCTTCTGGAACTCCTTGTCGTCGGTGAAGCCAACCTCGATGAGGGACAGACCACTGGGTAGGGCGGGAAGGAACGGGTACCGGGCGAAGAGGGCCTCGTTGGCGGCCTCCTTGCGCAGGGACCAGTTCGTCATGTAGGAGAGCACCTTATCGTCCTTGATGGTGCCGCTCTGCAGCAACTCCTGCGCGGTGTCGTCCTGACTGATCTCCTCGTCGTTGAGGTAGCTCCACCGCATGGGGGTGCAGCGGGGGTTGTGGAGGGTGGCGGTGCTCGCCTGGGCGGCCGCCTGCTCGCGGCGCTTACGGTTCTCCGCCACCTTCGCCTCCAAGTCACCCTCGGCGGGTTTCTGCGAAAGCTTCTGTACAATCTCCTCGACAGCGGTGTCGATGTCCGCGACGCGTGCCTTGAGAAGGGGCGTCCCCTCCGGCGTCCGCGACGCAGAGGCGTGCTTGAGAAGGTCGAATCGCTCGTTAATGAGATCCATCGCCGTCTCGTCCGCCTCCACCTCCTCCGGCTTCACCACACGCTTGTTGGTGTGCTTCGTCGCCTCAATGCGGGCCGTCACGTAGCGTCGTGTCAGGTGGTCGGGGGACTCCTCCACGTCACGCTTCTTGCGGGCAGGCTCAAGGGACCCTCCAATGTCATCCTTGATGCGTGCGTTACCGTCGTCCATCTGAATACTCGTCGCGCTCGCATTCATGGTGCGGCGCTTCTTCGGGGGCTGCGCCGGCTTCACGGGTCTGCGCGTAGTTCTCGCCGCCGCGTCGTCGAGCAGAACGTTGTCCTCCTTCAACTCACCATGCTCGTCCATCTCAATGTTGGAAATACTAATGTTGTTCTTTCGGCGAGCACTCTGTCCACGCTTCTTACGCGACGTACCACGGCTGGTGGCGCGACTGGCGGGCTCGGAGACCGCCTGGTCGGAGCCTAGCGGCAGCGCGGGGTCATCCCCCTTGCTGGGCTGCAGCGGTCCGACTGACACCTCCGGCGCCTCTCCAGTGGCGGTGAGGGTCATGGAATTGTGCTTGGACATGCCTCTCTTGCGGGTCTTCTTGGTGACATCCGGCTCATCCACGGCCTGAACGTTGCTGTTGGATTTTTGGCGTCGGGTCGCCGGCTTGCGTGGGGCGCGGTTGGGTTGTCCGGCCGGCTTCGTTGGCACTCTCTGCTTGTTCTCCTCGCCCTCGAGGTTGTCCAGGTTCTTCTCGTACAGCTCACCCACCTCCATATCCGGTATCGCACTAATCGACAAGTGCGAGGTGATGCTGGTCCTCTTGACCTTGACCCTCTTCTTGAGCACGCGCTTCTTCTTCTTCTTGGGCTCCTCATCGGTAGTCGGGTCCGCTCCCGTCTCCTCCCTCTTCGCGTCGGACAGGGGCACGGAGGAGTTGACGCTGCTGCCCAGGAGCATCATGGAGCCGTCTTCGTTCACCTGATAGGCAATGTTGTCCGGAACGGAGCTCACCACCCCTTGAGACCGCTTCTTATTCGACCGTTGACGTCTCTTGCCGCCGTCGCTAACCACCTGCGAGTCGCTCATCGCCTCCGACCCGGGCAGACTGGTGCGTCGCTCGTCTTCTCGAATCTCCGTAAACACATTATCGGGCACCGCCGCAATCTCCAAGTTGGACCAACTCGTGTTGCGCTTCTTGCGGTCCCTCGTTCGCTTCGCCGCCGTCGCGGAGCGCTTACGCTCTCCCTTGATCTCGGGAATATCGGCGAAGCTGACCATGCGGTTACGGTGATGTCTCTCCTTCAGTCGGTGCTTCCAGCGGGCGTTAAGCTGATCGATCGTCATGTCCTCCGGGTGGATTCCGTCGCTGTCGGCGCACGCCTTGGCGGCATCCTCCACGTACTTGCTGTCGTTCAGAAGCTCCACGCTGCGCTTCATCTCCTCCCGCTCAATCGACTCCATCACCTCCTTCTGCGGCACCTTCTTGAGCTGCTGTAGTCTCTCCGCCTCCAAGTTCTTGAGATGCTCGTCATCCTTCGCGGCGGGGTTGATGTCGCGGATGCACACAGGGAAGGCATCGTGAAGATCGGCAAACTCCTTCGCCACATCGCACTCCGCGTCCTCGTATGTACCGCACATGCGCTTCAGCACATCCGCGTCGGTCGGTTGCACCTCTCGGCCCAACAGATCACGCACATCACGGGTCACCACCGTCCTTGGTACCTCCCCGGCGACGGACTTGACGTCCCCGAGGAACTGTTCTTCCTTCACCACGCTGTCAGAGGCAAGCTCCTCCGCACATTCACGGAGAAGATCTTCGTAAATGCGGACTGTGTCACGGTCGACGGAGTCCTTGGCGAGCGACTGCAACCACTTCTTGAGGTACGAGCGGTACGTCGAGTCGTCCTGCAGATTTAGTTCACGTAAAGGCACATTGCGGACATCGTTGTACTCCAAGAACGGGTTGCGGGCCCGTACTGCTTCGTTATCATCGGCACGCCACACCAGCACATCCTTGATCTGACGACCCTTCGCGTCGTAGTACTTCAGCATATTCTCCTCCGACTCCACAATGTCGCTACCCTCGGGGAGGGGAACATCGGAGACGAGGATGCCGTGCACACGACGAGGCAGACGCGGGCAGCGCTTTCTACGCTTCTTAATTTCCTCATTCTTTCCTTCCGCCTTCTTCATGACGTACTCCTTCAGCTTCTTCTCCGCCTCTTCGATCGCCTCGAAGTTGGGAGGGTCCTTCCTCGCCTCATCCAGGGTGTGTGCCAGCGTACGGAACTCGGGGTCGTTCGTCGCGCCCAATTCACTCAGGCGGATACCCATCACCGGCTCCAACGGGAGGAATGTGTAGCGATCGTTGAGACTCTCCGCCTCGAGGAATTGACTCTGTTGCCAGGTCGCCTCCCCTTCCGCGAGGGACTGCACAATGTCGGAAATCTGCTTCTCCAGCCTCTTCTTCTTGGAGCTGTTGGTGCGCTCGGGATCACTCAAGAGTCGCTCGTAACTCTCCATCAGCTTATTATAGGACGGGTTGGTCTCGAACTTGATGGACTGCAGCGGGACCGGCAGCGCGCGTACGTCGACAAAACGTAATTTGGTCCGGAGTGCATTTTCCCTACCAACGTACTCTGCCATCTGCCCAGCACACTTGTTCTTGATTTCCTCCTCCTTCTTCTTCACGGACTCCAGCTTGCGACGTAGCGGGCCCACCACGTCCTCCCGCTGAGCAGCCAGCCGCATGAACTCATCGTCGTTTTCAAGGCCTAGCTCTGTGATGGGGACACCATCGATAACGGGGGGCAGGAACGGGTAGCGCTCGAGGAGGTCCGCCGGGGGTCGCAGAAGCGCCTCACGCTCGTCGACCAGCTTCAGGAACTCTTCATTGTCCTCCAGACCAATCATGGAGAGAGGAATGGTGTCCGCCTGGCGGCGTAGGAAGGGGAAGCGGCGGAGCATTTCATTATCCTGACGCTCGAAGGCCAACCTCTGTCTGGCGGTGTCACTCGTCAGCTGCTTCAACCGTAGTTTCATCAATTCTCCCACGCAGTGCAGCGCCGCCGACTTACGCTCCGACGCGAACTGCATCTTCTTTCGCTGCAGGTAGAGGTAGTAGGAGTCTGTCATCGCCCTCATGCTGGCCGCCTTGGCCGCCGTCACCAGACTCACATCATCCAAATCATCCATCTCATCTTCTTCGTTCTCGGGGTCATCCATGAGGAGCGGCTGAGGACGACGGCGGGCCTGGCGTCTCTTCCACAGACGATGCTTGTATTGCGCCTCATCCCGCTTCTTCGTCAGTGCGTCTATTTCTTCGGGACTCTTCTTTTGGGTCTTGGCGGCTCTCAAGTCTGCTTCTGCCGTGCAGTAGTCATTCAGCGCATTCAGTACACAGCGTTCGTCCCCGATGAGGGCGATAGAACGCAGTCTCATTTCCGCCTCCGCGGTATCTAGCGCGTCATTGTCAGCATCGAGGATTCGCATCCAGTCGTCATATGTACTTTGTAAGGTGGCATAATAGTCATCCTCGATGATGGCAGGATTCACATCACGGACGCAGTTCGGGTAACGCTGACGGAGGTCCTGTAGCTCTAGCGCAATATCCTTCTCCGACTTGACATACTGTCCCAACAACTCCTCTCCTCGCTTCTGTATCTTTTCCTTGCCTTCCTCCACATCCTTCTCGTCGGAGTCTGGATTCTCCACCACATTGAGACGCAAATCTGCAATCTCTTCATCCTCTGGTAAACTGAGGGCGGCGAAGAAGACCGGCACCACACGGCATCCTCGCGGCAGGTAGTGACGGCGTCCCTTGAGGTCCGCCGCAACCGCCTTGCTAGCCATGTCATCAATACGGTCTCGTAACTCACCGTCAAGGTCTTCAATCGCGGCGAAATCGACTGGCAAGCGGCTCAACAAACGGTTTCTTCTGCGTTTAAGCGTCTTCACATTCTTGTCATTATCAAACGCTAATTCGTGCAGGGGTACAAGTCGAACGTCGTTATACTTGAGGTATGGATTTCTTGCACGCACGACCTCATCTTCATCCGATTGGAAGAGCTCGAGCGCCTTCACCTCACTTGCCACCACACGTGCCGCATCGAGGAGCTCCTTCTCCGACGGGTTATTCTTCTTTGCCACCGCCTGGAACTTTTCATCGGTGTCGAGGGGAAGATTGCCCAGAAGTACACCGTCCACGCGCTTGGGGAGGAAGGGATACTTCTTCCTTAGCCTCTTCGTTTGCTCCTCCTTCTCCTTTGCCAGCACGCACGCCCGGTCCATTAAACTCTTCTCCAGCACCGCCACAGCGGAGGTGTTCATAGGGGTTTCTGCATAGAGATCCAAAAGACCGTTTGCAAAGGCACGGAACTCGGGGTCCTCCATCACACCGGCGTCGCGCAACGTAATGCCGTCAACCGGCTCTTCGGGCAGGAACGGGAAGCGCTCGTGCATGTTCTCGGCGTCAGTGAGGTGTCGTCGGAGCAGTTCCGCCTCATCTTCTGCAGCGCGGGCGATCAGATCATTCAACTCCTTCTCCAGGCGCTTCGCCTCCGGCCCGTTCGCCGTCTCGGGGTCCTTTGCCAGCTCATCGAGTTGTGCGAGTAGCTTCTGCACGTCCGGCCTGCTCTCCAGGCACAGGTCACGAAGCTGCACACCGGTGGGGAGTGCACCGACGAAAGGCATGCGGTCGTGGAGATCCTTCTCCTCCTTGACACCAGCGGCAACCACCTCCTGAGCTCGTACCTTCATGGCGTGCTCGAGAGCAGCCAGGTCGGCACGCGGTGTCTTCGGGTCAGCCTTCTTCTTGGCGTACTCATCTGCCAACTTCATGAACTCATCGTCGTCCTTCAGACCTACTTGGCTGAGGGGCTCCCCGGTGGCGGTGTTGCCCAGGAAGGGATACTGCTCGTGCATCTTCTCCTCCGCCCGCATCTCGGCACGCGCCGCCTTCTCCTTGTCCTCGTTCAACTGCTTCTGACGTTCCTTCATCTGCTCCTCCACGCAGCGGATAGCGGGCGCGTTGGCACTTTCGTCTTCGTTCATCAGGGCGTCACGGAGCGCCTGCAGCTCTTGGTAATAGGGGTCGTTGTAGCGGAGCGTGGCCACACGTCTGGACTGTGGGGGCAATTCGGTGTCGGCCTCTCGCTCCCGAAGCTCACCAGGAGTCATGTCGGGAACTTCGCCAACATTCAGAGCGCGGCGAGTACGGTGACGGTTGCGACGCTTGTGATAGTCTTCCGGCAAGTCACCCTCCTCCAACACGACGTCGTCCATCTGCAGTAGGCAAGTGGGTCTGTCGCGCTGACGGCGGCGGCGTCTGGAACTCTCCACCGCAATACCGCGTTCCCTCAGCGCCTTCTCCTTTTCTGTGATGGGTGCCTTGTTGGCAACGGGGTCGGACAGGAGACCTTCCCTTTCCGCGTGCAGTTCAGCAAACACAGCATCGCGCCCGACGGCCTCAGACACATCACGAGCGCACATGGGGTACTGGCGAAGCACGTTCATGCGGGCCTTGGCTGCCTTCTTCTCGTCGTCCACATCTTCGTCAACAAGCTCCTGTATTCTCTCCGCCATCTGCTGATCGATAGCGCGGATCGCGTCCTGGTTGGCTGCGGGGTCCTCGGAGAGTGCCGCTCGCTGCTTCATCAAGTTCGACACAATGGGGTCTCCTCCCACATTCAGCGACGACAGCATTGCGGCGCCCTTTGGACGCTTGACGGTAGGAAACGTAGCTTCAAGTCGTGCCTCTTCGTCGAGCTTCTTCTTTGCCAGTTCGTCAGCGCGGTCCTTCAGCTTCTCCTCCACGGCCTTGATCTTATCCGCGTTCTTCACAGGGTCCTCCATCAGCTGCAGACGGCTGTCATACAACTTGTTGTACTCTGGGTCCTTGTTAAGTTCAAGCTCTCGCAGTGGCACGCCGCGCACGTCGTTCGTCTTCAGGAAGGGGTTTCGAGCCCGCACTTCTTCATCGGCGTTGTGACGGAGAATATCCAGAGCTTTTTCGTCTCCCGCCAGCTCTTCAGCACGATCCCTGAGCTGGTCTTCCAGCGCCTTGATCTCATCAGCGTTCTTGACAGGGTCCTCCTTCTTGAGCTCCTCCAGCTGGTTGGCCAGCTCTTGGAACTTTTCATCGGTGTCGAGGGGAAGATTGCCCAGAAGTTCATCGTTCACGCGCTTGGGGAGGAAGGGATACTTCTCCTTCGCCTCATCTGTGGCGTCCTTCACGTCCTTGGCCAGCTCCTCGGCGCGGTCCTTCAGCTTGTCTTCCAGTCCCTTGATCTTGGGCGCGTTCTTGACGGGGTCCTCCTTCTTGAGGTCCTCCAACTGGTTGGCGAGGGCGCGGAACTCGGGGTCCTCCATCACACCGGCGTCGCGCAACGTAATGCCGTCAACCGGCTCTTCGGGCAGGAACGGGTAGCGCTCGTGCATGTTCTCGGCGTCAGTGAGGTGTCGTCGGAGCAGTTCCGCCTCATCTTCTGCAGCGCGGGCGATCAGATCATTCAACTCCTTCTCCAGGCGCTTCGCCTCCGGCCCGTTCGCCGTCTCGGGGTCCTTTGCCAGCTCATCGAGTTGTGCGAGTAGCTTCTGCACGTCCGGCCTGCTCTCCAGGCACAGGTCACGAAGCTGCACACCGGTGGGGAGTGCACCGACGAAAGGCATGCGGTCGTGGAGATCCTTCTCCTCCTTGACACCAGCGGCAACCACCTCCTGAGCTCGTACCTTCATGGCGTGCTCGAGAGCAGCCAGGTCGGCACGCGGTGTCTTCGGGTCAGCCTTCTTCTTGGCGTACTCATCTGCCAACTTCATGAACTCATCGTCGTCCTTCAGACCTACTTGGCTGAGGGGCTCCCCGGTGGCGGTGTTGCCCAGGAAGGGATACTGCTCGTGCATCTTCTCCTCCGCCCGCATCTCGGCACGCGCCGCCTTCTCCTTGTCCTCGTTCAACTGCTTCTGACGTTCCTTCATCTGCTCCTCCACGCAGCGGATAGCGGGCGCGTTGGCACTTTCGTCTTCGTTCATCAGGGCGTCACGGAGCGCCTGCAGCTCTTGGTAATAGGGGTCGTTGTAGCGGAGCGTGGCCACACGTCTGGACTGTGGGGGCAATTCGGTGTCGGCCTCTCGCTCCCGAAGCTCACCAGGAGTCATGTCGGGAACTTCGCCAACATTCAGCGCGCGGCGAGTACGGTGACGGTTGCGACGCTTGTGATAGTCTTCTGGCAAGTCACCCTCCTCCAACACGACGTCGTCCATCTGCAGTAGGCAAGTGGGTCTGTCGCGCTGACGGCGGCGGCGTCTGGAACTCTCCACCGCAATACCGCGTTCCCTCAGCGCCTTCTCCTTTTCTGTGATGGGTGCCTTGTTGGCAACGGGGTCGGACAGGAGACCTTCCCTTTCCGCGTGCAGTTCAGCAAACACAGCATCGCGCCCGACGGCCTCAGACACATCACGAGCGCACATGGGGTACTGGCGAAGCACGTTCATGCGGGCCTTGGCTGCCTTCTTCTCGTCGTCCACATCTTCGTCAACAAGCTCCTGTATTCTCTCCGCCATCTGCTGATCGATAGCGCGGATCGCGTCCTGGTTGGCTGCGGGGTCCTCGGAGAGTGCCGCTCGCTGCTTCATCAAGTTCGACACAATGGGGTCTCCTCCCACATTCAGCGACGACAGCATTGCGGCGCCCTTTGGACGCTTGACGGTAGGAAACGTAGCTTCAAGTCGTGCCTCTTCGTCGAGCTTCTTCTTTGCCAGTTCGTCAGCGCGGTCCTTCAGCTTCTCCTCCACGGCCTTGATCTTATCCGCGTTCTTCACAGGGTCCTCCATCAGCTGCAGACGGCTGTCATACAACTTGTTGTACTCTGGGTCCTTGTTAAGTTCAAGCTCTCGCAGTGGCACGCCGCGCACGTCGTTCGTCTTCAGGAAGGGGTTTCGAGCCCGCACTTCTTCATCGGCGTTGTGACGGAGAATATCCAGAGCTTTTTCGTCTCCCGCCAGCTCTTCAGCACGATCCCTGAGCTGGTCTTCCAGCGCCTTGATCTCATCGGCGTTCTTGACAGGGTCCTCCTTCTTGAGCTCCTCCAGCTGGTTGGCCAGCTCTTGGAACTTTTCATCGGTGTCGAGGGGAAGATTGCCCAGAAGTTCATCGTTCACGCGCTTGGGGAGGAAGGGATACTTCTCCTTCGCCTCATCTGTGGCGTCCTTCACGTCCTTGGCGAGCTCCTCGGCGCGGTCCTTCAGCTTGTCTTCCAGTCCCTTGATCTTGGGCGCGTTCTTGACGGGGTCCTCCTTCTTGAGGTCCTCCAACTGGTTGACAAGGGCGCGGAACTCGGGGTCTTCCATCACCCCGGCGTCACGCAACGTAATGCCGTCAATCGGCTCGTCGGGCAGGAACGGGAAGCGCTCGTGCATGTTCTCGGCGTCAGTGAGGTGTCGTCGGAGCAGTTCCGCCTCATCTTCTGCAGCGCGGGCGATCAGATCATTCAACTCCTTCTCCAGGCGCTTCGCCTCCGGCCCGTTCGCCGTCTCGGGGTCCTTTGCCAGCTCATCGAGTTGTGCGAGTAGCTTCTGCACGTCTGGCCTGCTCTCCAGGCACAGGTCACGAAGCTGCACACCGGTGGGGAGTGCACCGACGAAAGGCATGCGGTCGTGGAGATCCTTCTCCTCCTTGACACCAGCGGCAACCACCTCCTGAGCTCGTACCTTCATGGCGTGCTCGAGAGCAGCCAGGTCGGCACGCGGTGTCTTCGGGTCAGCCTTCTTCTTGGCGTACTCATCTGCCAACTTCATGAACTCATCGTCGTCCTTCAGACCTACTTGGCTGAGGGGCTCCCCGGTGGCGGTGTTGCCCAGGAAGGGATACTGCTCGTGCATCTTCTCCTCCGCCCGCATCTCGGCACGCGCCGCCTTCTCCTTGTCCTCGTTCAACTGCTTCTGACGTTCCTTCATCTGCTCCTCCACGCAGCGGATAGCGGGTGCGTTCTTGTCAGGATCCTCCTCAATGAGGGCATCACGGAGCGCCTGCAGCTCTTGGTAATAGGGATCTGCCTTGTATTCTTCGTCTGGCAAATTATCTACATCCCTCTTCAATGGTTCGGCGGCGAGACCGCCGTCTTCATCCGGCAGCTCAGCAACCTCGTCATCCTCAATCATACTCATATCCGCTGCCTTGGGCTTAAGGTGAGCCGACGGGCGTCTGCGGCGCTTGTCACGCGCGGCCAGTTCGTTCGCGCGGTCGTGCATGGCCTCCTCGACGTCGCGGATCTCGTCTGCGTTCTTCTCGGGGTCGGTGAGCAGGGCGTCACGCTTGCCGGACAGCTCAGCGAACTCGGCGTCTCTGGGGATCGCGGGGCTGGGGTCCACGCCGCACATGGGGTACTCGCGCATGAGCTCGCGCTGTGGCTCGGCGGCCTTCTGTCTGTCGTCAGCAGCCTTGTCCGCCAGCTCACGTACGCGGTCGTTCATGGCATCCTCTACCGCCTTCAGTGCCTCCGCATTCTTCTCGGGGTCTTGCGCCAGGTCGTCGTGTTGCTTGGCTAGCTTATTGAACTCCTCATCTTCCGGCACGCCCAACGTGGGCAGCATGGGGGCGCCACGCGGCTTCTCCACGAACGGGTACTTCGCGAGAACCTCGTCCTCGGCGTGAATCTTCTCGTCCGCCAGTTCGTCAGCGCGGTCCTTCAGCTTCTCCTCCACAGCCTTAATTTCGTCCGCGTTCTTCACAGGGTCCTCCATCAGCTGCAGGCGGTCGTTCCACAGCTTCTTGTAGGGCTCATCATCCTCCACCCCGAGCTCCCGCAGTGGCACGCCACGCACGTCGTTCTTCTCCAGGAAGGGGTTGTGGGCGCGAACGTCTTCGTTATCGGCGTCGTACAGAGCCTCCACGTCATTGGCGCGATCGGCCAGCTCTTCAGCACGATCCTTGAGCTGGTCTTCCAGCGCCTTGATCTCATCGGCGTTCTTGACAGGGTCCTCCTTCTTGAGCTCCTCCAGCTGGTTGGCCAGCTCTTGGAACTTTTCATCGGTGTCGAGGGGGGAGATTGCCCAGAAGTACATCGTCCACGCGCTTGGGGAGGAAGGGATACTTCTCCTTCGCCTCATCTGTGGCGTCCTTCACGTCCTTGGCCAGCTCCTCGGCGCGGTCCTTCAGCTTGTCTTCCAGTCCCTTGATCTTGGGCGCGTTCTTGACGGGGTCCTCCTTCTTGAGGTCCTCCAACTGGTTGGCGAGGGCGCGGAACTCGGGGTCCTCCATCACACCAGCGTCGCGCAACGTAATGCCGTCAACCGGCTCGTCGGGCAGGAACGGGAACTCCTCGTGAAGATCAGCGTCCTTGATCGCGTCTCTGTGCTTGGCAGCCGCCTCATCGAATGCGATAAGTTGGGCAAGATCGTTCATAGCCTTCTCCAGACGCTTCGCCTCCGGCCCGTTCGCCGTCTCGGGGTCCTTTGCCAGCTCATCGTACGCTGCGTGCAGCTTGGCAAACTCGGGGTCGGAGTCGAGGTCCAGCTCGCGAAGTGGGGTCTTACCGACATCCACGAAGGGAAGCGCGTCGCGCAATGCCTTCTCTTCCTCCGCGGCCTGGTCGGCGAGCTCCTTGGCACGATCCTTCATCTGCTCCTCAACGTCCTTGAGTGCCTCCTCATTCGCTTCGGGGTCCTGGGCGAGACGCGCGTGCTCCTCCGCAAGTGCGGCGAACGGCTCGTCGTCCTTCAGGGGCAGTTCCTCAATGGGAATTCCGTTGATCTCGCTTGGCAGGAAGGGCATCTGCTCCAGAAGCGCGTCCTTCTGACGAGCCTGTTCAGCCGCCGCCTTCTCGTCGTCGTCCTTGAGTTGCTCGGCGCGGTCCTTCATCTGCTCCTCCACGCAGCGGATAGCGGGCGCGTTCTTGTCGGGGTCTTCCGCAATGAGGGCGTCACGGAGTGCCTCAAGTTGTTCGTAGTAGGGGTCCTTCATGTCCGTGCCGGCTAGGCACGGCGTCTCCTGTGCCTCGCGCTTCAGTGGCTGGTCTGGCAGACCGCCGTCCTCATCCGGCAGCTCAGCAACCTCGTCATCCTCAATCATACTCATATCCGCTGCCTTGGGCTTAAGGTGAGCCGACGGGCGTCTGCGGCGCTTGTCACGCGCGGCCAGTTCGTTCGCGCGGTCGTGCATGGCCTCCTCGACGTCGCGGATCTCGTCTGCGTTCTTCTCGGGGTCGGTGAGCAGGGCGTCACGCTTGCCGGACAGCTCAGCGAACTCGGCGTCTCTGGGGATCGCGGGGCTGGGGTCCACGCCGCACATGGGGTACTCGCGCATGAGCTCGCGCTGTGGCTCGGCGGCCTTCTGTCTGTCATCAGCAGCCTTGTCCGCCAGCTCACGTACGCGGTCGTTCATGGCATCCTCTACCGCCTTCAGTGCCTCCGCATTCTTCTCGGGGTCTTGCGCCAGGTCGTCGTGTTGCTTGGCTAGCTTATTGAACTGCTCATCTTCCGGCACGCCCAACGTGGGCAGCATGGGGGCGCCACGCGGCTTCTGCACGAACGGGTACTTCGCGAGAACCTCGTCCTCGGCGTGAATCTTCTCGTCCGCCAGTTCGTCAGCGCGGTCCTTCAGCTTCTCCTCCACAGCCTTAATTTCGTCCGCGTTCTTCACAGGGTCCTCCATCAGCTGCAGGCGGTCGTTCCACAGCTTCTTGTAGGGCTCATCATCCTCCACCCCGAGCTCCCGCAGTGGCACGCCACGCACGTCGTTCTTCTCCAGGAAGGGGTTGTGGGCGCGAACGTCTTCGTTATCGGCGTCGTACAGAGCCTCCACGTCATTGGCGCGATCGGCCAGCTCTTCAGCACGATCCTTGAGCTGGTCTTCCAGCGCCTTGATCTCATCGGCGTTCTTGACAGGGTCCTCCTTCTTGAGCTCCTCCAGCTGGTTGGCCAGCTCTTGGAACTTTTCATCGGTGTCGAGGGGGGAAGATTGCCCAGAAGTACATCGTCCACGCGCTTGGGGAGGAAGGGATACTTCTCCTTCGCCTCATCTGTGGCGTCCTTCACGTCCTTGGCGAGCTCCTCGGCGCGGTCCTTCAGCTTGTCTTCCAGTCCCTTGATCTTGGGCGCGTTCTTGACGGGGTCCTCCTTCTTGAGGTCCTCCAACTGGTTGGCGAGGGCGCGGAACTCGGGGTCCTCCATCACACCAGCGTCACGCAACGTGATGCCGTCAATCGGCTCGTCGGGCAGGAACGGGAACTCCTCGTGAAGATCAGCGTCCTTGATCGCGTCTCTGTGCTTGGCAGCCGCCTCATCGAATGCGATAAGTTGGGCAAGATCGTTCATAGCCTTCTCCAGACGCTTCGCCTCCGGTCCGTTCGCCGTCTCGGGGTCCTTTGCCAGCTCATCGTACGCTGCGTGCAGCTTGGCAAACTCGGGGTCGGAGTCGAGGTCCAGCTCGCGAAGTGGGGTCTTACCGACATCCACGAAGGGAAGCGCGTCGCGCAATGCCTTCTCTTCCTCCGCGGCCTGGTCGGCGAGCTCCTTGGCACGATCCTTCATCTGCTCCTCAACGTCCTTGAGTGCCTCCTCATTCGCTTCGGGGTCCTGGGCGAGACGCGCGTGCTCCTCCGCAAGTGCGGCGAACGGCTCGTCGTCCTTCAGGGGCAGTTCCTCAATGGGAATTCCGTTGATCTCGCTTGGCAGGAAGGGCATCTGCTCCAGAAGCGCGTCCTTCTGACGAGCCTGTTCAGCCGCCGCCTTCTCGTCGTCGTCCTTGAGTTGCTCGGCGCGGTCCTTCATCTGCTCCTCCACGCAGCGGATAGCGGGCGCGTTCTTGTCGGGGTCTTCCGCAATGAGGGCGTCACGGAGCGCCTCAAGTTGTTCGTAGTAGGGGTCCTTCATGTCCGTGCCAGCTAGGCACGGCGTCTCCTGTGCCTCGCGCTTCAGTGGCTGGTCTGGCAGACCGCCGTCTTCATCCGGCAGCTCAGCAACCTCGTCATCCTCAATCATACTCATATCCGCTGCCTTGGGCTTAAGGTGAGCCGACGGGCGTCTGCGGCGCTTGTCACGCGCGGCCAGTTCGTTCGCGCGGTCGTGCATGGCCTCCTCGACGTCGCGGATCTCGTCTGCGTTCTTCTCGGGGTCGGTGAGCAGGGCGTCACGCTTGCCGGACAGCTCGGCGAACTCGGCGTCTCTGGGGATCGCGGGGCTGGGGTCCACGCCGCACATGGGGTACTCGCGCATGAGCTCGCGCTGTGGCTCGGCGGCCTTCTGTCTGTCGTCAGCAGCCTTGTCCGCCAGCTCACGTACGCGGTCGTTCATGGCATCCTCTACCGCCTTCAGTGCCTCCGCATTCTTCTCGGGGTCTTGCGCCAGGTCGTCGTGTTGCTTGGCTAGCTTATTGAACTCCTCATCTTCCGGCACGCCCAACGTGGGCAGCATGGGGGCGCCACGCGGCTTCTCCACGAACGGGTACTTCGCGAGAACCTCGTCCTCGGCGTGAATCTTCTCGTCCGCCAGTTCGTCAGCGCGGTCCTTCAGCTTCTCCTCCACAGCCTTAATTTCGTCCGCGTTCTTCACAGGGTCCTCCATCAGCTGCAGGCGGTCGTTCCACAGCTTCTTGTAGGGCTCATCATCCTCCACCCCGAGCTCCCGCAGTGGCACGCCACGCACGTCGTTCTTCTCCAGGAAGGGGTTGTGGGCGCGAACGTCTTCGTTATCGGCGTCGTACAGAGCCTCCACGTCATTGGCGCGATCGGCCAGCTCTTCAGCACGATCCTTGAGCTGGTCTTCCAGCGCCTTGATCTCATCGGCGTTCTTGACAGGGTCCTCCTTCTTGAGCTCCTCCAGCTGGTTGGCCAGCTCTTGGAACTTTTCATCGGTGTCGAGGGGGAGATTGCCCAGAAGTACATCGTCCACGCGCTTGGGGAGGAAGGGATACTTCTCCTTCGCCTCATCTGTGGCGTCCTTCACGTCCTTGGCGAGCTCCTCGGCGCGGTCCTTCAGCTTGTCTTCCAGTCCCTTGATCTTGGGCGCGTTCTTGACGGGGTCCTCCTTCTTGAGGTCCTCCAACTGGTTGGCGAGGGCGCGGAACTCGGGGTCCTCCATCACACCAGCGTCACGCAACGTGATGCCGTCAATCGGCTCGTCGGGCAGGAACGGGAACTCCTCGTGAAGATCAGCGTCCTTGATCGCGTCTCTGTGCTTGGCAGCCGCCTCATCGAATGCGATAAGTTGGGCAAGATCGTTCATAGCCTTCTCCAGACGCTTCGCCTCCGGTCCGTTCGCCGTCTCGGGGTCCTTTGCCAGCTCATCGTACGCTGCGTGCAGCTTGGCAAACTCGGGGTCGGAGTCGAGGTCCAGCTCGCGAAGTGGGGTCTTACCGACATCCACGAAGGGAAGCGCGTCGCGCAATGCCTTCTCTTCCTCCGCGGCCTGGTCGGCGAGCTCCTTGGCACGATCCTTCATCTGCTCCTCAACGTCCTTGAGTGCCTCCTCATTCGCTTCGGGGTCCTGGGCGAGACGCGCGTGCTCCTCCGCAAGTGCGGCGAACGGCTCGTCGTCCTTCAGGGGCAGTTCCTCAATGGGAATTCCGTTGATCTCGCTTGGCAGGAAGGGCATCTGCTCCAGAAGCGCGTCCTTCTGACGAGCCTGTTCAGCCGCCGCCTTCTCGTCGTCGTCCTTGAGTTGCTCGGCGCGGTCCTTCATCTGCTCCTCCACGCAGCGGATAGCGGGCGCGTTCTTGTCGGGGTCTTCCGCAATGAGGGCGTCACGGAGCGCCTCAAGTTGTTCGTAGTAGGGGTCCTTCATGTCCGTGCCAGCTAGGCACGGCGTCTCCTGTGCCTCGCGCTTCAGTGGCTGGTCTGGCAGACCGCCGTCTTCCTCCGGCAGCTCAGCAACCTCGTCATCCTCAATCATACTCATATCCGCTGCCTTGGGCTTAAGGTGAGCCGACGGGCGTCTGCGGCGCTTGTCACGCGCGGCCAGTTCGTTCGCGCGGTCGTGCATGGCCTCCTCGACGTCGCGGATCTCGTCTGCGTTCTTCTCGGGGTCGGTGAGCAGGGCGTCACGCTTGCCGGACAGCTCGGCGAACTCGGCGTCTCTGGGGATCGCGGGGCTGGGGTCCACGCCGCACATGGGGTACTCGCGCATGAGCTCGCGCTGTGGCTCGGCGGCCTTCTGTCTGTCGTCAGCAGCCTTGTCCGCCAGCTCACGTACGCGGTCGTTCATGGCATCCTCTACCGCCTTCAGTGCCTCCGCATTCTTCTCGGGGTCTTGCGCCAGGTCGTCGTGTTGCTTGGCTAGCTTATTGAACTCCTCATCTTCCGGCACGCCCAACGTGGGCAGCATGGGGGCGCCACGCGGCTTCTCCACGAACGGGTACTTCGCGAGAACCTCGTCCTCGGCGTGAATCTTCTCGTCCGCCAGTTCGTCAGCGCGGTCCTTCAGCTTCTCCTCCACAGCCTTAATTTCGTCCGCGTTCTTCACAGGGTCCTCCATCAGCTGCAGGCGGTCGTTCCACAGCTTCTTGTAGGGCTCATCATCCTCCACCCCGAGCTCCCGCAGTGGCACGCCACGCACGTCGTTCTTCTCCAGGAAGGGGTTGTGGGCGCGAACGTCTTCGTTATCGGCGTCGTACAGAGCCTCCACGTCATTGGCGCGATCGGCCAGCTCTTCAGCACGATCCTTGAGCTGGTCCTCCAGCGCCTTGATCTCATCGGCGTTCTTGACAGGGTCCTCCTTCTTGAGCTCCTCCAGCTGGTTGGCCAGCTCTTGGAACTTTTCATCGGTGTCGAGGGGAAGATTGCCCAGAAGTACATCGTCCACGCGCTTGGGGAGGAAGGGATACTTCTCCTTCGCCTCATCTGTGGCGTCCTTCACGTCCTTGGCCAGCTCCTCGGCGCGGTCCTTCAGCTTGTCTTCCAGTCCCTTGATCTTGGGCGCGTTCTTGACGGGGTCCTCCTTCTTGAGGTCCTCCAACTGGTTGGCGAGGGCGCGGAACTCGGGGTCCTCCATCACACCAGCGTCACGCAACGTGATGCCGTCAATCGGCTCGTCGGGCAGGAACGGGAACTCCTCGTGAAGATCAGCGTCCTTGATCGCGTCTCTGTGCTTGGCAGCCGCCTCACCGAATGCGATAAGTTGGGCAAGATCGTTCATAGCCTTCTCCAGACGCTTCGCCTCCGGTCCGTTCGCCGTCTCGGGGTCCTTTGCCAGCTCATCGTACGCTGCGTGCAGCTTGGCAAACTCGGGGTCGGAGTCGAGGTCCAGCTCGCGAAGTGGGGTCTTACCGACATCCACGAAGGGAAGCGCGTCGCGCAATGCCTTCTCTTCCTCCGCGGCCTGGTCGGCGAGCTCCTTGGCACGATCCTTCATCTGCTCCTCAACGTCCTTGAGTGCCTCCTCATTCGCTTCGGGGTCCTGGGCGAGACGCGCGTGTTCCTCCGCAAGTGCGGCGAACGGCTCATCGTCCTTCAGGGGCAGTTCCTCAATGGGAATTCCGTTGATCTCGCTTGGCAGGAAGGGCATCTGCTCCAGAAGCGCGTCCTTCTGACGAGCCTGTTCAGCCGCCGCCTTCTCGTCGTCGTCCTTGAGTTGCTCGGCGCGGTCCTTCATCTGCTCCTCCACGCAGCGGATAGCGGGCGCGTTCTTGTCGGGGTCTTCCGCAATGAGGGCGTCACGGAGCGCCTCAAGTTGTTCGTAGTAGGGGTCCTTCATGTCCGTGCCAGCTAGGCACGGCGTCTCCTGTGCCTCGCGCTTCAGTGGCTGGTCTGGCAGACCGCCGTCTTCCTCCGGCAGCTCAGCAACCTCGTCATCCTCAATCATACTCATATCCGCTGCCTTGGGCTTAAGGTGAGCCGACGGGCGTCTGCGGCGCTTGTCACGCGCGGCCAGTTCGTTCGCGCGGTCGTGCATGGCCTCCTCGACGTCGCGGATCTCGTCTGCGTTCTTCTCGGGGTCGGTGAGCAGGGCGTCACGCTTGCCGGACAGCTCGGCGAACTCGGCGTCTCTGGGGATCGCGGGGCTGGGGTCCACGCCGCACATGGGGTACTCGCGCATGAGCTCGCGCTGTGGCTCGGCGGCCTTCTGTCTGTCGTCAGCAGCCTTGTCCGCCAGCTCACGTACGCGGTCGTTCATGGCATCCTCTACCGCCTTCAGTGCCTCCGCATTCTTCTCGGGGTCTTGCGCCAGGTCGTCGTGTTGCTTGGCTAGCTTATTGAACTCCTCATCTTCCGGCACGCCCAACGTGGGCAGCATGGGGGCGCCACGCGGCTTCTGCACGAACGGGTACTTCGCGAGAACCTCGTCCTCGGCGTGAATCTTCTCGTCCGCCAGTTCGTCAGCGCGGTCCTTCAGCTTCTCCTCCACAGCCTTAATTTCGTCCGCGTTCTTCACAGGGTCCTCCATCAGCTGCAGGCGGTCGTTCCACAGCTTCTTGTAGGGCTCATCATCCTCCAGCCCGAGCTCCCGCAGTGGCACGCCGCGCACGTCGTTCTTCTCCAGGAAGGGGTTGTGGGCGCGAACGTCTTCGTTATCGGCGTCGTACAGAGCCTCCACGTCATTGGCGCGATCGGCCAGCTCTTCAGCACGATCCTTGAGCTGGTCTTCCAGCGCCTTGATCTCATCGGCGTTCTTGACAGGGTCCTCCTTCTTGAGCTCCTCCAGCTGGTTGGCCAGCTCTTGGAACTTTTCATCGGTGTCGAGGGGGAAGATTGCCCAGAAGTACATCGTCCACGCGCTTGGGGAGGAAGGGATACTTCTCCTTCGCCTCATCTGTGGCGTCCTTCACGTCCTTGGCGAGCTCCTCGGCGCGGTCCTTCAGCTTGTCTTCCAGTCCCTTGATCTTGGGCGCGTTCTTGACGGGGTCCTCCTTCTTGAGGTCCTCCAACTGGTTGGCGAGGGCGCGGAACTCGGGGTCCTCCATCACACCAGCGTCACGCAACGTGATGCCGTCAATCGGCTCGTCGGGCAGGAACGGGAACTCCTCGTGAAGATCAGCTTCCTTGATCGCGTCTCTGTGCTTGGCAGCCGCCTCATCGAATGCGATAAGTTGGGCAAGGTCGTTCATGGCCTTCTCCAGGCGCTTCGCCTCCGGCCCGTTCGCCGTCTCGGGGTCCTTTGCCAGCTCATCGTACGCTGCGTGCAGCTTGGCAAACTCGGGGTCGGAGTCGAGGTCCAGCTCGCGAAGTGGGGTCTTACCGACATCCACGAAGGGAAGCGCGTCGCGCAATGCCTTCTCTTCCTCCGCGGCCTGGTCGGCGAGCTCCTTGGCACGATCCTTCATCTGCTCCTCAACGTCCTTGAGTGCCTCCTCATTCGCTTCGGGGTCCTGGGCGAGACGCGCGTGCTCCTCCGCAAGTGCGGCGAACGGCTCATCGTCCTTCAGGGGCAGTTCCTCAATGGGAATTCCGTTGATCTCGCTTGGCAGGAAGGGCATCTGCTCCAGAAGCGCGTCCTTCTGACGAGCCTGTTCAGCCGCCGCCTTCTCGTCGTCGTCCTTGAGTTGCTCGGCGCGGTCCTTCATCTGCTCCTCCACGCAGCGGATAGCGGGCGCGTTCTTGTCGGGGATCCTCCGCAATGAGGGCGTCACGGAGTGCCTCAAGTTGTTCGTAGTAGGGGTCCTTCATGTCCGTGCCGGCTAGGCACGGCGTCTCCTGTGCCTCGCGCTTCAGTGGCTGGTCTGGCAGACCGCCGTCCTCATCCGGCAGCTCAGCAACCTCGTCATCCTCAACCATACTCATATCCGCTGCCTTGGGCTTAAGGTGAGCCGACGGGCGTCTGCGGCGCTTGTCACGCGCGGCCAGTTCGTTCGCACGGTCGTGCATGGCCTCCTCGACGTCGCGGATCTCGTCTGCGTTCTTCTCGGGGTCGGTGAGCAGGGCGTCACGCTTGCCGGACAGCTCGGCGAACTCGGCGTCTCTGGGGATCGCGGGGCTGGGGTCCACGCCGCACATGGGGTACTCGCGCATGAGCTCGCGCTGTGGCTCGGCGGCCTTCTGTTCGTCGTCAGCAGCCTTGTCCGCCAGCTCACGTACGCGGTCGTTCATGGCATCCTCTACCGCCTTCAGTGCCTCCGCATTCTTCTCGGGGTCTTGCGCCAGGTCGTCGTGTTGCTTGGCTAGCTTATTGAACTCCTCATCTTCCGGCACGCCCAACGTGGGCAGCATGGGGGCGCCACGCGGCTTCTCCACGAATGGGTACTTCGCGAGAACCTCGTCCTCGGCGTGAATCTTCTCGTCCGCCAGTTCGTCAGCGCGGTCCTTCAGCTTCTCCTCCACAGCCTTAATTTCGTCCGCGTTCTTCACAGGGTCCTCCATCAGCTGCAGGCGGTCGTTCCACAGCTTCTTGTAGGGCTCATCATCCTCCAGCCCGAGCTCCCGCAGTGGCACGCCACGCACGTCGTTCTTCTCCAGGAAGGGGTTGTGGGCGCGAACGTCTTCGTTATCGGCGTCGTACAGAGCCTCCACGTCATTGGCGCGATCGGCCAGCTCTTCAGCACGATCCTTGAGCTGGTCTTCCAGCGCCTTGATCTCATCGGCGTTCTTGACAGGGTCCTCCTTCTTGAGCTCCTCCAGCTGGTTGGCCAGCTCTTGGAACTTTTCATCGGTGTCGAGGGGGAAGATTGCCCAGAAGTACATCGTCCACGCGCTTGGGGAGGAAGGGATACTTCTCCTTCGCCTCATCTGTGGCGTCCTTCACGTCCTTGGCGAGCTCCTCGGCGCGGTCCTTCAGCTTGTCTTCCAGTCCCTTGATCTTGGGCGCGTTCTTGACGGGGTCCTCCTTCTTGAGGTCCTCCAACTGGTTGGCGAGGGCGCGGAACTCGGGGTCCTCCATCACACCAGCGTCACGCAACGTGATGCCGTCAATCGGCTCGTCGGGCAGGAACGGGAACTCCTCGTGAAGATCGGCTTCCTTGATCGCGTCTCTGTGCTTGGCAGCCGCCTCATCGAATGCGATAAGCTGGGCAAGGTCGTTCATGGCCTTCTCCAGGCGCTTCGCCTCCGGCCCGTTCGCCGTCTCGGGGTCCTTTGCCAGCTCATCGTACGCTGCGTGCAGCTTGGCAAACTCGGGGTCGGAGTCGAGGTCCAGCTCGCGAAGTGGGGTCTTACCGACATCCACGAAGGGAAGCGCGTCGCGCAATGCCTTCTCTTCCTCCGCGGCCTGGTCGGCGAGCTCCTTGGCACGATCCTTCATCTGCTCCTCAACGTCCTTGAGTGCCTCCTCATTCGCTTCGGGGTCC
The DNA here is from genome assembly GCA_903995115.1 of Angomonas deanei. Lineage (NCBI taxonomy): Eukaryota > Euglenozoa > Kinetoplastea > Trypanosomatida > Trypanosomatidae > Angomonas > Angomonas deanei. The sequence continues at coordinate 279,819 of LR877167.1, forward strand.
TGGGCGAGACGCGCGTGCTCCTCCGCAAGTGCGGCGAACGGCTCATCGTCCTTCAGGGGCAGTTCCTCAATGGGAATTCCGTTGATCTCGCTTGGCAGGAAGGGCATCTGCTCCAGAAGCGCGTCCTTCTGACGAGCCTGTTCAGCCGCCGCCTTCTCGTCGTCGTCCTTGAGTTGCTCGGCGCGGTCCTTCATCTGCTCCTCCACGCAGCGGATAGCGGGCGCGTTCTTGTCGGGGTCTTCCGCAATGAGGGCGTCACGGAGCGCCTCAAGTTGTTCGTAGTAGGGGTCCTTCATGTCCGTGCCGGCTAGGCACGGCGTCTCCTGTGCCTCGCGCTTCAGTGGCTGGTCTGGCAGACCGCCGTCCTCATCCGGCAGCTCAGCAACCTCGTCATCCTCAATCATACTCATTTCCGCGGATTTAGGCTTCAAGTGCGTCGACGGGCGTCTGCGGCGCTTGTCACGCGCGGCCAGTTCGTTCGCGCGGTCGTGCATGGCCTCCTCGACGTCGCGGATCTCGTCTGCGTTCTTCTCGGGGTCGGTGAGCAGGGCGTCACGCTTGCCGGACAGCTCGGCGAACTCGGCGTCTCTGGGGATCGCGGGGCTGGGGTCCACGCCGCACATGGGGTACTCGCGCATGAGCTCGCGCTGTGGCTCGGCGGCCTTCTGTTCGTCGTCAGCAGCCTTGTCCGCCAGCTCACGTACGCGGTCGTTCATGGCATCCTCTACCGCCTTCAGTGCCTCCGCATTCTTCTCGGGGTCTTGCGCCAGGTCGTCGTGTTGCTTGGCTAGCTTATTGAACTGCTCATCTTCCGGCACGCCCAACGTGGGCAGCATGGGGGCGCCGCGCGGCTTCTCCACGAACGGGTACTTCGCGAGAACCTCGTCCTCGGCGTGAATCTTCTCGTCCGCCAGTTCGTCAGCGCGGTCCTTCAGCTGTCTCTTCCACAGCCTTAATTTCGTCCGCGTTCTTCACAGGGTCCTCCATCAGCTGCAGGCGGTCGTTCCACAGCTTCTTGTAGGGCTCATCATCCTCCAGCCCGAGCTCCCGCAGTGGCACGCCGCGCACGTCGTTCTTCTCCAGGAAGGGGTTGTGGGCGCGAACGTCTTCGTTATCGGCGTCGTACAGAGCCTCCACGTCATTGGCGCGATCGGCCAGCTCTTCAGCACGATCCTTGAGCTGGTCCTCCAGCGCCTTGATCTCATCGGCGTTCTTGACAGGGTCCTCCTTCTTGAGCTCCTCCAGCTGGTTGGCCAGCTCTTGGAACTTTTCATCGGTGTCGAGGGGGAGATTGCCCAGAAGTACATCGTCCACGCGCTTGGGGAGGAAGGGATACTTCTCCTTCGCCTCATCTGTGGCGTCCTTCACGTCCTTGGCGAGCTCCTCGGCGCGGTCCTTCAGCTGGTCTTCCAGTCCCTTGATCTTGGGCGCGTTCTTGACGGGGTCCTCCTTCTTGAGGTCCTCCAACTGGTTGGCGAGGGCGCGGAACTCGGGGTCCTCCATCACACCAGCGTCACGCAACGTGATGCCGTCAATCGGCTCGTCGGGCAGGAACGGGAACTCCTCGTGAAGATCGGCTTCCTTGATCGCGTCTCTGTGCTTGGCAGCCGCCTCATCGAATGCGATAAGTTGGGCAAGATCGTTCATAGCCTTCTCCAGGCGCTTCGCCTCCGGCCCGTTCGCCGTCTCGGGGTCCTTTGCCAGCTCATCGTACGCTGCGTGCAGCTTGGCAAACTCGGGGTCGGAGTCGAGGTCCAGCTCGCGAAGTGGGGTCTTACCGACATCCACGAAGGGAAGCGCGTCGCGCAATGCCTTCTCTTCCTCCGCGGCCTGGTCGGCGAGCTCCTTGGCACGATCCTTCATCTGCTCCTCAACGTCCTTGAGTGCCTCCTCATTCGCTTCGGGGTCCTGGGCGAGACGCGCGTGCTCCTCCGCAAGTGCGGCGAACGGCTCGTCGTCCTTCAGGGGCAGTTCCTCAATGGGAATTCCGTTGATCTCGCTTGGCAGGAAGGGCATCTGCTCCAGAAGCGCGTCCTTCTGACGAGCCTGTTCAGCCGCCGCCTTCTCGTCGTCGTCCTTGAGTTGCTCGGCGCGGTCCTTCATCTGCTCCTCCACGCAGCGGATAGCGGGCGCGTTCTTGTCGGGGTCTTCCGCAATGAGGGCGTCACGGAGCGCCTCAAGTTGTTCGTAGTAGGGGTCCTTCATGTCCGTGGCGGCTAGGCACGGCGTCTCCTGTGCCTCGCGCTTCAGTGGCTGGTCTGGCAGACCGCCGTCTTCCTCCGGCAGCTCAGAAACTTCGTTGTCCTCAATCATACTCATTTCCGCGGATTTAGGCTTCAAGTGCGTCGACGGGCGTCTGCGGCGCTTGTCACGCGCGGCCAGTTCGTTCGCGCGGTCGTGCATGGCCTCCTCGACGTCGCGGATCTCGTCTGCGTTCTTCTCGGGGTCGGTGAGCAGGGCGTCACGCTTACCGGACAGCTCGGCGAACTCGGCGTCTCTGGGGATCGCGGGGCTGGGGTCCACGCCGCACATGGGGTACTCGCGCATGAGCTCGCGCTGTGGCTCGGCGGCCTTCTGTTCGTCGTCAGCAGCCTTGTCCGCCAGCTCACGTACGCGGTCGTTCATGGCATCCTCTACCGCCTTCAGTGCCTCCGCATTCTTCTCGGGGTCTTGCGCCAGGTCGTCGTGTTGCTTGGCTAGCTCGCTGAACTGCTCATCTTCCGGCACGCCCAACGTGGGCAGCATGGGGGCGCCACGCGGCTTCTCCACGAATGGGTACTTCGCGAGAACCTCGTCCTCGGCGTGAATCTTCTCGTCCGCCAGTTCGTCAGCGCGGTCCTTCAGCTGTTCTTCCACAGCCTTAATTTCGTCCGCGTTCTTCACAGGGTCCTCCATCAGCTGCAGGCGGTCGTTCCACAGCTTCTTGTAGGGCTCATCATCCTCCAGCCCGAGCTCCCGCAGTGGCACGCCACGCACGTCGTTCTTCTCCAGGAAGGGGTTGTGGGCGCGAACGTCTTCGTTATCGGCGTCGTACAGAGCCTCCACGTCATTGGCGCGATCGGCCAGCTCTTCAGCACGATCCTTGAGCTGGTCTTCCAGCGCCTTGATCTCATCGGCGTTCTTGACAGGGTCCTCCTTCTTGAGCTCCTCCAGCTGGTTGGCCAGCTCTTGGAACTTTTCATCGGTGTCGAGGGGAAGATTGCCCAGAAGTACATCGTCCACGCGCTTGGGGAGGAAGGGATACTTCTCCTTCGCCTCATCTGTGGCGTCCTTCACGTCCTTGGCCAGCTCCTCGGCGCGGTCCTTCAGCTGGTCTTCCAGTGCCTTGATTCCATCAGCGTTCTTGACGGGGTCCTCCTTCTTGAGGTCCTCCAACTGGTTGGCGAGGGCGCGGAACTCGGGGTCCTCCATCACACCAGCGTCGCGCAACGTGATGCCGTCAATCGGCTCGTCGGGCAGGAACGGGAACTCCTCGTGAAGATCGGCTTCCTTGATCGCGTCTCTGTGCTTGGCAGCCGCCTCATCGAATGCGATAAGCTGGGCAAGGTCGTTCATGGCCTTCTCCAGGCGCTTCGCCTCCGGTCCGTTCGCCGTCTCGGGGTCCTTTGCCAGCTCATCGTACGCTGCGTGCAGCTTGGCAAACTCGGGGTCGGAGTCGAGGTCCAGCTCGCGAAGTGGGGTCTTACCGACATCCACGAAGGGAAGCGCGTCGCGCAATGCCTTCTCTTCCTCCGCGGCCTGGTCGGCGAGCTCCTTGGCACGATCCTTCATCTGCTCCTCAACGTCCTTGAGTGCCTCCTCATTCGCTTCGGGGTCCTGGGCGAGACGCGCGTGCTCCTCCGCAAGTGCGGCGAACGGCTCGTCGTCCTTCAGGGGCAGTTCCTCAATGGGAATTCCGTTGATCTCGCTTGGCAGGAAGGGCATCTGCTCCAGAAGCGCGTCCTTCTGACGAGCCTGTTCAGCCGCCGCCTTCTCGTCGTCGTCCTTGAGTTGCTCGGCGCGGTCCTTCATCTGCTCCTCCACGCAGCGGATAGCGGGCGCGTTCTTGTCGGGGTCTTCCTCAATGAGGGCGTCACGGAGCGCCTCAAGTTGTTCGTAGTAGGGGTCCTTCATGTCCGTGCCGGCTAGGCACGGCGTCTCCTGTGCCTCGCGCTTCAGTGGCTGGTCTGGCAGACCGCCGTCTTCATCCGGCAGCTCAGCAACCTCGTCATCCTCAACCATGCTCACTTCCGCGGATTTGGGCTTCAAGTGCGTCGACGGGCGTCTGCAGCGCTTGTCACGCGCGGCCAGTTCGTTCGCGCGGTCGTGCATGGCCTCCTCGACGTCGCGGATCTCGTCTGCGTTCTTCTCGGGGTCGGTGAGCAGGGCGTCACGCTTGCCGGACAGCTCGGCGAACTCGGCGTCTCTGGGGATCGCGGGGCTGGGGTCCACGCCGCACATGGGGTACTCGCGCATGAGCTCGCGCTGTGGCTCGGCGGCCTTCTGTTCGTCGTCAGCAGCCTTGTCCGCCAGCTCACGTACGCGGTCGTTCATGGCATCCTCTACCGCCTTCAGTGCCTCCGCATTCTTCTCGGGGTCTTGCGCCAGGTCGTCGTGTTGCTTGGCTAGCTTATTGAACTGCTCATCTTCCGGCACGCCCAACGTGGGCAGCATGGGGCGCCGCCACGCGGCTTCTCCACGAACGGGTACTTCGCGAGAACCTCGTCCTCGGCGTGAATCTTCTCGTCCGCCAGTTCGTCAGCGCGGTCCTTCAGCTGTTCTTCCACAGCCTTAATTTCGTCCGCGTTCTTCACAGGGTCCTCCATCAGCTGCAGGCGGTCGTTCCACAGCTTCTTGTAGGGCTCATCATCCTCCAGCCCGAGCTCCCGCAGTGGCACGCCACGCACGTCGTTCTTCTCCAGGAAGGGGTTGTGGGCGCGAACGTCTTCGTTATCGGCGTCGTACAGAGCCTCCACGTCATTGGCGCGATCGGCCAGCTCTTCAGCACGATCCTTGAGCTGGTCCTCCAGCGCCTTGATCTCATCGGCGTTCTTGACAGGGTCCTCCTTCTTGAGCTCCTCCAGCTGGTTGGCCAGCTCTTGGAACTTTTCATCGGTGTCGAGGGGAAGATTGCCCAGAAGTACATCGTCCACGCGCTTGGGGAGGAAGGGATACTTCTCCTTCGCCTCATCTGTGGCGTCCTTCACGTCCTTGGCCAGCTCCTCGGCGCGGTCCTTCAGCTGGTCTTCCAGTGCCTTGATTCCATCAGCGTTCTTGACGGGTTCCTCCTTGAGGTCCTCCAACTGGTTGGCGAGGGCGCGGAACTCGGGGTCCTCCATCACACCAGCGTCGCGCAACGTGATGCCGTCAATCGGCTCGTCGGGCAGGAACGGGAACTCCTCGTGAAGATCGGCTTCCTTGATCGCGTCTCTGTGCTTGGCAGCCGCCTCATCGAATGCGATAAGCTGGGCAAGGTCGTTCATGGCCTTCTCCAGGCGCTTCGCCTCCGGCCCGTTCGCCGTCTCGGGGTCCTTTGCCAGCTCATCGTACGCTGCGTGCAGCTTGGCAAACTCGGGGTCGGAGTCGAGGTCCAGCTCGCGAAGTGGGGTCTTACCGACATCCACGAAGGGAAGCGCGTCGCGCAATGCCTTCTCTTCCTCCGCGGCCTGGTCGGCGAGCTCCTTGGCACGATCCTTCATCTGCTCCTCAACGTCCTTGAGTGCCTCCTCATTCGCTTCGGGGTCCTGGGCGAGACGCGCGTGTTCCTCCGCAAGTGCGGCGAACGGCTCATCGTCCTTCAGGGGCAGTTCCTCAATGGGAATTCCGTTGATCTCGCTTGGCAGGAAGGGCATCTGCTCCAGAAGCGCTTCCTTCTGACGAGCCTGTTCAGCCGCCGCCTTCTCGTCGTCGTCCTTGAGTTGCTCGGCGCGGTCCTTCATCTGCTCCTCCACGCAGCGGATAGCGGGCGCGTTCTTCTCGGGATCCTCCTCAATGAGGGCGTCACGGAGTGCCTCAAGTTGTTCGTAGTAGGGGTCCTTCATGTCCGTGGCGGCTAGGCACGGCGTCTCCTGTGCCTCGCGCTTCAGTGGCTGGTCTGGCAGACCGCCGTCCTCATCCGGCAGCTCAGCAACCTCGTTGTCCTCAACCATGCTCACTTCCGCGGATTTAGGCTTAAGGTGCGCCGACGGGCGTCTGCGGCGCTTGTCACGCGCGGCCAGTTCGTTCGCGCGGTCGTGCATGGCCTCCTCGACGTCGCGGATCTCGTCTGCGTTCTTCTCGGGGTCGGTGAGCAGGGCGTCACGCTTGCCGGACAGCTCGGCGAACTCGGCGTCTCTGGGGATCGCGGGGCTGGGGTCCACGCCGCACATGGGGTACTCGCGCATGAGCTCGCGCTGTGGCTCGGCGGCCTTCTGTTCGTCGTCAGCAGCCTTGTCCGCCAGCTCACGTACGCGGTCGTTCATGGCATCCTCTACCGCCTTCAGTGCCTCCGCATTCTTCTCGGGGTCTTGCGCCAGGTCGTCGTGTTGCTTGGCTAGCTCGCTGAACTGCTCATCTTCCGGCACGCCCAACGTGGGCAGCATGGGGGCGCCACGCGGCTTCTCCACGAACGGGTACTTCGCGAGAACCTCGTCCTCGGCGTGAATCTTCTCGTCCGCCAGTTCGTCAGCGCGGTCCTTCAGCTGTTCCTCCACAGCCTTAATTTCGTCCGCGTTCTTCACAGGGTCCTCCATCAGCTGCAGGCGGTCGTTCCACAGCTTCTTGTAGGGCTCATCATCCTCCACCCCGAGCTCCCGCAGTGGCACGCCGCGCACGTCGTTCTTCTCCAGGAAGGGGTTGTGGGCGCGAACGTCTTCGTTATCGGCGTCGTACAGAGCCTCCACGTCATTGGCGCGATCGGCCAGCTCTTCAGCACGATCCTTGAGCTGGTCTTCCAGCGCCTTGATCTCATCGGCGTTCTTGACAGGGTCCTCCTTCAGGTCCTCCAGCTGGTTGGCCAGCTCTTGGAACTTTTCATCGGTGTCGAGGGGAAGATTGCCCAGAAGTTCGTCGTCCACGCGCTTGGGGAGGAAGGGATACTTCTCCTTCGCCTCATCTGTGGCGTCCTTCACGTCCTTGGCCAGCTCCTCGGCGCGGTCCTTCAGCTGGTCTTCCAGTGCCTTGATTCCATCAGCGTTCTTGACGGGGTCCTCCTTCTTGAGGTCCTCCAACTGGTTGGCGAGGGCGCGGAACTCGGGGTCCTCCATCACACCAGCGTCGCGCAACGTGATGCCGTCAATCGGCTCGTCGGGCAGGAACGGGAACTCCTCGTGAAGATCGGCTTCCTTGATCGCGTCTCTGTGCTTGGCAGCCGCCTCATCGAATGCGATAAGCTGGGCAAGGTCGTTCATGGCCTTCTCCAGGCGCTTCGCCTCCGGCCCGTTCGCCGTCTCGGGGTCCTTTGCCAGCTCATCGTACGCTGCGTGCAGCTTGGCAAACTCGGGGTCGGAGTCGAGGTCCAGCTCGCGAAGTGGGGTCTTACCGACATCCACGAAGGGAAGCGCGTCGCGCAATGCCTTCTCTTCCTCCGCGGCCTGGTCGGCGAGCTCCTTGGCACGATCCTTCATCTGCTCCTCAACGTCCTTGAGTGCCTCCTCATTCGCTTCGGGGTCCTGGGCGAGACGCGCGTGCTCCTCCGCAAGTGCGGCGAACGGCTCATCGTCCTTCAGGGGCAGTTCCTCAATGGGAATTCCGTTGATCTCGCTTGGCAGGAAGGGCATCTGCTCCAGAAGCGCTTCCTTCTGACGAGCCTGTTCAGCCGCCGCCTTCTCGTCGTCGTCCTTGAGTTGCTCGGCGCGGTCCTTCATCTGCTCCTCCACGCAGCGGATAGCGGGCGCGTTCTTCTCGGGATCCTCCGCAATGAGGGCGTCACGGAGCGCCTCAAGTTGTTCGTAGTAGGGGTCCTTCATGTCCGTGGCGGCTAGGCACGGCGTCTCCTGTGCCTCGCGCTTCAGTGGCTGGTCTGGCAGACCGCCGTCTTCCTCCGGCAGCTCAGAAACTTCGTTGTCCTCAACCATGCTGACTTCCGCGGATCTGGGCTTAAGGTGAGCCGACGGGCGTCTGCAGCGCTTGTCACGCGCGGCCAGTTCGTTCGCGCGGTCGTGCATGGCCTCCTCGACGTCGCGGATCTCGTCTGCGTTCTTCTCGGGGTCGGTGAGCAGGGCGTCACGCTTGCCGGACAGCTCGGCGAACTCGGCGTCTCTGGGGATCGCGGGGCTGGGGTCCACGCCGCACATGGGGTACTCGCGCATGAGCTCGCGCTGTGGCTCGGCGGCCTTCTGTTCGTCGTCAGCAGCCTTGTCCGCCAGCTCACGTACGCGGTCGTTCATGGCATCCTCTACCGCCTTCAGTGCCTCCGCATTCTTCTCGGGGTCTTGCGCCAGGTCGTCGTGTTGCTTGGCTAGCTCACTGAACTCCTCATCTTCCGGCACGCCCAACGTGGGCAGCATGGGGGCGCCACGCGGCTTCTCCACGAACGGGTACTTCGCGAGAACCTCGTCCTCGGCGTGAATCTTCTCGTCCGCCAGTTCGTCAGCGCGGTCCTTCAGCTGTTCTTCCACAGCCTTAATTTCGTCCGCGTTCTTCACAGGGTCCTCCATCAGCTGCAGGCGGTCGTTCCACAGCTTCTTGTAGGGCTCATCATCCTCCACCCCGAGCTCCCGCAGTGGCACGCCACGCACGTCGTTCTTCTCCAGGAAGGGGTTGTGGGCGCGAACGTCTTCGTTATCGGCGTCGTACAGAGCCTCCACGTCATTGGCGCGATCGGCCAGCTCTTCAGCACGATCCTTGAGCTGGTCTTCCAGCGCCTTGATCTCATCGGCGTTCTTGACAGGGTCCTCCTTGAGGTCCTCCAGCTGGTTGGCCAGCTCTTGGAACTTTTCATCGGTGTCGAGGGGGAGATTGCCCAGAAGTACATCGTCCACGCGCTTGGGGAGGAAGGGATACTTCTCCTTCGCCTCATCTGTGGCGTCCTTCACGTCCTTGGCGAGCTCCTCGGCGCGGTCCTTCAGCTGGTCTTCCAGTGCCTTGATTCCATCAGCGTTCTTGACGGGGTCCTCCTTCTTGAGGTCCTCCAACTGGTTGGCGAGGGCGCGGAACTCGGGGTCCTCCATCACACCAGCGTCGCGCAACGTAATGCCGTCAACCGGCTCGTCGGGCAGGAACGGGAACTCCTCGTGAAGATCAGCGTCCTTGATCGCGTCTCTGTGCTTGGCAGCCGCCTCATCGAATGCGATAAGCTGGGCAAGGTCGTTCATGGCCTTCTCCAGGCGCTTCGCCTCCGGCCCGTTCGCCGTCTCGGGGTCCTTTGCCAGCTCATCGTACGCTGCGTGCAGCTTGGCAAACTCGGGGTCGGAGTCGAGGTCCAGCTCGCGAAGTGGGGTCTTACCGACATCCACGAAGGGAAGCGCGTCGCGCAATGCCTTCTCTTCCTCCGCGGCCTGGTCGGCGAGCTCCTTGGCACGATCCTTCATCTGCTCCTCAACGTCCTTGAGTGCCTCCTCATTCGCTTCGGGGTCCTGGGCGAGACGCGCGTGCTCCTCCGCAAGTGCGGCGAACGGCTCGTCGTCCTTCAGGGGCAGTTCCTCAATGGGAATTCCGTTGATCTCGCTTGGCAGGAAGGGCATCTGCTCCAGAAGCGCTTCCTTCTGACGAGCCTGTTCAGCCGCCGCCTTCTCGTCGTCGTCCTTGAGTTGCTCGGCGCGGTCCTTCATCTGCTCCTCCACGCAGCGGATAGCGGGCGCGTTCTTCTCGGGATCCTCCTCAATGAGGGCGTCACGGAGTGCCTCAAGTTGTTCGTAGTAGGGGTCCTTCATGTCCGTGGCGGCTAGGCACGGCGTCTCCTGTGCCTCGCGCTTCAGTGGCTGGTCTGGCAGACCGCCGTCTTCCTCCGGCAGCTCAGAAACTTCGTTGTCCTCAACCATGCTGACTTCCGCGGATCTGGGCTTCAAGTGCGTGAGCCGACGGGCGTCTGCAGCGCTTGTCACGCGCGGCCAGTTCGTTCGCGCGGTCGTGCATGGCCTCCTCGACGTCGCGGATCTCGTCTGCGTTCTTCTCGGGGTCGGTGAGCAGGGCGTCACGCTTGCCGGACAGCTCGGCGAACTCGGCGTCTCTGGGGATCGCGGGGCTGGGGTCCACGCCGCACATGGGGTACTCGCGCATGAGCTCGCGCTGTGGCTCGGCGGCCTTCTGTTCGTCGTCAGCAGCCTTGTCCGCCAGCTCACGTACGCGGTCGTTCATGGCATCCTCTACCGCCTTCAGTGCCTCCGCATTCTTCTCGGGGTCTTGCGCCAGGTCGTCGTGTTGCTTGGCTAGCTCGCTGAACTGCTCATCTTCCGGCACGCCCAACGTGGGCAGCATGGGGGCGCCACGCGGCTTCTCCACGAATGGGTACTTCGCGAGAACCTCGTCCTCGGCGTGAATCTTCTCGTCCGCCAGTTCGTCAGCGCGGTCCTTCAGCTGTTCTTCCACAGCCTTAATTTCGTCCGCGTTCTTCACAGGGTCCTCCATCAGCTGCAGGCGGTCGTTCCACAGCTTCTTGTAGGGCTCATCATCCTCCACCCCGAGCTCCCGCAGTGGCACGCCACGCACGTCGTTCTTCTCCAGGAAGGGGTTGTGGGCGCGAACGTCTTCGTTATCGGCGTCGTACAGAGCCTCCACGTCATTGGCGCGATCGGCCAGCTCTTCAGCACGATCCTTGAGCTGGTCTTCCAGCGCCTTGATCTCATCGGCGTTCTTGACAGGGTCCTCCTTGAGGTCCTCCAGCTGGTTGGCCAGCTCTTGGAACTTTTCATCGGTGTCGAGGGGGAAGATTGCCCAGAAGTACATCGTCCACGCGCTTGGGGAGGAAGGGATACTTCTCCTTCGCCTCATCTGTGGCGTCCTTCACGTCCTTGGCCAGCTCCTCGGCGCGGTCCTTCAGCTGGTCTTCCAGTGCCTTGATTCCATCAGCGTTCTTGACGGGGTCCTCCTTGAGGTCCTCCAACTGGTTGGCGAGGGCGCGGAACTCGGGGTCCTCCATCACACCAGCGTCACGCAACGTGATGCCGTCAATCGGCTCGTCGGGCAGGAACGGGAACTCCTCGTGAAGATCAGCGTCCTTGATCGCGTCTCTGTGCTTGGCAGCCGCCTCATCGAATGCGATAAGCTGGGCAAGGTCGTTCATGGCCTTCTCCAGGCGCTTCGCCTCCGGCCCGTTCGCCGTCTCGGGGTCCTTTGCCAGCTCATCGTACGCTGCGTGCAGCTTGGCAAACTCGGGGTCGGAGTCGAGGTCCAGCTCGCGAAGTGGGGTCTTACCGACATCCACGAAGGGAAGCGCGTCGCGCAATGCCTTCTCTTCCTCCGCGGCCTGGTCGGCGAGCTCCTTGGCACGATCCTTCATCTGCTCCTCAACGTCCTTGAGTGCCTCCTCATTCGCTTCGGGGTCCTGGGCGAGACGCGCGTGCTCCTCCTCAAGTGCGGCGAACGGCTCATCGTCCTTCAGGGGCAGTTCCTCAATGGGAATTCCGTTGATCTCGCTTGGCAGGAAGGGCATCTGCTCCAGAAGCGCTTCCTTCTGACGAGCCTGTTCAGCCGCCGCCTTCTCGTCGTCGTCCTTGAGTTGCTCGGCGCGGTCCCTCATCTGCTCCTCCACGCAGCGGATAGCGGGCGCGTTCTTCTCGGGATCCTCCTCAATGAGGGCGTCACGGAGCGCCTCAAGTTGTTCGTAGTAGGGGTCCTTCATGTCCGTGGCGGCTAGGCACGGGGCTTCCTCCGGCTCGTTGAGAGTACCTGTGCGGGGCTTCCCGTTGTTGTCGTCGTCGCGTGGTGCTCCCATCTCGTCCTCCGGTGCGACCTTCTTTCCTTGGTCGAGCGGCTTTTCTGGGAGGGCCTCGTCGTCGTCGCGTAGTTCGCCGCTCTGTTCCTCTGGCACGGCGCTAAAGCTGGTGGAGGAACCTATGCTGCCCTTTCTCTTAGCTCGCTTATCCTTGGGCTTATCCATCGTGGCCTCTTTAGTTTCGGGGTCCTCGTCGCGTGGGGATCCCATCTCGTGTTCTGGTGCATTCTTCACGTCTACGTTGGGTTTGTCGTCCTCCTCCGGCTCGTTGAGACCACCTGTACGGGGCTTCCCGTTGTTGTCGTCGTCGCGTGGTGCTCCCATCTCGTCCTCCGGTGCGACCTTCTTTCCTTGGTCGAGCGGTTTATCTGGTAGGGCCTCGTCGTCGTCGCGTAGTTCGCCGCTCTGTTCCTCTGGCACGGCGCTGAAGCTGGTGGAGGAACCTATGCTGCCCTTTCTCTTACCTCGCTTGTCCTTGGGCTTATCCATCGTGGCCTCTTTAGTTTCGGGGTCCTCGTCGCGTGGGGATCCCATCTCGTGTTCTGGTGCGTTCTTCACGTCTACGTTGGGTTTGTCGTCCTCCTCCGGCTCGTTGAGACCACCTGTACGGGGCTTCCCGTTGTTGTCGTCGTCGCGTGGTGCTCCCATCTCGTCCTCCGGTGCGACCTTCTTTCCTTGGTCGAGCGGCTTTTCTGGGAGGGCCTCGTCGTCGTCGCGTAGTTCGCCGCTCTGTTCCTCTGGCACGGCGCTAAAGCTGGTGGAGGAACCCATACTACCCTTTCTCTTAGCTCGCTTATCCTTGGGCTTATCCATCGTGGCCTCTTTAGTTTCGGGGTCCTCGTCGCGTGGGGATCCCATCTCGTGTTCTGGTGCGTTCTTCACGTCCACGTTGGGCTTGTCGTCCTCCTCCGGCTCGTTCAGACCACCTGTACGGGGCTTCTCGTTGTTGTCGTCGCGCGGTGCTCCCATCTCGTCCTCCGGTGCGACCTTCTTTCCTTGGTCGAGCGGCTTTTCTGGGAGGGCCTCGTCGTCGTCGCGTAGTTCGCCGCTCTGTTCCTCTGGCACGGCGCTAAAGCTGGTGGAGGAACCCATGCTGCCCTTTCTCTTACCTCGCTTGTCCTTGGGCTTATCCATCGTGGCCTCTTTAGTTTCGGGGTCCTCGTCGCGTGGGGATCCCATCTCGTGTTCTGGTGCGTTCTTCACGTCTACGTTGGGTTTGTCGTCCTCCTCCGGCTCGTTGAGAGTACCTGTGCGAGGCTTGCCATCTGCGTCGTCGTCGCGTGGTGCTCCCATCTCGTCCTCCGGTGCGACCTTCTTTCCTTGGTCGAGCGGTTTATCTGGTAGGGCCTCATCGTCGTCGCGTAGTTCGCCGCTCTGTTCCTCTGGCACGGCGCTGAAGCTGGTGGAGGAACCTATGCTGCCCTTTCTCTTACCTCGCTTGTCCTTGGGCTTATCCATCGTGGCCTCTTTAGTTTCGGGGTCCTCGTCGCGTGGGGATCCCATCTCGTGTTCTGGTGCGTTCTTCACGTCTACGTTGGGCTTGCCGTCCTCCTCCGGCTCGTTCAGACCACCTGTACGGGGCTTCTCGTTGTCGTCGTCGCGTGGTGCTCCCATCTCGTCCTCCGGTGCGACCTTCTTTCCTTGGTCGAGCGGCTTTTCTGGGAGAGCCTCATCGTCGTCGGGCAGTTCGCCGCTCTGTTCCTCTGGTATAGCACTGAAGCTGGTGGAGGAACCTATGCTGCCCTTTCTCTTACCTCGCTTGTCCTTGGGCTTATCCATCGTGGCCTCTTTAGTTTCGGGGTCCTCGTCGCGTGGGGATCCCATCTCGTGTTCTGGTGCGTTCTTCACGTCTACGTTGGGCTTGTCGTCCTCCTCCGGCTCGTTCAGACCACCTGTACGGGGCTTCTCGTTGTTGTCGTCGTCGCGTGGTGCTCCCATCTCGTCCTCCGGTGCGACCTTCTTTCCTTGGTCGAGCGGCTTATCTGGTAGGGCCTCGTCGTCGGGCAGTTCGCCACTCTGCTCTTCTGGTATAGCACTGAAGCTGGTGGAGGAACCTATGCTGCCCTTTCTCTTACCTCGCTTGTCCTTGGGCTTATCCATCGTGGCCTCTTTAGTTTCGGGGTCCTCGTCGCGTGGGGATCCCATCTCGTGTTCTGGTGCGTTCTTCACGTCTACGTTGGGTTTGTCGTCCTCCTCCGGCTCGTCCAGACCACCCGTGCGGGGCTTGCCATCTGCGTCGTCATCGCCCGGGGCACCCATCTCCTTCTCGGGTGCGTTCTCGACATCCGCCGCTGGACTGTCGTCTCCCGCCTCCTCGGACGTCATGGGGGGTTCCTTTTGATGTATAGGCACCTCGTCGCCAGGCTTAGCTTCCGTGGGCTGCTGCTCGTTATCCTCTGGCTCATCCATATCCTTCCTGAGTGGGTCTGCGTCCTTGTCGCCGGGAGCGCCCATCTCGTGTTCTGGTGCGTCACCGACATCAACGTTGGGCTTGTCGTCCTCCTCCGGCTCGTCCAGACCACCCGTGCGGGGCTTGCCATCTGCGTCATCATCACCCGGGGCACCCATCTCCTTCTCGGGTGCGTTTTCTCGACATCCGCCGCTGGACTGTCTCTCCCCCACGTCATGGGCTGATCCTTTTGAGGTTGCCCACGTCGCCGATCGTTTATCCTCTGGCTCATCCATATCCTTTCCTGAGTGGGTCTGCGTCCTTGTCGCCGGGAGCGCCCATCTCGCGTTCTGGTGCGTCACCGACATCAACGTTGGGCTTGTCGTCCTCCTCCGGCTCGTCCAGACCACCCGTGCGGGGCTTGCCATCTGCGTCATCATCACCCGGGGCACCCATCTCCTTCTCGGGTGCGTTCTCGACATCCGCCGCTGGACTGTCGTCTCCCGCCTCCTGGGCGTCATGGGGGTTCCTTTTGATGTATAGGCACCTCGTCGCCAGGCTTAGCTTCCGTGGGCTGCTGCTCGTTATCCTCTGGCTCGTCCATATCCTTCCTGAGTGGGTCTGCGTCCTTGTCGCCGGGAGCGCCCATCTCGCGTTCTGGTGCGTCACCAACATCAACGTTGGGCTTGTCGTCCTCCTCCGGCTCGTCCAGACCACCAGTGCGGGGCTTGCCATCTGCGTCATCATCACCCGGGGCACCCATCTCCTTCTCGGGTGCGTTTTCGACATCCGCCGTTGGGCTGATCGTCTCTCGGGACTTGAGGTCCACGTGGGCTGCTGATCGTCTTCCTCTGGCTCATCCATGTCTTTCTTAAGTGGGTCTGCGTCCTTGTCGCCGGGGGCGCCCATCTCGTGTTCTGGTGCGTCACCAACATCAACGTTGGGCTTGTCGTCCTCCTCCGGCTCGTCCAGACCACCAGTGCGGGGCTTACCATCTGCGTCGTCATCACCCGGGGCACCCATCTCCTTCTCGGGTGCGTTCTCGACGTCCGCCGCTGGACTGTCGTCTCCCGCCTCCTCGGACGTCATGGGGGGTTCCTTTTGATGTATAGGCACCTCGTCGCCAGGCTTAGCTTCCGTGGGCTGCTGCTCGTTATCCTCTGGCTCGTCCATATCCTTCCTGAGTGGGTCTGCTTCCTTGTCGCCAGGAGTGCCCATAGCGTGCTCCGGAGCGTCACCGACATCAACGTTGGGCTTGTCGTCCTCCTCCGGCTCGTCCAGACCACCCGTGCGGGGCTTGCCATCTGCGTCATCATCACCCGGGGCACCCATCTCCTTCTCGGGTGCGTTGTCGACATCGACACGGGGATCTTTATCAAGTGGTTGGTCTGGCAGTCCCTCGTCATCGGGCAGTTCAGAAGTTTCGTCTTCTGGGCGCAGAGATCGTGGGAGCCGAGCTGAGACTTCCACTCCTGCTGGGGCGTCGGGAGTGCCGGCCTTTTCTGCGTCCTTGTCGCCTGGAGTGCCCATCTCGTGTTCCGGTGCGTCACCGACATCAACGTTGGGCTTGTCGTCCTCCTCCGGCTCGTCCAGACCACCCGTGCGGGGCTTGCCATCTGCGTCATCATCACCCGGGGCACCCATCTCCTTCTCGGGTGCGTTTTCTACGTTGGGCTGATCCTTGAGGTCCACGTTGCGATCGTCTTCCTCTGGCTCATCCATGTCTTTCTTAAGTGGGTCTGCGTCCTTGTCGCCGGGAGCGCCCATCTCGTGTTCTGGTGCGTCACCAACATCAACGTTGGGCTTGTCGTCCTCCTCCGGCTCGTTCAGACCACCTGTGCGGGGCTTACCATCTGCGTCGTCATCACCCGGGGCACCCATCTCCTTCTCGGGTGCGTTCTCGACATCCGCCGCTGGACTGTCGTCTCCCGCCTCCTCGGACGTCATGGGGGGTTCCTTTTGATGTATAGGCACCTCGTCGCCAGGCTTAGCTTCCGTGGGCTGCTGCTCGTTATCCTCTGGCTCGTCCATATCCTTCCTGAGTGGGTCTGCGTCCTTGTCGCCGGGGGCGCCCATCTCGCGTTCTGGTGCGTCACCAACATCAACGTTGGGCTTGTCGTCCTCCTCCGGCTCGTTCAGACCACCAGTGCGGGGCTTGCCATCTGCGTCATCATCACCCGGGGCACCCATCTCCTTCTCGGGTGCGTTTTCTACGTTGGGCTGATCCTTGAGGTCCACGTTGCGATCGTCTTCCTCTGGCTCATCCATGTCTTGTCTTAAGTGGGACAGCAGAGAACGTGGGAGCCGAGCTGAAACCCCCCCCCCCCCGGGGGGGGGGGGGGAAGCTTTTTTTTTTTCCTTTTTTTTTTTCTGCGTCTTTGTCGCCGGGGAGCGCCCATCTCGTGTTCCGGTGCGTCACCGACATCAACGTTGGGCTTGTCGTCCTCCTCCGGCTCGTTCAGACCACCTGTGCGGGGCTTACCATCTGCGTCGTCATCACCCGGGGCACCCATCTCCTTCTCGGGTGCGTTCTCGACATCCGCCGCTGGACTGTCGTCTCCCGCCTCCTCGGACGTCATGGGGGGTTCC
Source organism: Angomonas deanei (assembly GCA_903995115.1). Lineage (NCBI taxonomy): Eukaryota > Euglenozoa > Kinetoplastea > Trypanosomatida > Trypanosomatidae > Angomonas > Angomonas deanei. Next base: position 296,627 of record LR877167.1, read on the forward strand.
TTTTGATGTATAGGCACCTCGTCGCCAGGCTTAGCTTCCGTGGGCTGCTGCTCGTTATCCTCTGGCTCGTCCATATCCTTCCTGAGTGGGTCTGCGTCCTTGTCGCCGAGGGCGCCCATCTCGCGTTCTGGTGCGTCACCGACATCAACGTTGGGCTTGTCGTCCTCCTCCGGCTCGTCCAGACCACCCGTGCGGGGCTTGCCATCTGCGTCATCATCACCCGGGGCACCCATCTCCTTCTCGGGTGCGTTTTCTACGTTGGGCTGGTCCTTGAGGTCCACGTTGCGATCATCTTCCTCTGGCTCGTCCATATCCTTCCTGAGTGGGTCTGCGTCCTTGTCGCCGGGAGCGCCCATCTCGTGTTCCGGGGCGTCACCGACATCAACGTTGGGCTTGTCGTCCTCCTCCGGCTCGTCCAGACCACCCGTGCGGGGCTTACCATCTGCGTCGTCATCACCCGGGGCACCCATCTCCTTCTCGGGTGCGTTCTCGACATCCGCCGCTGGACTGTCGTCTCCCGCCTCCTCGGACGTCATGGGGGGTTCCTTTTGATGTATAGGCACCTCGTCGCCAGGCTTAGCTTCCGTGGGCTGCTGCTCGTTATCCTCTGGCTCGTCCATATCCTTCCTGAGTGGGTCTGCGTCCTTGTCGCCGGGAGCGCCCATCTCGTGTTCTGGTGCGTCACCAACATCAACGTTGGGCTTGTCGTCCTCCTCCGGCTCGTCCAGACCACCAGTGCGGGGCTTGCCATCTGCGTCATCATCACCCGGGGCACCCATCTCCTTCTCGGGTGCGTTTTCTACGTTGGGCTGATCCTTGAGGTCCACGTCGCGATCGTCTTCCTCTGGCTCATCCATGTCTTTCTTAAGTGGGTCTGCGTCCTTGTCGCCGGGAGCGCCCATCTCGTGCTCTGGTGCGTCACCGACATCAACGTTGGGCTTGTCGTCCTCCTCCGGCTCGTCCAGACCACCAGTGCGGGGCTTACCATCTGCGTCGTCATCACCCGGGGCACCCATCTCCTTCTCGGGTGCGTTGTCGACATCGACACGGGGATCTTTATCAAGTGGTTGGTCTGGCAGTCCCTCGTCATCGGGCAGTTCAGAAGTTTCGTCTTCTGGGACAGCAGAGAACGTGGGAGCCGAGCTGAGACTTCCACTCCTGCTGGGGCGTCGGGGAGCACGGTCCTTTAGCTCCGCTTGCTTTTCCTCTGGGTCTTTGTCGCCGGGAGCGCCCATGGCGTGCTCGGGCGATTCCCCGACATCAACGTTGGGCTTGTCGTCCTCCTCCGGCTCGTCCAGACCACCCGTGCGGGGCTTGCCATCTGCGTCATCATCACCCGGGGCACCCATCTCCTTCTCGGGTGCGTTTTCTACGTTGGGCTGATCCTTGAGGTCCACGTTGCGATCGTCTTCCTCTGGCTCATCCATGTCTTTCTTAAGTGGGTCTGCGTCCTTGTCGCCGGGAGCGCCCATCTCGTGTTCTGGTGCGTCACCGACATCAACGTTGGGCTTGTCGTCCTCCTCCGGCTCGTCCAGACCACCCGTGCGGGGCTTGCCATCTGCGTCATCATCACCCGGGGCACCCATCTCCTTCTCGGGTGCGTTCTCTACATCGACATGGGGATCTTTGTCAAGTGGTTGGTCTGGAAGTCCCTCGTCATCGGGCAGTTCAGAAGTTTCGTCTTCTGGGACAGCAGAGAACGTGGGAGCCGAGCTGAGACTTCCACTCCTGCTGGGGCGTCGGGGAGCACGGTCCTTTAGCTCCGCTTGCTTTTCCTCTGGGTCTTTATCGCCTGGAGTGCCCATCTCGTGTTCCGGTGCGTCACCGACATCAACGTTGGGTTTGTCGTCCTCCTCCGGCTCGTTCAGACCACCTGTGCGGGGCTTGCCATCTGCGTCATCATCACCCGGGGCACCCATCTCCTTCTCGGGTGCGTTTTCTACGTTGGGCTGATCCTTGGGTCCACGTTGCGATCGTCTTCCTCTGGCTCATCCTGTCTTTCTTAGTGGGTTGCGTCCTTGTCGCCGGGAGCGCCCATGGCGTGCTCGGGCGATTCCCCGACATCAACGTTGGGCTTGTCGTCCTCCTCCGGCTCGTCCAGACCACCTGTGCGGGGCTTGCCATCTGCGTCATCATCACCCGGGGCACCCATCTCCTTCTCGGGTGCGTTCTCGACGTCCGCCGCTGGACTGTCGTCTCCCGCCTCCTCGGACGTCATGGGGGGTTCCTTTTGATGTATAGGCACCTCGTCGCCAGGCTTAGCTTCCGTGGGCTGCTGCTCGTTATCCTCTGGCTCGTCCATATCCTTCCTGAGTGGGTCTGCGTCCTTGTCGCCGGGAGTGCCCATCTCGTGTTCCGGTGCGTCACCAACATCAACGTTGGGCTTGTCGTCCTCCTCCGGCTCGTCCATACCACCCGTGCGGGGCTTACCATCTGCGTCGTCATCACCCGGGGCACCCATCTCCTTCTCGGGTGCGTTTTCTACGTTGGGCTGGTCCTTGAGGTCCACGTTGCGATCATCTTCCTCTGGCTCATCCATATCCTTCCTGAGTGGGTCTGCGTCCTTGTCGCCGGGAGCGCCCATCTCGTGTTCTGGTGCGTCACCGACATCAACGTTGGGCTTGTCGTCCTCCTCTGGCTCGTCCAGACCACCAGTGCGAGGCTTGCCATCTGCGTCATCATCACCCGGGGCACCCATCTCCTTCTCGGGTGCGTTCTCGACATCCGCCGCTGGACTGTCGTCTCCCGCCTCCTCGGACGTCATGGGGGGTTCCTTTTGCTGTATAGGCACCTCATCGCCAGGCTTAGCTTCCGTGGGCTGCTGCTCGTTATCCTCTGGCTCGTCCATATCCTTGTGGAGCGGGTTGGGATCTTTGTCACCTGGGGTACCCATGGCGTGCTCGGGAGCATCTCCGACGTCGGTAGGCTGCTTGGGTTCATCGTTGTCGCGCATTTCCTTGCTCTCGTCTTCGGGAATCTCGGCAAAGCGGGGAGCCTTATCCTGGTCGTCCTCCTTTTGGAGACGGGGTGGCTTTGAGTCGTCTAGGGCATTTTCAAGTGCCTCTGGGTCCTTTTCCCCAGGAGTGCCCATGGCGTGCTCCGGGGCGTCACCAACATCAACGTTGGGCTTGTCGTCCTCCTCCGGCTCGTCCAGACCACCCGTGCGGGGCTTACCATCTGCGTCATCATCACCCGGGGCACCCATCTCCTTCTCGGGTGCGTTCTCAACATCCGCTGCTGGACTGTCGTCTCCCGCCTCCTCGGACGTCATGGGGGGTTCCTTTTGATGTATAGGCACCTCGTCGCCAGGCTTAGCTTCCGTGGGCTGCTGCTCGTTGTCCTCTGGCAGGTTAAGGTTGACGTCCCTGTTTTCTTGGTCCGTGTCGTCGTCCGGCTCATCCATGTCTTTGTGGAGCGGGTTGGGATCTTTGTCACCTGGGGTACCCATGGCGTGCTCGGGAGCATCTCCGACGTCGGTAGGCTGCTTGGGTTCATCGTTGTCGCGCATTTCCTTGCTCTCGTCTTCGGGAATCTCGGCGAAGCGGGGAGCCTTGTCCTGGTCGTCCTCCTTTTGGAGACGGGGTGGCTTCGAGTCGTCTAGGGCATTTTCGAGTTCCTCTGGGTCCTTTTCCCCAGGAGTGCCCATGGCGTGCTCCGGGGCGTCACCAACATCAACGTTGGGTTTGTCGTCCTCCTCCGGCTCGTCCAGACCACCTGTGCGGGGCTTACCATCTGCGTCGTCATCACCCGGGGCACCCATCTCCTTCTCGGGTGCGTTCTCGACATCCGCCGCTGGACTGTCGTCTCCCGCCTCCTCGGACGTCATGGGGGGTTCTTTTTGCTGTATAGGCACCTCGTCGCCAGGCTTAGCTTCCGTGGGCTGCTGCTCGTTGTCCTCTGGCAGGTTAAGGTTGATGTCCCTGTTTTCTTGGTCCATGTCGTCGTCTGGCTCGTCCATGTCCTTGTGGAGGGGGTTGGGATCTTTGTCACCTGGGGTACCCATGGCGTGCTCGGGAGCATCTCCGACTGGGGCCGACGGAGCCGTAGTTTCCTCAGTAATGGGAGTCATAGCGCGGCCGCCTTGTAAGGAGTGTATAGGGCGTTGCGACGGCTCCTCGACGCACGCATCTTGGGGGAGGTTGGGAGTAGAACCGTGATCGTCATTGGTGTCTTCGGCTTCTTGTGGAGCAACAACGCTTGGTCTAGCGGTGGACATATGTCGAGGCGCGACAGTCTGCAGCACAGTGTCTTCTGACTGGGGAGACTCGTCGAAAGTTTCAAACACCTCGTCTCGCGGCGGCTGCGCCACTCTCTTTTTTTTGGTTGGGGCGCCATCGGGTGCAAGAGGATCCTCTTCCTCGTCTTCGTCTGGGTCACCTCCATCCTCGGCAAAGGGACCATCTTCTGGGGCTCCACGCGGCGCAGCGCGGGGTTTCCGCTTGCCTGTGGTCGGGCTGAGGTCTCCGTCCTCTTCGTCGTCGTCATCATCATCAGGATCTCCACCGTCTTCCGCAAAGGGTGCGTCGCGATCCTTGTTTCCACCCGCTTTTCTGGGTTTCTTTGGGGCGGTGGACGGGTCAAGGCCATCCTCCTCTTCGTCCGTGTTGTCCTCCTCATCTTCGTCGCCTGCGTCGGAGGCTTCCCTGGGTCCGCCTTGTGTCGGCCTTCCCGCCTTGCGTTTGGGCTTAGCCCCGGTAGAGGGCCCGAAAGGACTTTCCTCCTCATCCTCTTCGTCGTCGTCTACCCCGTCGGAGTCGCCACCGGTGGATGCCTCTTGATCACCAGGATGCCTTCCCTGCGCCTTACGTTTAACCCCACCACGACCCAAACCGGGCTCGAGTGGCTCCTCACCTTCCTCGTCATCGTCAGTGTCGTCTATTCCGTCAGAGTCTTCACCGTCACTGATTTTCTGCTCGTCCTCTGGCTGATGCTTAATGGATCGGTTTCCGCCTGCATGTACGAGGTGCATGGAGAGAGGTTCTTCCTCATCTTCCTCCTCCTCTTCCGTCGTGTCATCAGAGTCCAATCCGTCGTCCGCTTGGTCGGGATTGTCGTGGTTGGTTTTCCCCGTGTTATGCCGTCCGCCCTCATACACCAAGGCGGCGTCGAGCGGTTCTTCTTCGTCTTCATCCTCTTCTGTGGTCTCATCCGAATCCTTGTTGTCCCCTGCCTGGAAATCTTTAGGCTTGTTAACACCCGATTTATAGAGGTCACCACGATCACCAATTTGAGGATCTAGGGGATCCTCTTCATCCTCGTCATCTTCCGTGTCGGACGGGGTAGCTTGCGGCGGGGGCTGAGGGGCGGCCGTAGTGGGCTTTTGCTTCTGGAGTTTTTTCTCACGAGCCTCTTTAGCGGCTTGTGCCTTGGCGAGTGTTTCGGGGTCGATTTCAACGTCATCGTCGTCCTCATCGTCGGCACTGGGATTCCCGCCAGGCGCACCTCCGCGTGGCTTGCGGTCCGCAGAGGGGTCTAGGGGATCCTCATCATCCTCGTCGCCCTCTCCGTCACCGTTCGGTCCCTTACCTGGGGCACCTCCGCGTGGCTTGCGGTCCGCAGAGGGGTCTAGGGGATCCTCGTCATCCTCGTCGCCCTCTCCGTCACCGTTCGGTCCCTTACCTGGGGCACCTCCGCGTGGCTTGCGGTCCGCAGAGGGGTCTAGGGGATCCTCGTCATCCTCGTCGCCCTCTCCGTCGGCGTTGGGGTTCTTGCCGGGTGCGCCAGCAGCACGCTTAGGTTTACCCTGTGTGGAAGGATCTAGCGGGTCCTCCTCCTCATCTTTCTCGCCGTCCGGGTTTTCTTCACCGGCGAGAGGATCGCCGGGTTGTCTACCACCAGTGGAGCGCTTCGGTTTGTCTTGTGTGGAGGGGTCCAGTGGATCTTCCTGCTCTTCGTCTTCCGGACCATCCGGGTTTTCTTCACCGGCGAGAGGATCGCCGGGTCGCCTGCCGCCCGCAGCTCGCTTGGGGCCATCTTGCGTGGAGGGATCGAGCGGTTCCTCCTCGTCTTCTTCATCATCCTCTTCGTCTCCCTTTTCACCTGCCTGAAAATCTTTAGGCTTATTATGACCCGCCTTGTACAAGTCAGGTCTGCTTCCCAGTTCAGCATCGAGAGGCTCGTCTTCTTCATCTTCTTCGCTTGCGGCTTCCGGTTCCTGCTCAGTGGCGGTGGGTGGTTCATCGGGCTTTTTCTTTTGGAGTTTTTTCTCACGAGCCTCTTTAGCGGCTTGTGCCTTGGCGAGTGTTTCGGGGTCGATTTCAACGTCATCGTCGTCCTCATCGTCGGCACTGGGATTCCCGCCAGGCGCACCTCCGCGTGGCTTGCGGTCCGCAGAGGGGTCTAAGGGATCCTCGTCTTCCTCGTCGCCCTCTCCGTCGGCGTTGGGGTTCTTGCCGGGTGCGCCAGCAGCACGCTTAGGTTTACCCTGTGTGGAAGGATCTAGCGGGTCCTCCTCCTCATCTTTCTCACCGTCCGGGTTTTCTTCACCGGCGAGAGGATCGCCGGGTTGTCTACCACCAGTGGAGCGCTTCGGTTTGTCTTGTGTGGAGGGGTCCAGCGGATCTTCCTCATCCTCTTCGTCATCGTCACCTTCGCCAGAGGCGGCCGCAGTAGGAGACTTGGAGGGAGCTCCACCAGCAGCACGCTTGGGGCCCTGACCGGCCGTGGGTTGCAAGGGCTCCTCCTCGTCTTCTTCGTCGTCGTCACCGTCGCCCGATTCTGCTGCGGTGGGGGACTTGGAGGGAGCTCCTCCGGTTGCCCGTTTTGGACCGTCTTGCGTCGAAGGCTCCAGCGGTTCCTCATCCTCTTCGTCCTCATCGTCTTTAGTGGGCTTGGGAGCCTGTTGGGGAGCCGGCGCGGGTGCCTTCGCTGCCTGTTGCTTTTGCAGCCGTAGGCGCTTCTCTCTCTCAATCTTTGCTAACCGAGCCGCCTCGCGCGTCCTCTCGTCTATTTCAACATCGTCAATGTCCGCCTCACTTTGCGCTCTCGATAAACGGGTGTTGTCTTTATTTTTATTTGCGTTGCTGGGTCTATCTCCATGGGCTGACGCCGGCACCTGTCGGTCGGGACCACCATAAGTCAAGTCCTCATGTGTTGGCGATGCTCCTGCGGCGCGTTGAGGCCCCTTCCCAGACGAAGGCTGTAACGGATCTTCGTCATCCTCCTCATTATCTGATTGCTCAATCGTCATAGGATCTTTGGTGTTTACTACACCCGCCTTTCGCAGAGGTCCCTGACCGGACGTGGGATTCAGCGGATCTTCGTCTTCTTCGTCATCGTCACCTTCGCCAGAGGCGGCCGCAGTGGGGGACTTGGAGGGAGCTCCACCAGCAGCACGCTTGGGACCCTGACCGGAAGTGGGATTCAGAGGCTCTTCGTCTTCTTCGTCATCGTCACCTTCGCCAGAGGCGGCCGCAGTGGGGGACTTGGAGGGAGCTCCACCAGCAGCACGCTTGGGACCCTGGCCGGACGTGGGCTGCAGAGGCTCTTCGTCTTCTTCGTCATCGTCACCTTCGCCAGAGGCGGCCGCAGTGGGGGACTTGGAGGGAGCTCCACCAGCAGCACGCTTGGGACCCTGGCCGGACGTGGGCTGCAGAGGCTCTTCGTCTTCTTCGTCATCGTCACCTTCGCCAGAGGCGGCCGCAGTGGGGGACTTGGAGGGAGCTCCACCAGCAGCACGCTTGGGACCCTGGCCGGACGTGGGATTCAGAGGCTCTTCGTCTTCTTCGTCATCGTCACCTTCGCCAGAGGCGGCCGCAGTGGGGGACTTGGAGGGAGCTCCACCAGCAGCACGCTTGGGACCCTGGCCGGACGTGGGATTCAGAGGCTCTTCGTCTTCTTCGTCATCGTCACCTTCGCCAGAGGCGGCCGCAGTAGGAGACTTGGAGGGAGCTCCACCAGCAGCACGCTTGGGACCCTGGCCGGACGTGGGATTCAGAGGCTCTTCGTCTTCTTCGTCATCGTCACCTTCGCCAGAGGCGGCCGCAGTGGGGGACTTGGAGGGAGCTCCACCAGCAGCACGCTTGGGACCCTGGCCGGACGTGGGATTCAGAGGCTCTTCGTCTTCTTCGTCATCGTCACCTTCGCCAGAGGCGGCCGCAGTAGGAGACTTGGAGGGAGCTCCACCAGCAGCACGCTTGGGACCCTGGCCGGACGTGGGCTGCAGAGGCTCTTCGTCTTCTTCGTCATCGTCACCTTCGCCAGAGGCGGCCGCAGTGGGGGACTTGGAGGGAGCTCCACCAGCAGCACGCTTGGGACCCTGACCGGAAGTGGGATTCAGAGGCTCTTCGTCTTCTTCGTCATCGTCACCTTCGCCAGAGGCGGCCGCAGTAGGAGACTTGGAGGGAGCTCCACCAGCAGCACGCTTGGGACCCTGGCCGGACGTGGGATTCAGAGGCTCTTCGTCTTCTTCGTCATCGTCACCTTCGCCAGAGGCGGCCGCAGTAGGGGACTTGGAGGGAGCTCCACCAGCAGCACGCTTGGGACCCTGGCCGGACGTGGGCTGCAGAGGCTCTTCGTCATCGTCGTCATCGTCACCTTCGCCGGCTTCGCCTCCTTCGTAGTTACCACTCTTATTTCTACCCGCTTTCCGTAAGTTATTTTTATCTCCTACGGCAGCCGTGAGTGGTTGATCATCGTCATCGTCATCATCATCGTCGTCGTCGTCGTCTTCCCTATTTTTAGCTGGTGTCATCAGCTTTTCTATGCGATCCGCCTGTTTGTACGGTTTCTCATGAAAGCTTTCAAACTCCGTCTCCGGCTCCGCAGGCACGGCTAATGTGCTACGTCGTTCCTGGGGGGCGTTTTGCGTTCCAGTTTTACTAGGGGAAGGAGTGGCGGAGTTGTTGTACGGCACCGCACCGCCGTCCGTCTGAGGGACGGAAGGATCGGTGTCTCCTGGTCGTGGGGTACGTCCGTCGGAAACATCAGTACCGCTTCTTGGGGTTAATTCATTCGAGTCCATTGAATGGGGTGTTTTATTTATTGTTTATATATAGTGTTACGTATATAATTTAGGATCAATTTCTATTAATGGTGTTTTTGGATCAAGATGTTCTTGTCTTTTTTTTTTTTTCGAAGCTTTTTATAATTATTTGGAGTTTCTCAAATAAATATGCTTCTTAGTGCTCTACAAGTCGAAAAGTATCGTGAAAGGTCTTTTCGTAAACAACAAGAAGAAAATCCGTTGTAGCGATAAGCACGTCTGTTGCTTATACACGGTTATTTCTCTTTCTTTGTGGTTTAAAGAAAAAGTCTCTGGAAATACTTAAAAAAAAAAAACACAGTAAATGGTGTTTTTTTTTCTTTCGGTCACTCCTTATTTTGTTTTTGTTTTTTGATACAAAAATAAATAAGTATGAATAAAGTGACGGAAATTTGGGGTTAATAAATGATAATAAATGAAAAAATGCGATTCTTCAAAAAAAAAAAAAATTAACTACTTTTATAAAATAACTAAATAACAAAAGAGAAAAAAAAACTATAAAATGAAAGTTAATAGTAATAATAATAATAATATTATATTTATTATTGTTATTACTATTTGCTTTTATTCTTATTTGACTAAGCGGAAAAAAAAAAAGAAAAGAAAAGGGAGGGGGAAGTAAAAAATGAGACATAGAATAAGAATAAGGTGGACCAGGAATCACCATGTTCAATTGCACTACTATCATCCTTATTGTTTACAGAACGTTAACAACAACAACAACAACGAAAATAACACCCGATAGAAAACCACACACCGCTCCAATGTCACCGCTTTTCTTTTGTGACAAAAAACAAAAACAGCAATGGGTCTCCTTCCCCCTTTACGGCGCTACTTTGCACCTCCACCGGCGTACACCGGTACACCCACGCGGTCGTGGAGACCTGAAGCACGGAGGAGGGAAGAGGGCGAAGGGAGAATGGGGTGTCACTGCTGGGGGAAGGATCGATGGCGGCGGACTCTCTCCCGTCGTGACTCCTACGATCCTCTGATCCACTGAGGGAGCGCAGCAGAGACTCCTCGACCCCACAGCAAGACCAATTATTATTGTTATGATGATTGTGGTTGTTAGGATGGCTGTCGTCCCCGCTGGTGCCGGGCGTCTGCATAAAATTAGCGCAGGAGATGAGAGAGGTTTGCTGTGTGAAGGGATGGATACGAATCCTATTATTATTATTATTGCGGTCTTGTGGGTTGACGTCCCCATCATCCGTCTTGACGCTCTTACTAGTGCTGGTTTCCTTTTGGTGATGACGCAAGTGTAAAAAAAGACGAAATAGTAAAACTAACTGCTGGCCGATTTCCTCCGGAAGGGGCGTGGAGGTTTCTTTCCCGAAAGACACAAAGACCGTCGACCGTGTAGAAACTCATCGACCCTAAAAACCGTCACTACACCGCAAACAAACAAAAAGAAAGTAGGAAAAAAAGTGTGGAAATGATATTGGTCCCAATACCCAAACAAGAAGATTCAAAAAATTTCACCGTTCACTAATCATCATAAGATGTATTCATATTTGTATACGTTAAAGCAACAGTGATCACTCGCCTATAAGCATGCATTTTTCATTTTTTTTCTTTTTTTAGCCAGATGCGACCCGATACGATTTCCAAATTCGTTTTACCATAAAACACAGTCCCACCACTGTCCACAGGGAGCAGACGGCAATGACGACGATTCCCGTCCGGTGGGACCGCCAGTCGTGCGAGGCGCGCCGCTCCACTGGTCGCACTTCCGTCTGAACCTGCACAAGGGGGAAGTCGTACTCCACCGGTAGTCCCCAGATGGGGGGCATCACGTCGTACAGCCCGGGACGCCAGCGGAAGGTGGGAAGGGTGTGCTCGGCGGTGGTGGGACCGCAGACGACGTGGGCCCGCCAGTCGCCGGGGTGCTGTGTCATGCCGCTCCAGGAGCTGATCTTGACGTCGGTGCCACCGTGATTGCGGTGCCCCAGCCGGGCGTAGCTGGGGCCGTACCGCTCTCTGCCGCCTTCCGGGTTCAGATCGCCCCGGGAGGCAATCGTGAGAAAGGAGGAACTGGCGGGGTCACAGGTGTGGCCGTCCGCGCCGGCGCCAGTGCAGTTGGGAATGAGAGAGAACGGATCACGCTTGTAGTCTCCTTTCCGCATGAGCCGCACGACCCCGTCGAGAGAGGTAATGTTTGCCTGGTCGCGGCGGAAGATGCGGGCACGGGAGGTGTTGGTGTACGAGTAGAGTTCCCCCAGTTCGGCGTACTGGGCCGCGGTGCCGGACTCCTGGTAGACTTGCTCGAAATACGGCATGTTGTAGCTCCCCCAGTAGGTCTGCTCGTTTAGCGTCTGAGTGAGGTCCTCCACCACCATACCGAAGGAGACGGGGTTAAACGCATTGGACGAGCCGGCGGCACTTTCGTCGCTGTCCGGCGGCATCTGAGGCAGCTGCTCGCCGACCCAGAAGACCCCTGAAGGGAGTGGGAGGCGGACGTGCTGCAGACGGCCCATATCTAGCACCATCCACTGATTGCTGTAGGTGCCACTGTTGTGAAGGCCAAACCAGTAAAACCAGTTTTGAGGATCAGAGGAGGACAGCAAGTTGGCCAACTGCGTTCGTAGGAAGGTGGGCACCCGCCGCGGACGAACCGCGTCAAATAAACTGTTATTCGAGAGTCCAAACGTCGTCTCCATAATGGAGAACTGTCGGTGTGTCATGTACCAATCATCCAGGCTGAACACCAACCCCGGGTAGGAGCTCATCGTCACCTGCTTCCGCACCTCCTCCTCCTCCTCGAGGTGCTCGAACCGATAGGTCTTGTACTGACGCATCATACTCTCGTAGCTGTTCCAGGTGACGTGGGCGGCGAAGAGATCCACCTCAGGGACCACCTTGATAAAGGCGGAGCAGTGCAGGTCGGTGAGGTAGCGAGGGAAGGCTGCCTCCAGCTCGGCCAGCCGTGAGACATCGGAGAGGGCGATGACTCTGGCGATGTCGCCCACCTCGCCCTGTGCGTTCAGCCAGTACAGGGTGGTGAAATTGAGCCACCGCTCCTCCCCCACCGCGACCCCCGCCGTCAGCTCCTCCCGCAGGCGACGGTTGTACCCGTCCACGAGTCCCGCCATCATGGAGAGGAGTCGCTGCAGCTGACGGCCGTACGCCCCACTGTTGGGGTCCCGCACAATACTCTGAAGGAACTCCACCTGCTCTTCCGCCCATTCGGCGAACCCTTCTTGCTGCACCAAGGCCCCCAGACCATTCTCCCCAGTCCACGTGTTGTAGAAACTCATCTCCATCTGCTGCTGCGTGGCGTACCCCTCTGCGAGCCCCACGCCATAGTAGCCGAGGTCGGTCTCGGGTGGCAGGTCGTCCCTGCCGTCGTTGAGTGGGGAGGAGCGCAGGGTGACCTCCACCTCGTCCCATCCGGTGACGTAAAAAGAGTAATTCACGTCTGCGATGGAGACGACGGTTTGGTTACCGGTTTCATTGTTACCACACAGAAACGCATCTTCGCTTTCGTTGTGGATGGAGGGAAAGGGAAAGCCCGCTTCCGTTTCGTTTTTGTAAATTTCAAACTGTTGTGTTGTGTTATCGTAACAAACCACATAACGCACCATAGTTGGTGGACGTCCTTTACCCTTCGAGTTGGAGTGAAATGAATCGTGATGGTTCCCGCTGTCTTTATTTCCTGCAAACATGACACCCTGTACCATAACAAGGTGCATTTGCAACAAGACAGTGAGAAAAACAAATATTTTTGTGAGAGACATTTTCAATTACTATTATTTTTTTTGTTCGATTGAAAATAAAAGGCTAAATAAATATGTACCTGAACTACCCGGAGAAAGAGGGAGAGAGAAAAAAAATGTGCGTTTCCACCCTTTAAACCGCGAAACATCATAATACACTTATCTTTTCCCACAAATTGTTTTTGCTTTTTTTTTTTTATGTATATGTAATCACTAATATTTATCTTATTACTTTTTTTTTCTTCTTCTTCTTGCTCACTCACACATTTTCTTCTTTTTAAGACTCCTGAAGCCACAAAATGCGCATACGTCCATTAAAGCGTGTGAGCGATTCCTCTACTAGTCTACTTCGTAATGCCGCGGCGGTGTCGAACAGCTTCTGCGCCTCCGCCCCTCCCCCGTGTTGTACCTGCGAGGCAGAGTAATCTAGAATGCACCTCAGCAAGATGAGCATACTCTCCCAGCACTCAAACTCGGGCTCGGCGGTGGGGTGATCGGCAATATACTTCTCCATGTCGGCGTGCACCTCCGTGATACACTGCAGTAACTGTATCCAGACGGTAATGTGTACCCCTTCCGTGAAGTGCTGCTCCTCCCCTGCGAGGTCTCCTGCCGCTTGGGTGGTGAAGGCGGCCGCGCGCGTGCCATACCGGTAACCCGTCGCCGCCACCCGCAGGAAGACCATCTGCCCGGTGAAGACTTCCATCGCATGAGGGGCGCTGCGAGGGTCACTGAGGGCCCCTGTCTTCTCAATTAGCCGCTTCACATCATCCCACCGCAGCTTCAACCCTTCCACGGTCTTTATCTCTGCCTTACTAGTACTATTATTATTGGTGTCTTCCTTTTCATTGCTCCCCTCCGCTGGTTTCGTGGGGTTCACGTCTTCTTGGATCTCCCCCACCATCAGCTCCGCATTGACGCCTTCCACATTTTCTGTCGGTTTCAGCACCGCTTCCTGACTAGTGGTGCTTTCCTGCTCCGTGGCCGGCTTCTTTCCTTCTCCCTCCGTCTTATGTGCAGCGACTAGCTGAGGCGGGGGATAGGAACGGAAGGAAAACTTCTCATCGTAGCAGATGCGCATGGTCGACCACGGGTCTCTGGCGGCAATGTAGCGGCCCACCGTCCTGGCGTCCACCACCTTCTCTACCGTCTTCCACAGACGGCGGTACTCCTCGTCGTGTGCGGCGGAGGACCCACGCAGGGCGTAACGCAGCAACCGCTGCGCATCGGTGTCCCTACTGCGGTCGTCCACGGAGTACTTCACCAGCTCCATCAGCTGCGCAATGAGGTCGGCGGTGTAGAGCACCCCGGAGAGGGTAAGCATCGACAGCAGGGAGAGGTACAGGCGTCGCTCTGAGATGGGCCGCTCGTCGTGGAGGTCCATGTCGATACTACGCTCCACCGCCGCCAGTATCACGCTGCAGACGTCGGTGTCCTCAAAGTCGGTGGCCTTTATGGTGCCTGGTGCCGCGTTCACCGGGGGACGCTTCATGACGGTCCCAATGTGAGGGATGCGCAGCTGAAGCGAGGGGACCTCCATGGCGGGGTGATCGGGTGAGACGAACTCCCACAAAAAGTGGTGCAGCTCCTGCAGCAGAAGGGTGCCGCTCTCGATGACAGGGAAATACTGCTTGTAGACGGACGGACTGAGACTGGCGGAGAGTTCCCTCAGATTGCCACGAATGCGCTGCAGTTGGGCGGCCAGCAGGGCGTTGGCCCGGTACCCCTTCAGTCGTGCTATTTCCTCTACCGCCAAGTGGTTGTACAGCTCCACCAGCTGACGCCGCCGTGCTTCGCGCCACTCGAACGGTTTACTCGCGCTGTGCTCCAACACCGTGTGAAGGGTCTCCACCACCGCAATATCGGGTCGTGCCCCTAGCGCCGTCATCTCATCGAACAAGAGGAAGATGTCATCGGTCTCGATGTGCTCGTAGCGGGCTGCACGGGTGAGAATGACGTTCAAGGTATCCACATCCACCTTCACCCCTCGCTGCTTCATTTCATTGTAGTAGGTGACCATCTCCGGGAAGGAGCTACACGCGCGGAGGGCGCCGTTGTAGGCGTAGGCTAAGTTACGATGCGAGAATTGCAACCACTCCGTCGGGGTGCGGGGCTCGAGGGCGACGGACCACTTCTTTGCTGGCCAGTGACGCCGGGCCGCAATGTCAGCGGCATAGCTGTCGGACCAGTTGGGGTTGTGATGCTTGGGGTCCCACACACTGCGAGGAATAGTGGTGGCTAACCAGAAACTGTTTCTTCGCATCATGTGTCTCCGAAAAAACTAAAAAAGAAACTTTAACGTGGAAGAGGAAAGGGAGGAAGTGTATACTTTTTTTTTTTCATTCATTTGGTATGAAAATAAAATGAACAGGGCATGCACACACCAGTTGGTTGGGAATACAAGTAGCATATAGGAAGCAAACGAGAACAATGGTAACAACGATACAACTATAAACAACAATCATTGACATACACACGCCTTCTATTTTTCCTTTTACAACTGCGCCTCCTTGTGCATGTATGCATTGCACCCCACAGGGAGCGCCATGCGCGCCAGGAGGACCGTCTCCTCCCAAGTATTCATTTCTTCGGCTTTCCGCCGCAACGCCGCCAAATCCATCTTTTCCTTTTCATTTCGTTTTTCGGCCTGTTCTAGTTTTGTCTTTTGCTCAATCGCCGCCTCCACATCGCCCAGTGCGCACCGGCCCCACAGACTCATGGCGGACTGTAGGTAGGTCATGACAGTGCCACTGCCGGTGATGGCGGTGGACCGGATAGCATCGGTGTAGGCCTCTGGCAGTCGCACCACCTCCACTGACCCCGCGCTGTCCACAATCACCATGGAAAGGGCCGTGGCGTGGAGACTAATGTTCACAATACTACGATTGTTGTAGCTATAATAGACGCCCAGCTGACTCACCGGGGGTGTCCCGTGATCTTGTAGATGCAGTACGTGAATAAACCCATTCGAGCCGCTCGCCACCACCGCTAGCGGACCATCAATGACGATATGTGTGATGGGCTTTTCGGCTTTTAAGACGAGGGTGGAGCTCGCCATGGGCCCTAGTCCTACATGATAGAGATTGTACTTGCAGGCGACAAGCAGCAGGTTGCCGTCGGTCGCCATGGCGGTCGGGGAGGTAAAAAGAACCGGTGACCCCGCCAACGTCCGTGTCTCACTCTCTACCGCGAGCTGTCGGCCATAGAGACCGTTCCCCCTCGCACCAGAGTGAATGAGCGCCGCGTGGGGGATGAGTAAGTGGGTGTCGGGTGTGCCCTCCTTCCCGATAAAGGTGCCAAAAAACAAGGAAAGGTCCACCGAGGGCGGCTGATAGAGGCAGAAGGCGGACACACAGAAGAAGGAGGTGGTTTCCAGCAGCACGGTGGGCTTCATGTTCCCTAACCGGCGTCGCCACAGAAAGATACGTCCATCCTCCCCGCACGTGACGACACCCAAGTGACGGCTAGACTGTTGCACCGTGCGGTTACTGTCCTTGGTGGCGTTGGGGTCGGCCTCCTCTCCTTGACTATTGTACACCGCAGAGGTGCCCACGACGGGGCAGTCATGCGCGGCAAACCCTAGGGAGTACCCTTGCTCGGTCACAATACTGACACGACCGTTGGCGAACCCCACGACCACTCTGTAATAAGCAAAGGTCGGCTCCGACGGACTGCTGCCCTGATAGGAAACCCGACAGGCATAGGCGATATCGTTGGACACCAAGGAAGCACAAGTAGCTCTCAGTGTCTCTGCTGGCCTACCGCCGCTCTCCACTGCCGTGAGCGGCAGCACACGCGCCACCTCTATCGGCCCCTTGACGCTGCGCATACTATAATACAGCACTTCCCCACCTTCTAATACGACCACCATACCGGAGGACTTGCGAGCACACTGCATGGAGAGCACAGAGGCTGCCTTATTGTTATTATTATTGCTGCTCTGATTGTTGGACGAGCGGTCTCGTCCTTCTACCGGCGAGTATAAGGATTGAGGAGAAGCCAAGGTGGACCTCTCACCATCATCACCACCACCACCTGGTGTATCATTCAACGTGATGAGGGAACAGTAACTACAGAACATGGCTCTTTCCTCCATGGCGGTAGGGAGGAAAAGAGACTTGAAAGCTGTACTCATTTTTTTTTTTTTGTGTGTGTGTGTTTTCCTACTTTTAACGAAACTACTTGAAAGGTACAAAGGGGAAGGTTATTTTTTCCCATTGTTCACTCACGGCGACGTATAAATGCACTACTTTCGAAGAAACGTTAAATGACCAGGAGCTTTGTTTTTTACCTTTTGATATATTAGTTTAATGCACGCGTATAATAATAATAATAAAAAAAAAAAATGTGAGGCACGCTTTTCGTATCATTGAAAAGATGCAATAAATATGTAAACTACACCAATAAAAAGGACTTTCTTCTATTGATTAGTATCATTACTTCTCGTTGTCAGGGCAGTACACCTGGCACCCCTTCAGCCGTGCTAACACGGCATCCACGTCGGTCTCATTATCGCTGACTTTACCGTGTCCTCCGGCACCTTTCACGTCCGTGGTGGACTTGCTACTGCTGCCACCTCCAAATCCCCACCAACCACTAGTTTTATTGGCACTATTATTGTTTTCTGCCGGTTTACTTTCCGCTTTCGTGCCGCTGCTTGTGCCGTTATTTTGCCAAGAGCGCCACTCCGTCGGCCGTTCACTTCTACCGGCGGTTGGGGTCTGGACCGAGTTCGCCCGGTTCCGCTTTTCCTCTTCCATCCTTTTTCTCCTCCGCCGCGACCCGTTCCTCCATGGAAGGATGATCTGCCATATTATTGGGATACCCCGGGTGCCACCGCCGCAGCAACACGTCTGGATCACAGGAGTAGGTGGGGTTGCCAACGTGCTCATTCACGTTATTGTGAAACGCACAAATGTAACGGGAGACCGATATCTTGTCGTCCACCACCGGCGGGTGTTCCGCCACGTAACGGCGCATGTGGTAGGCGCACCAGTTGCAGGCGTAGACGTGCGACCAGCCGTAGATGAAACCTTTCATTGCCTCTTTCTGCTCCTTGGTGGGTTTATACGGGTAGACGGCCGCCGCGGAGTGGAGGATGCTCCAGCCGGCATTACCGAGCTCAATGGGGGACGGAGGGGAGCCGGGAATGTCACGGGAGGGAGCGTCGGACATGCCTGATTTTTCTAAAACAAAGCAGACGATAATGATCTGAATCTTCGAAAAAGAATGTGAGAGGGAAAGGAGAGGTAAGACAGGTATGAGGAAAGTTCGCTATTTTCATTTTATAACCACTACATTACGTTTTTTTTTTTCTGTTTTCCTTTCTGTATATCATTCTGTTTCTCACTTTTCCTCGGAGGGTGCCACCGACATGGACACGCAACTGTCCAGAAATTGGCGTATCTCCTCATCCTCTTCCTCCTCGAGGGGAATCTCCAGTAACTGTCGCTGCACGTCATTGTAGTCGGCCTGAGCAAAGGCGGCAAAGTCCAGCGGGAACATGGCGCTGAGGGACTGACCGGCCGCCAGCCGCTGTGGATTATTACTGCTGCCCTGCACGGCGCTGTCGGCGGAGAGGGTAGGGGGTACCCTGCTGTCACCGGTACAGCTCACATGATTGGACCTTGGGGGAGGGAGTTCCCGCCCGCTCCAGTCGGCCGGCTGAGAGGTAGACACGTGACTCACCATGGACGTCCGACCAGCCACAGTTGTATTCTGATTCTGATGATTGTTGTTGTTTTGATCTGAAGATGGCACCTCCCGCACAGAGGCAGGGGTGAGGTCTGTCGCCAGAGGGGTAGGCGGCACACTGATATTAGGGTGATTGCTGTGACGGGAGAAGGG
Organism: Angomonas deanei; assembly: GCA_903995115.1. Lineage (NCBI taxonomy): Eukaryota > Euglenozoa > Kinetoplastea > Trypanosomatida > Trypanosomatidae > Angomonas > Angomonas deanei. The sequence continues at coordinate 315,173 of LR877167.1, forward strand.
CGTGCTAGACAGCATCTTCTCTGATGCGCGACCGCTCGCGACGGTGACGGACTCACTCGCACTCGCCCTTCCCTCCACCATCGGCTCCGGCGTGGAGAGGTCCTCCGCGGCGAGGTGCATCGAAAACTGTATAGGGACCACACTATCCATATAATTGTTCAAGTGCGGGGGAGCAGAAAAAAGCGAAGAGGGCCGACCGCTGTTGGTGCCATCCTTCGGCGGGTTGTACTGCTGCTGCCGCTGCTGTGCGTCTTGGTTCGTGACGGAGCGCACCTCGATGGGGGTGCCGTGGATACCACACCGGACGAGGAGGTGTAGGCCTAGCTGACCGGCCAGGTGCGCCACCACTCGCAGCGGCTTCACATCGACCACTTTACTTGGTAGAGGCAGCGCAGCAGACGTCACCTCCTCTGTGGCATTAGAGGGCGGCGGATCACCGCCGGAGGGTTGGACCGCAGAAGGAGTGCGCACCCCATCCGCGCTGTTCGGCACGACGTCCTCGTCTGCCCTGGTAATTGGCTGATGTTGAAAGTAGCGAAACCAAAAAAAGTGAGAAGGGTTGGCGGTGATGACAGCGGCAGTGCCTCCCTCCCGTCGGGCGGCCGCTGAGGTGGAGGAGGTATAACCATCCACGCAGCGCACCTGCAGGGAGCTGTCCATGGGGGCCACCACACAGCGGGGGGCGGAAGGAGGCAGCGAGCCCAACAGCGTCCCCAAAAATTTAGACTCTGCCGCGAACTCGAAAAAGTAATCGGTGTCGTTGGTCTGCACCCGTTGGAATAGATCGTTCATTAACTTTAACGTGTAGGTTTTGGTGCAGTGATGGTCGAAGCGAAAGGTCCACCGCACCGTATCGGGATCGGACCCAACGGCATTATTATTAGTTTCGTTCTGATTGGTATAATTGGAACTGGAGATGTGATCGCTGTCACCGGTTTCGCGAACAAACGGATCTTGCGCCGTCTTTGGAGCGTTTCTATACGGATTATAGTCAATTTCAATACTGTTAATGACGCTGCTAGTACCGCTGTACGTGTTGTGTAACACAGTGCCCATCAACACCTTCGTCGGGAGACTTAAAAACAACGTATTATTGTTATTATTATTATTATTATTGGTATTCTGCATAAAGTAGTCCTTTTCCGTCCTATCCGGGGCGACAGACGTGTATTGATAGGATTTGAATTGCTGAGAGGGAATACGGGCGAGGAGGTGCACCGCACGGGAGGCACTTAGCACACTCACCTCCAAGGCGTCCTCCCTGGCCAAGAAGAAGACTGGCACATCGGAGTCTACCTTACACAGACTGTTTAACAATTGAAGAAAGGAGCGGACGAGTGCGCCAGTGATAACAATATGAAGTGACATTCTATGATGTGTGTGAAGTCTTAAAAAAAAAAAAAGAAATGTGTGCGCAGTGTACTGCGGCAGCTGGATAAAAGAGAAGGAGAAAGAAGATACGCGAAACATCATCAACTGCAGTTTTTTTTTTTTTTTTTTATTTGTCTCCACCTAAAAAGAACAACTGTTATTTTATTGTTTTGTATTATATAATTTGTAAGTAACTAGAAACGCTAAGGAAATAAGAGCACTAATCATTTTTTCTTTTAACGAATATGACAAAAAAATTCAAAAAAACTATCCCTAAGCTAAAAAAGAAAAGGTGAACATGTGTGTTTCTCTCCCGTGAACCTTAGTTGACAATAGGAGGAAGGTCTACCGCCGGTCCTACACGCTTCGTCACCGGGGAGGAGAGCCGCTTGATCTCCTTGGAGGCAAAACCAGGATTGAGGAACTTGGGGCACGTCACACTGCAGTTGAAAATGTTGTGGCACATGTTCACGAGGGAGCCGTGCTCGAACATCTTCACACGACGGTCAAAGTCGCGGTCAAGGGGCTCGACCAGCCAGCGGAAGGACTGCAGGAGGACGGCGGGGCCGAGGAAGTGCTCACGGTTCCACCAGTACTGTGGGCAGGACCCCGTGCAGCTGGCGCACAGCACACACTCATAGAGACCCTCCAGACGAAGACGGTTGGCCGCATCCACCTTCTCCTTGAGATACCACCGGTTGGTGGCGTAGCGCAGGTGCGGGGGACGCTCCGTGGCGAGGAGGAAGGCGGTCTTGCTGTTGTCCTTGGCGGTGTAGAGGATGGGACTCTTGGGGGTCGCACCCTTCACCAATCGCTTGTACATGAAGAGTGGGCTAGAGAATGAGGCGACCTGGCCGGGAAGGGGGGCAGAGGGCATCGCGACTGGGAGATTCTTCTTTTTTAAACAATACTAGAACCTTTTTGTTGTTGGAGAGACACAAAAGAGAGAGGAGAGTATTTTATTCATTCGTCTTGTTTTCTTATAGGTATCGTTATGATTACCAGATAAACCAACTGAACAATGCTTTTTTTTTTTTTCAAATAAAAAGTAAAAACGAAAATAAAAGTATAAAAATAGAAACAGGAAGTGCGCTTAAAAGAAAAAAAAAGGCAATACAAAGTGTATTTCCCTTTTTTTTCAAAAAAGGTTTACCCTTTTTTCTCTTTTTTTCTTACCAGTTCCAACGGTGGGGGGCATCGCCGGGCTTCACGGTGAAGACAGAGCGGAGGTAGCCGAGCTTCTCCTTACCCTGGGGGTCCTTCTTGATAGCCTCGAGGAGGGCGGTATCCACCTTCTTCTGGAGCTGGGCGCGGGCGTCAGAGACGACGGCCTTCTTCTCCGCCTTGGCGGTCTTCTTGGCAGCCTTCTCGGCCTTCTTCTTCTGCTTATCGCCCATGAAGTCGCCCTCGCTCTTGGCGGGCTTCTCAGACTTGGCGCGCTTGAACAGCTCGGGGGTGATGTCCTTGGTGTCGACGGCGCTAATATCCACCTTGGTGCTGGTGGCGATGATGTAGCGGGAGTCGATACGGCGGATCGGGACGCCGTTCAGCTTCATGGGGCCGGAGATGACGAGGGGGCCGTTGTTGGGGAGCTGCTTCAGGATGACCGCACGGCGGCCACGGAAGCGGCCGGCGAGGATGATGGCCACAGCACCGGGGGCACAGCTCTTGCGAACGGTGGTGTACTCGGGGCTCTTGCGGCTCACCTTCTTGGCGACCTTCTTGTTAGCGTGCTTGCTCTTGGCGGCCATACTTCTTGTGTTTCTTTTTCTATCGAATAAATAAAGGGAGTAGGAGAAGAGAAATAGTTTTAATGTGGGATGAGGGGTGTAGGACAGTGGGAAACTATACAGTGTCATGACGAAGGCAATGATTTGTTCCTTTTTTCCTTTTCCTAAAAAATTCGGTAATTGTTTTTTTTTTTTTCGTTTAAATATCTTTTCGTCTTTCATCTGTTTTTTTTATAATTATTGTTTGTTTTCGTTTTGTGGTTCCGCGACCGTTGAAACAAACAAAAAAAGAGAAAATTTGCTCGCGAAATGAAAATTTTTAAAAAAAAATCGCAAAAAAAAAAAAAGAAGGTAAACGGAACTTCATCACTATACAATTTTTGATCGGTATTGTCAGTCGTTTTTTTTTTTTTTAGTGAATTTAGTTCAAGGGATGTTTGAAAAAAGAAAGGAAAATGCGCTTATTTAATCTCTTCTTACATTTGTTATAGTTTTAGTTTTTCTGTCACGCTATCATTCTCGAAAAATGAAAAGAAAAGAAACTTGAGTCGGAAAAAAGAAACACCTGTAGTGATATAGTTTTTCTTCGGATATAATAATTATTTTGTCCCGCTAATAAAAAAGAAAACACGCAAGAAAATGTATAATTTATATTATTTTTCTTGTGTGTGTGTGCGTTCCTTTACACCTTCGACTGCGCGCTGTCCGCGGTCACCTTGTTCATGTACTTGAAGAAGTCAAACTCATTACTCTTCAAACCAGTGCTGTAGACATAACGAGACACCAGCGACATGGCGCAAATGGCATGCTGGTAATTCTCCGGCACCCGCTTGATGATGGTGTCGATGTCGACCACCTCCAAGATGGTCTTGGGGGTGTATTCCTTCAGAATGTAACGGACGAGCTGCTTATTCTTGAAGAGGTCGCTGTTGAGCATGTTGGCGCGCATCTGCACATTCTTCTTACTGAGATCGTCGGCGATGTACACCTTGGGGGTCTTGGGGTCCTTCAGCGACTCGGCCCAGATGGCGTTGAACTCCAGCTTGGCATTGTCGCCAATGCGGTCGAGGATCTCCTGCACGTACTTCTTGTAAAACTCCGGCTCCGGCTGACCCTTCTGCACGCACATGTACTTGGCGTGCTCCTCGTCGGAGAGGCACAGGCCGGCGTACACCTCCAGAGAGGAGGACGTGACACCACCCTTGTTGGTGGAGGCATCCTTGAAGAGGACCACCCCGCACCGCTCCAAGGCCACGCGGGCGTCCTGGGTGATGAAGAGGTTGGCGCCCTCAATAATGTACTTGAACTTGAGCTGATCCTTGGGGGTCTTCTCAAACTTGCCGGAGATCATCCCTTCGCCGTCGGCGTCGCCAATCTTGAGGAAGCGGCCAACGTTGTCGAGGGTGACACTGCGGGGGCGGCCACCGCAAGGGACGAAGACGTCGGCGTCACTGTACTTGATGAGGTGGAACTCATCACGGAAGCGGGCGCCATCCTCGACGACGGTACCGTCCGGGAGGGTGACGTTCTTCTCCTCCGTCAGCACAAGAAAGCCGTCCTTGGAGAGCTTGGACTTGTTGAAGTGGCGGAGGGGCAGCCGCTCCGTCGCGAGGCGGAGAAGCTCTTCCCTGTCGAGGCCGTTGGGGTCGTGCAGGGAGGCGGAGATATCCACCAGACCAATGTACTTCTCGGTACTGCGCTTAATCTCGTTAGAGCCCAAGTCGCCGTCGGGGCCACCGGTCTGGAACTTCTTGAGCGTCTTGCCGTCGATACCGAGCTTCTCATAGACGCCCTCGACGTAGGTGCGGACGGAGTGGGTGGTCATGCCGTACTTGTCGTGGGGGATACCACCGAGGCTGGCGTCCTTGCCGGTCGTGAAAGACTTCCACGCCTTGAAGCCGCGCCCCTTACTGTAGAGGGCACCGGCCGCTGGGAAGGTACCAGCGGTATTCTCATCGGGGCCAAGGAAGATGATTTCCTCCTGCTTGAGGTTATCGACCACTTCTGACTCACCCGGCACGATGCAGTCGAGGAGACTGTCAATGTACTGGAGGAACATGTGCTGGCAGCGGATCGGGGCGAACTGGTTCAAATAGTGGCTGGAGACGAGAATCGTACCCTTCGCACCACCCTCCGGGATATCCTTATTCTTGAGCAGCTGGGTGTAGGCGAGGTTGTAGTTCTCCTGGAAGACGGAGCGCTTGTTCTTGCTGTACGTGTTGGGCTTGGAGATGATCATACGCACCCCACCACGGGCAATATCGGTGAAGCGAATGTGGAAACCTCTCCACTGACTGCCGGCGAACAAGAAGACGGCGTAGGGGATGACAGGGAACCCAAGATCGCGCATGAACTCGGGGTTGAGGCGGTAGCAGACGGCGGCCTTGGCACTCTTGAAGAAGTTGTGCTTCAGGATCACCTCGTTGAAGCGGAGGATACCCTTGAAGATGGAAAGGTCAAACGGGGGTCTCTGGTCGTCCTTGAACTGCTTGTCAATCTTGGCCAGAATCTCCTTGCGGCGCTCGGCGGTGGAGCCTTGCTTGAAGTCGTCGTAGAGCATCTTGGCAAAGTGGGGATAGCGGCCAACGATCCAGCTGGTGTAGCGCTCCGAGACCACTTCCTGACTGAGTTCACGGCGGAGGTTGTTGAGACGGTTCGCCCCGTTCGATTCCTTGGAGACGATGGTCAACAAGTGCGTGTAGTCATCGCTCTTGGGGAGGATCGTGAAGTACATGGAGAAGATGAGGGCGGAGTCAATGTAGACGCATTCCTCCACGTTGAGGATACGCTCCTCGTGCAGGCGGGTGATGGAGGTGCCGGGGCGGTTGGGGACGAGCCCGACAAAAGAGGAGTGCTCCTTGATTTGCTGGGGGGTCGCACCGACAATCTGGAAGCTGTAGATGTTGATGCCGTTGGAGAAGGTGTAGGACGTACTGCGGAGCACTTCTGCCCCCTCAATCTCCTGAAAAATGGAGAGGAGGGAGCCAATGTGATTCTCCTTCTCAACAAAGTTGGCCATGATGAAGTTTTGCGCACCATCCTTCTCGAAAATCTCGTAGGACGGGTACACCGACTTGGCGACGTTGTGCATCAGCTTTTGGTGCACCTCGCGGACCTCGGGGTCGAGACTGCGGAGGTAACCCTCCGTGCCGACCACATCGAGGCTGGTCTCCCCGTGCGCGGGCTTGGGGTTGACGAACTTCTCGTAGGAGGCGTAGAAGATCGCAAACTTGCGGTCCGCAGAGACGTACGAGCGGGTGACGGTACCGTGCGTGCCGACCTCGGTACTGGAGCGGGACACGAACCTGGCCATCCGGCGGACCTTGTCGAGCGTCTGGTCGTGGGTGTTGGCGCAGAGGTAGAAGACGGAGCGCTCCTCCTCGTGCATGTAGGTGAGGGTATCCCCAATACGCTGGCGGGCTTCCGCGGTGAGCACGCCCTGCACGTGGAGGGCGATCTGCTCATCGGTGAAGTGGTTGCTGTAGGTGGTGGTGTTGAGGCTCTCAATGTAAGACTTGGCGGTGGTATCCACAAGGGTGGGGTCAAAGATTTTCTTGGCCTTCACGGTAGCGATAATCTTGGACATGTTGAGGTTGCGGGTGCTGGTCGCAATCGGGTTCTTAAAAGCGGATCTGTGTGGCATGATTCGTCTAAGCATACAGTGTTTACCAGTTTTTTATAGAAAGAAAAAAAAAAAGTCGTTTTGTAAAATTAAAAATAAGAAGATGTGTTACTTGAGTGAAAAGAACTGTTAGGGAGAGGGAGAAGTGAGTAGTGCCGTAGGGTGTAGACGAAAAGCGGTAAAAACATTAAATACCATTGCTCATAGTGTGTTGTGTTAAAAAATGAGTAGATTATATTATTTAGCGTAAATAATTAAGTCCTTTTTCGTTTGTTTTTGTGTAGATGTGTTTTATATTAAAATTTCGTTGTGTTTCATATAGTTTTTGTTTTTTGTTTTATTACTATTGTTTTTCTCTTTTGTAATCTTTTATGCCCTGCGGTTCAGAACGAGGGCTAAGGCGTTCTCCAGCGAGTCCCGGGCGGGCGACGGCCTCAGCGTGGAGAGCTGTTCAATCCCTAACTTGCAGTGCTCGTCTGCCCGCGCCATCGCCTCCGCCACCGCGCCACTCTTCTCCACCACACTCAGACAGTACTCGCTGTCGCCCTCCTGCGTGAAGCGACGGCGCACCGCCTCATCCACCCGGACGTCCTGGCGAGCGGCGAGGAGGACCGGCAGGGTGGCAATCCCTTCCTTCATGTCCGCCAGCTTCGGCTTCCCGAGGTCCTTCTCATCGCCGGTGATATCCAGGCAGTCGTCCACTATCTGGAAGGCTATGCCCAAGTGCTTCCCGAACTCAAACGCCGTCGTCTCCAGCTGCTCATTGCCAGAGTCGGCTAACACCGCCGCGGAGGCCAGCGAGTTCGCAATGAGGGAGGCCGTCTTGCAAAAGCTCTTCTGCTCGTAGCGGTCGACGTCGAAGCAGCCGTCCATCTGCATCAGCTCGCCCGCCGTCAGCTCCTCTAGAGCGGTAGTCATGAGGATGACCACCCGTGGCACCTGCAGCGTGGCTATGTAGAAGGAGGCGCGCGCTAACAGATAATCCCCCGCCAGCACCGCCCGTTTGGCGTCGTAGACGCGGTGGAGCGCCAGACGACCCCGGCGGGTGTCGCTGTTGTCTATCACGTCGTCGTGTACTAAGGAGGCGGTGTGAATCAGCTCCGTCACCTCCGCCAGTCGCAGGAAAGGGTTGATGGAGTTTTGTGGAAGGTGGTCCAGGGAGGAGATGGGCTCGGTGCGCCACCGCTGACTGAGTTCCGCGGGGCTGAGGGCGTGTGCCATCAGCGCTACTAGGGCCGGTCGCATCAGCTTCCCCCCAGCCGCGAGGGCGTAGCTGCCGGCGTGGTCTAGCACCTCATTGTGGCGGTTCACCACCAACTGCTGAATGTGTCCTTTAATCGTCTCCACCTCCCGCTGGACTAGGGCGAAGGGTCTGTCCTTGTCGGTGAGGACGGCGCTGCCCGCACCGGGTTTAGCGATCTCCTTTGCCACACACCGACGCACAAAGGACGACCGAAACATAAATGATTATTTAATTTTTGTTTTGCTTATGCTTGTTTGAAATGGGATGAAAAGAAACCAGTGCAACATACAAATAACAATAAAAAAAAAAAACTGGATACACAACAAAAAGTGTGTTTCCACAAGTGAATAAATGGTGTCATTGACACTACACACACCTTTACGTTTAAATGTGCCTTCTCTTTTTGAGAGAAGCGAGGTTGATCCCATCCTCCTCCTCATCGTCGTCGCTACCGTCGCTATCCTCCTCGGCTGATATTGGACTCTTGTGGCCTCTCAGGGTCGGCTGCCATGGACTGCATCTCTCGCATAATCCCTTCATTACTCACCACGTGGGAGGCCATCATAGGGACCGTGTTGTAACTCTTATTTGCGTCAATCTCATCCTCGTAGATACTCGCCACTCGGTGGCCGCTGCTCTGTGCGCTACTTTCCAGTCCCTGCGGCACGTGGGCATGAAGGTCTGCCTCATCCACCTTCCGGAGCAGCTGCTCATCGGCCTCCAAGTCCTCCACCGTAATGTTGAGTCGTGCCGCCGCCTTCTTGAGCTGCAACTGTCGCTGCTTCTCCTGACGCTCCCTTTCTTTCAGTTCTCTCTCCGCCTTGATGCGCTGCAGTCGCTCCTCGCGGGTCTCGTTGTGCCGACTAGCGTTCTGATCTCGTCGGACCTTTTCCTCCAGCAGCTCCCGCGCCCGCTGTGCCTCTATCTGCTCCTGTGCGGCCTGCGTTCGCTCCTCCTCCTCCGCCTTTTCTCGTTCCTTCTGCTGTAGCATGGCGTTGACGAGGACCGCCTCCTTGCGCATGGCCTTTGCCATCTCCACCACATTACTACCCACCGGCCGTGTGTTGCGGCGCTCGTCCTTCTTATTGGCTAACCGCTGCTCTAGCGGAATGAGAAGGTTCTTCTTGTTTTGCCAATCCGACACACAGAAGGGGACGGAGATGTTTTCATCAATGGTGTTGCTATGATTACTATTATTGTTGTTGTTGGCCAGGTCCCGCGCCTCCTGTTCGGCCTCGAACGCACTCTTCTTTTTCTTGGTGGGAGAGCGCACAATACCTTCCGATAGTTCCGCTGCTACCCCTGACGCCGACGGGGGCGCGATAATCAGTTCACCTTTGGGTTTATCATTTGTACGAGAAATGTTCCTACCGGAGAAATCCGTATTACTTTCGGTACGACGGACAATAGTTTCCCTCAACTTTGCCTCCACCGCCTCGCGTGTTTTCTCTGTATTGTCTACTTCCTCCTTATTATTGCTGGACCCTGTGGTGGGGGTGCTCGTCACCAATGTAAGAGCACTACTGACAGGAGACACGGAGGGGGCTAGCGCTTCCTCTCCGTTCCGTAGTCGGTCTCGCATCGCCCGTACAAACGGCGGTACTGGTCCTCTCCCTAACCCGGAGGGATACTGTGCGTAGGGTAACGTGGGGTAGGCACCACCGCCGTTGAATTGAATTGCCTCAGACATGTGAGGATGATTGTAGTTTCTATTCCTAAAAATGAAGAGAGAAAGAAACGAGAAACGTGGTAAAAATAGAGACACACGTACACCACCGAAAGAGTTGGGAGTCAAACCCGACTTTTAATTTTTACTTGGGAAAATAGATTATTATCGAAGATACGAAAATAATAAAAAAAATCCCACTGCGCAAACAGAGAAATACACAAGCCAGGAAACAGAACGAATTAACTTTTAAAACATTATCCATTCCCTTCACTTGATATACTTCAACAAAAATAAGATTTTTAATGCTTATAGCTTACTGAAGTAACCCTCGACGGAGGCCTTGGGGTCGGGCTTCATGGTGGCCGCACCTGGCTTCCAGCCGGCGGGGCAGACCTCGCCGTGCTTCTCCACGAACTGGAAGGCCTTCACGAGGCGGAGCACCTCGTCCACGTTGCGACCGACAGGGAGGTCGTTGATGGTGATCTGGCGTAGGACGCCCTTGGGGTCGATGATGAACACACCACGGTACGCCACACCCTCGTCCTCCTTGAGCACGCCGTAGGAGCGGAGAATGGTCTTCTTGCGGTCGGCGAGGATGGGAATGTTCATCTTGCCAAGACCACCCTTCTTGCGGTCCTGGAGGGTCCAGGCGAGGTGGGAGAACTGACTGTCCATGGAGCAGGCGATCACCTCGGTGTTGATCGCGTTGAACTCCTTCACGCGGTCGGAGAACTGGCAGATCTCGGTGGGGCAGACGAAGGTGAAGTCCATGGGGTAGAAGAAGAGGACGACCCACTTGCCGCGGTAGCTGGAGAGCTTCACGTTCTCGAAGGTGCCGTTGGGCATGAGCGCTACTTCGTCGAAGCTGGGGGCGGGGTAGTTGAGGCGGGGAACGTGGGACATGAGGCGATAGAAAGATTAATAATACGAGTGTGTATAGTCCTTATAAGGGGGAAAAAGAGGAGAGAGAAGGTGTGCGTTGAAACAAAGCAAGGTGGCTTGGAGGAGATACACATGAGCGTCGTAAAATGGATATTATTAATTTTTTTTTTTTTTTAAGTGCATTAATTGATTTCTGTGCTGACAGTTATACCACTCGCTCTCACCCTAGTTTGCCCGTCTCCCTCAACTTCTTGTAATCTAACCCGCTGCGTGGTGGAGTGGTGGCAGGAGCAGCGGTTTCAATTTCCATTAATTTCATATGGGGCATTTCGGTCGTGATGGTGTAGCTGACCGACCGCTCCAACGGCGGCGGTGCCTTGACCGGTGGCGGTGGGGTGTGCGTGATGGGTATGTCGGTGGAGCGAAAGACGTACTCAATAAGGAATGCGATGGAGATGAAAAAGACAAAGTGGAAGCCTAAAGAAGCAAACCGCTGACCTCGTGCGCCTCTAATCTTGCGATGGTCCACCCGCTTCCACAGCTGTTCTAATTGCAAAAAAGCCATTTTTTTTTATTGGTGTGTTCTGTTTCTTTCAATGATAATAATAGTAAAAAAGGAATGAAGTGGGAAAATGACAGAGACACTTTCTTTTAATACCCATCCATACAGTTTTCCTAAATAATAATAATATAAAAGCCGGTTATATACTTTACGCAACTACTTTATTGCATCCAAATAGTAACCCACCTCAATCTTCTTGTCGCTCGCGCTTTAGCGTTGTGGGAGCGTCGCCCTCCTTCTTGGCGACCTTTTCCGCCTTTTGCTGTCGTGCTTCGTTAAAACGACTCACCAACACTTCCACCGCGGGCTTCACGGTGGCCATAATCTTCGTCACAAAGGTGGCACTGAGGTGGGAGAGGGCGGCGAAACTTTGATAAAAGACCTCCGTGGGGGGTTCGCTGGTTTTGTCGTAGGTGGGCTTTCCACTCCACTGAAACGACGACTGTGTGCGGGCGAGGAGTACCGCCGCCACGCAGAGTCCATCCTCGGACAGTTTGGACAGTGGTGCGCACACTCCAGTTTGTTCACGAGCGGCCGTCCGTAGCACCTCCAGCAGCGTCAGACACGGCTCCTCGTATTTTGACATTTGCATCTGCAAAAGACGAATGTAGTGTTTCACCAGGTCCTTGGCGTAGTTCGCACGGTTCTGCTTTTCCTCCTCCGCCAGCTGCACCTCGCGCACCACATCCTTTCGGCGCAGGTCGACGTCCCCTAAGGAAGGGTCGAGGGTGCGCAACTCTGGGAGGGGCAGAGGGGTGCGACACCGCGCGGCGGCCAGCATCACACAGGCAGCGATGGATTCGTTCATCTTGTCTAACTTTTCATTCCGCTCCTTCCGTCGGCCCACAAACACCGACAGTATCTCCAGCGCCTCCTCCTTCACGGGGTCTCCGCGCCGGATGAGGTCACAGAGGGTCTCCAGCCGCTGCCGGACCCTTTCCTGCCCGTGCAGTGCTCTACTGTACTTGTTGGCCTTTGACGCCTGTGCACCTTTCCCGGCCTGACGACCTTCTGCGATGGCGACGGCATCGCTGCGGGAGAGGGTGCCGCTGCCCGACACCGTCCCCGGTCCACTGCCGTCCTCATTTAAGTCCCCAAAGACGGCGTCCTTCACAAAACGGGTCTGTGTGTTCTCCTCGAGGCCCATCGCCACCACACGGGCACACTCCGTACAGGCAACCTCGCCTCGTGCGTCGTCGGCCTCGAGACTGTTGAGCGCCCCGCAATAAGGGCAACTCCGTCCCCCAAAGTCGTCCACCGTTGTCATCTTCTAATAATTGTTTGTTCTAATTAGAAATGAGGAGGAAGGAAAATAGACCCAACAGTATAAAACATTCAAATATGAGAATCCGGAAAGACGACGATGAATGTTTTCAGTTTTATCTTGCTTATAGGTAGCACAATACAAATCTTCAAATAGCGAACAGAAACTGCTCCACTATACTATAATACCCATTCAGGTATTCCCTTTGAAGCGTCGCTCTCGCGTTCACTTCTTCCCCCAACAGCGCACGGGATACACTTTCCTCTAACTCCACCACCCCCGCGAAAGCATCCAGTATCGACCTCGCTGGTGTCATGGCGGGCGGAGGAGAGGGAAGGGAGACGGCCCTGGGGGGACGGCAAACGACGGGGGACCGCTTGCTTGTCGTCATCTTCCCATCCCCAATCATCCTTAACAGGGGAAGTGGTGTCTTGCTTCTCCTCCTCCCAACCCCAGTCGTCCTCCTTGTCTGGATTAACGTTCGGAGCGGGGGACGCAACAGTTGGGGCCGTTTCTTGCGGTGGGACAGCGACGGTGCCTTTGTTTTCTTCCTCCTCCCATCCCCAATTATCTTCGTCTTCATTCTTCACTTCTGTAGGTATCTCTGGAGGTGTCGGCAATTTTGTTTCCTTTTCTTCTTCCCAACCCCAATCCTCGGTGACAGGAGGGGGAAGAGCTTCCTTCGTAACGCTGTGATCGACCACCGTAGGAGGAGGGTCAACAGTGATGGCTTCTTGCTTCTCCTCCTCCCAGCCCCAATCTTCCTCTGCATCTGGATGAGTGTCTGCAACAGAGGCCGGAGCGGCCGGAGCCACTTCTTGTGGTGGGATCTCCTCTTTTTGTGGGATAGGGTCTTGGCTCTCCTGTGGTGGAGCAGGCAGCGTTTCTTTCTCCTCCCAACCCCAATCCTCGGTGACAGGAGGGGGAGGAACTTCCTCCGTAGCGTCGTGGTCGACCACTGTTGGAGAAGGGTCCGCCTCTTGCTTCTCATCCCCCCAGCCCCATTCTTCTTCTGCGTCTTGATGGGCACCTGAAATAGGGGCAGAATCTATTTCTTGCGGTGGGGTGTCCTCTTTTTGTGGGATGAAGTCTTGACTTTCCTGCGGTGGAGCTACTGTCGTTTCTTCGTCCCCCCAACCCCAATCATCCGTGGCAGTGGGTGGGGGAGCCTCTACAACAGCGCTGTGATCGACCGCCACCGGAGGAGGGTCAGGGTTCGCTTCTTGTTCGCCCGTCTCTTGCTTCTCCTCTTCCCATCCCCAGTCCTCTTCCTCCGCGTCTTGGTGGGCGGCTGCTGTGGGAGCCACTTCCTGAGTTGGTGCCACTGCCGGCTCTTCCTCCCATCCCCAATTATCTTCGTCTTCATTCTTCACTTCTGTATGTGTCTCTGGAGGTGTCGGCAATTTTGTTTCCTTTTCTTCTTCCCAACCCCAATCCTCGGTGACAGGAGGGGGAAGAGCTTCCTTCGTAACGCTTTGATCGACCACAGTAGGAGGAGGGTCAACAGTGATGGCTTCTTGCTTCTCCTCCTCCCAGCCCCAATCTTCCTCTGCATCTGGATGAGTGTCTGCAACAGAGGCCGGAGCGGCCGGAGCCACTTCTTGTGGTGGGATCTCCTCTTTTTGTGGGATAGGGTCTTGGCTCTCCTGTGGTGGAGCAGGCAGCGTTTCTTTCTCCTCCCAGCCCCAATCATCCGTGACAGGAGGCTGGGGAACTTCCTCCGTAGCGTCGTGGTCGACCACTGTTGGAGAAGGGGCCGCCTCTTGCTTCTCATCCCCCCAGCCCCATTCTTCTTCTGCGTCTTGGTGGGCACCTGACATAGGGGCAGAATCTATTTCTTGCGGTGGGGTGTCCTCTTTTTGTGGGATGGAGTCTTGACTTTCCTGCGGTGGAGCTACTGTCGTTTCTTCGTCCCCCCAACCCCAATCATCCGTGCCAGTGGGTGGGGGAGCCTCTACAACAGCGCTGTGATCGACCGCCACCGGAGGAGGGTCAGGGTTCGCTTCTTGTTCGCCCGCCTCTTGCTTCTCGTCGTCCCATCCCCAGTCCTCTTCCTCCGCGTCTTGGTGGGCGGCTGCTGTAGGAGCCACTTCCTGAGTTGGTGCCACTGCCGGCTCTTCCTCCCAACCCCAATTATCGTTTTCCCCGGCTGGTGGTGCAGCCTCTTGTTGTGGACCGTCATCTTTATTCTCCTGTGATGGGGCTGCTATCGTCTCTTCCTCTTCTTCCCAGCCCCAATCGTCCGTCGCGGGAGGAGCACTAACTGCTTGATCATTCTGTTTCGTGTCATTGATTTCTTCCTTGTCCTCTTCCCATCCCCAATTATCTTCTTTGTCGGGGTTCACGGCAGGAGGCGCTGAGGGCTTTACTTCCGTCTCCTCCTCCCACCCCCAATCGTCTGCGACTGGTGCAGCGGAGGGTTTGACCGCCTTCTCCTCGGGTTCCTCTTCCCATCCCCATCCCTCGTCGTCCACGTCAGGGAGAGAGACACTGACGAGCTCCGCCGGCGGTGGGGCGGCAGGTTCGGAAGGGTTGGGCTTCTTCTTGACGGGAGCAGGGGCGACCGTGTCGATGACGGTGTCGTGAATCTTATTGAAGAAGTTCATGAAGCCGCCACCTCCTTTATTCGGCTCGGCAGACGGGGCAGGGTTGACCAGTCGGTCTGCAAACTTGAGGAGCGAATCTTTTGTCTGACTAGCGAGGTGGTGCGGGTGGGCGTTCTCACTGGGGTGACCCTCTGCGATGTGCAGAGAGCCACGGCGAGTGGAGCCAGGACTGGTGCTGGCACTAACGCTCACCTCCTCTTCTTCCTCCTCCTCGTCGTCCTCCCCCACAAGGGTGTGCTGCTGCTTGTAGTGTACCTTCTCCGCCTGCTTCATCAGCTTCTTCCACTCTCCATTTTCAGAATGACACAAGTCACGGACGGCTCGCTCCTCTTCTTCCCATAGTTCCTCCTGCTGATAGTGCATTCTTAGCAGGGTCGCCCGCTCCGTCGCACAGCACACCTCCAGCTCTTCCCGAGCCACCTCTTCCATCGTCGTGATGTGCTCGTAGAGTTCTCTCTCCCGCTCCGATGCGTCCACGGCTAACTGGCGTAAAGCCAATCGTACTTCTTTCCGGTTGGTTACCTCTATCATGGACTGAAACGTAAAAATGATATCTTTCTGCTCCAAAGCAAACCACTGTAAGTCCTTTTTGTACCTTTCTAACCGTAGCGCATAATACAACTCGAGGAGGGCGGTCTGTAACGGCGGGGTATCGAGAAGTAAGGTACGGTGCTCCTCCAGCAACTGGCGCTCCAGTGATCGTCGACGGAATGTTTCCTCCTTGACAAGTACTTCCGTATTCCCGCTGGTGATTTCTTCTCTAGCTGTGTGAGTCGGTGGGGCTGCCTTCTTGGCGGTCGTCGGCGGCGGCGCGATGGTGGACCCGAAGGCCTGAAACAGCGTCCCTGTGATACCACCCTTGGCCATGCTCGTCATCGTCTCCTGCACTTCTCGCTCCTCCGCCTCTCGCTCCTGTGTCTGGCGGAGCTGCGCCTGCCGCACACGCTGCTGTTGCTGCTCCCGCCATGTCTGGGCACTGGCGACGAGTGGATTTACCTTTTCCAAACTTTCAGCGGATGTGTAACAACAGAGTCCCTCGAAGGAAGGAGCGTGCTCCGTGGCGCAGGCCTCTTTCACCGCTTGCCGTACCGACACGAGGGACGCTTGAGAGAGCAGATCGCACGGTATGACCGTACCGGTGTTGGGTGGGTGCAGGAGTGCCTCTTCCGCCTGTTTTAGTTGCTGCTGAGCTTTCGCGTGCATCTCAGACTGCACATAC
This sequence comes from Angomonas deanei, assembly GCA_903995115.1. Classification (NCBI taxonomy): domain Eukaryota; phylum Euglenozoa; class Kinetoplastea; order Trypanosomatida; family Trypanosomatidae; genus Angomonas; species Angomonas deanei. The sequence continues at coordinate 331,341 of LR877167.1, forward strand.
AAGACCGCTGTTTTCTGATCTTGTTCCTTTTCCTCCGTCTCCACTTCCCTTCCGCCGCAGTACTCCTTGTAGAACAACGGACGCACCGTGAGCGACACGATATCGCCTTCTTCTTTTAATTGAATCTCTTTTTGATGAATCGTGGACGCACTTTTTTTGACCAACTGTACAATTTTTTGTGTATTGTCATTGTTATTTTCCGGAAAAGACAGAAAAATTTCCTGTACAATATCCAACAACCACAATCGGCATATTTTATCAAAGTTGGGATAATAGTTTGCCTGATGGGGATTCACATTTACATAGTTGGCCAGAATAGTGACCACACCATCAATATTATTGTCTTGATCGTTGATAAAGGACTTTACCACCGAAGGGGTAAACCGCTTTTCGTTTATTTTTAGGGAAGACAGAAATAATTGTACCGGATTGCTGTTTTCATTGTCTGGCATATTTTCCTCCTCTTCCTTTTCGACTAAAATATTGTCCAAAATGGCCTTTCCCACCACAAATAGTTTCATTTCTCGTTTTAACACTTCACTCATAAATAACAGTCGATATCGCTTTTCTTCCTCTTGCACAATGGGCAGCAGTGTAGAGAGGAACAACAGCGAGGTACAGGAAAGGGAAAAGGGCGCTGTATTGGTATCATTGTTATTATTACTGCCACTGCTGGAGGAGGAGTCTTCCTCGCTGTCGTCGTTGACACTGGTATAAATGTAATGATTCTGATAGCCCATATTCGGGTATAGCTGACAGGCGAGCAGTTTTAACAAGTGCGCCTTATTATTATTATTATTATTATTTGGTGAGGATTCGTTTTCTTCGGTACTCTCAATAAGTGTAGCAGGGGTAGGCAGCAGAGCGAACAGCTCCTTCATGCATTTTAGTTTTAACAGATTATGATTATTATTATTCTGATGATGATTATTATTTTCGGTATTCGACAACAATAGGGTCATCAGTTTTAGAATCAAATAGCGTAGTTCATCACAACACTCCCCGATGGAAATCTGTTTTGTATTCTTTTCGTCCGCCTGTAATGTATTGTACTGTGGTAGGACCAGCGCGCTCGTCATGCGCAGTGGCGCCGTACGTAATGTAACTAACAATCGCGGGTATGTATGCGTAAGAAGTGGGCGAATGAGTAATAGCACAAACTCTAATACTTTATCCATCGTATTATTATTGTTGTTATTAGTGTGTTGCTGACCAGTGAGGAGAAGAGTGTACATGGTCTCCACGACTTTACGTAATAGACACATATTCGTAGCGGTACTACCGGACCACACTGACTCCCAAATACTTCTAAATAAATCATGATTATTATTATTGGTGTCATTCAACTCACGGGTGAGAATGTTTTGCAACGCGACACCGTCTTGGACCGCCCAACAGCGATGGATAATGAACGATAAAACCGATAAATTATTATTTTTATTATTATTTTCAGAAAAGTTGGAAAAGAATGGATCTTCACTCCTCCCTGTATCACGCTTCACAGAACGTAACTCTGAAAAATTAGAAATGGTAATCCAATTCGTTTCTTTATTTTCTGTTTTTTGCTGTTGTTGGATCAAATCCCAACTCGCCAGTAACTCCTCTCCCATTCTATTATTATTCTCATTGCACAAGTACAAAATCACCTCCGCCCCTTCTCTCAATATTGCAAACTTTGACGTATTGTTATTATTATCGGGTTGAATATAATGCTCGAAAAATAATCCAATTTTGTGCCAAATTTGAAAAATAAAAGTACTGTTTTGTTTGGTGTAAGAACTCCACAAAATACTGTTTTTTATTTGAAAAATGGAAACACCATTTATCCAAAAAGACGGAAAACATTTCTGTGTTAATATACTTTCCACCTTTATTCCGTTCTGTTGTAATAAAACCGATAATCGTTTATTATTATTATTTTCCTCTTCGCTACTTTCATCGTCTGCAAACTCCGATTGTAATATAAACTCAATGGAAGGCGATAGCCACTCTTTTAATTTATCCTCCACTAAATTATGATTAATATTATTTTTATTTTGAGTGTAGCAAAATAGAATATCCAACAGACACAACAAAAAGAGTAATGGCGTGCATCCTTCACAGTTGACTATTTTAAGAACATTCCACCGGCAGAGGAGCGCATGCACATCGACGAGTGAAATCAAAACACTAAAATGATGATGATGATTGGAGAGAAGTGTTGTGATGGTTTCTTCTATCTCCTCCACATCACTATTCTGTAGTAAAGCCAAATGCAGCATCGATCGCTCAAAACTATTATTGTTATTATTATTTTCGTGAATGGTGAAAATATCTTCCACCAAAACTTCCAACGGACTATTATGATGATTATTATTATGGGTGGTGTGTACGTAAAAGAATAACGCTTTTTGAATATTAGCATAATCCTTTATCGTATTATTATTATGATAAGTCCAAACGAAGGCAGTTTGTAACAGCAATTGTTTTATTTTCGCTGATTTATTATTATTATCATTATTGGTGTACATACCGCCTAGGAGACACAGTACAAAATAATACAAACTACTTTTATTGTTATGATGATTATTGTAGTTTAGTTCAATCAGAAAAGACTGAAAACTATTTTTAACATCTTTACAAAATAAATTAATCAACTGAATTGATTTTTCATCAAATTTACTTTTCATTTCGTCACAAAAAGACATTAATGTTTCCGTTAACGTTTTATTACTATTATTATAATTTAAGAATTGCGATAGATTATTTTCAAAAATGAACAAAATATTCTCTAAACCGCTATTTTTCTCAATACAGTGCGCCCATAGGGTTTCCATATAACGCATCGCACACTCCCACTTATCATTATTATGATTAGAATTCATTTCTTTATCGTATTCCACCGCCAAATATTCTACCAAACATTCCTTATTCTCATTGAACTTTCCAAAGTTTTGAATGGTGTGCAATATGGATTCATCGATGTGAGTAAAATAATAAATCAAATTCACACTATCGTTATGATTGGGATTTGTTTGGAGGATACAATGACAGAAAAGAGACGTTTGATTAACAAGTAGAATTTTATTTTCCTCTTTTTTTATCGTTTTCACTGTTAAAAACGAATCGTCTTTGGGAATACGATTTAAAAAATAAGATGCCGTCTTTTTTATACATTCTTTTTGCAATTCCTCCACCAGTGCCCAATCGGCATACACACACACCGTATTATTATTATTATTATAGTTATTGTCAAATTTTAGTTCCATCACGGAAGGCACTTTACGATTGATCGTTTTGTTATTCTTATTATTTTGTTAAGCTGTAATGAAAAAATCGTTTCGTCCGTTTCGTTTTGATTTAAAAAGTTTGTAATTTCATCTTCTAATTTATTCGTATTGTTATTGTTCATAGAATCTTCTTCCGGATCGGACTCCTCCCCAAACAATTCCGTACTATTATTATTATTATTCACAGAGGCTACTTTCACTGTAATGTCAATCGTATCGTTATCGATGGCGTGAATACGCATCCTTTTCATTTTTTGTTTGGATATCATTTTTGGCAATAACACTAGAAAACTATTAGGATCACGAGGCAGCCAAAGTAAATCCATAGGGGTAATACAACCACCACTCTCATTCTTATTATGATTGTGGTGAAGCATTTCTAAAAAAGAGTCCGGGAATAGCGATACGTTATGGATGGATTGACATTCTTTCCGCACCTGACGGTCCACCTCCCCCTTCCCTCTCATCGTTATATCTATCGTGGCCACTCTAAAATCATAAGTTTGACTATTCTCGTGTGGGTGATACCCCAAATAGACCAACGACACACTATTGGGATGATTATTCTCTATTTTGTGTATACTTAACACCACATCTTTATTTTGGTTTTTACTAGTAGGAGGACTGTCGGTCAAAGGTAGTTCAATCCACTTTTCCTGTCGTATCCATTCCAATGTCGTCTCCCCATTCTTATTCTTTTGTGGTGGTATCGTAAACAGTGCTAAACGGTTTTCAAGATTGACCTGTACGAGGACGGTTCGTGTATTCACAAACACCACTCCTGTGAGTCCTTCCAACACAGAGGCCGACAGACGGGCGGGAGAAGACACCCTAAACCGACTCCTAGCATTATTATCATGATTATGATTAGTCGACAATAATAAGAATTCCCATTCGTATAGAAACCCATTTTCCGTTTGTTTATGATTCTTGTTTTGTTCGTTGCGTACATCAACACGTGTTTGATGAATTTCACTCAACAAGACGATACACGTTTCTGTAAAATTACAGTCCGTGAAAGACCAAGACACAATAGGGACACGCTTATCATTACTACTTTGAAGGACCGAAGAATTTAACTCGGTAAATGAGAATTGTTTTTTCACCACGAGAGACATTTTTGTTTTTTTCTAATTTTTCTTGCTTTTCACAATAATATTAAAAACAGAGGGTAGAAGGGAAATAAAGTGAGGCAGAACCCAGACAGTCCATACCCACAATGCTAATGGTTGTACACACATTATTATTATATATACTTTTTTTTTTCGCTTTAAAAAAATTATCATATTAATGTTTTTTTAAAAAAAAAAGAATCGCTCCCACAAGTAGCGAGCAACTGACATGAGCAACTTTTACCCTTAAAAAAAAAAATAATCATGTATTATTCGCTTATGATGACCGCTACACCAGGGAGTGCATGAGCACCTTCTCCAGTATCCCTCGCGCAATCGCGTAGAGCGGTGGGGTTCCTTCCAGTGGCGTCATGGGGGCCGACAGCGTCAAGGCCTCGCCTGCCACCTTGTGGGTCCGCCGCATCTCTTCCTCCGCCTCACTCTGGGCGAGGGGTAGATCACTGGTGTAGTAGGCGAAGCGCGTGGTGAGGCCGGGGTGGGCAATCCCTTGCCGGTAAAAGTCCTCAATCACACGAGCAAAGTAACTTCCCTCCATCTCCGTCCCCACGCAGTTCCACACGTACTTGTAATACCGCAGGAGGGACACATTCTGTAGCATCGTACCAGTGACGGTGAGCACTTTCCCGTGGTGAATGTTCACCCGCGGTCCCGCCAGCTCCTGCAGCCGCTCCTGTGTAAAGTCCTGATTGCGGCAGTTACGGAGCTCGTCTTGGTTGTCCTCAAGGATGAGACTGGACTTGGACAGAAGGACGTGTGTGGCGAGCTGAATGTCACCGCGCTTGCCTTTGAGGCCTCCCGCCTTCCCCATCACGCTCACACTGCGGATACGCTTACCAAAGGCGCTGAAGAGGGCACGGGCGATCCCCTCCGCCTGCGCGCCAAACGCAAAGTCCATATTGAGAATGAAATGGCTCTTCCGGCGGTACTGACGGCTGCAGGAGCTGTCCGTGTGATGGGCGGTCTTGCTCTTTCGCTTGATCTGTATCATCTCCTCCTTTCCTTCATTGTTCATCTCCTTACTGATCGCCTCGGGGATGTTGACCGACTTGGAGATTTGGTTCCAATTGCAGCCTTTTTGGGCATTCTCGAACTGATCCTTCAAGGAGACACGAATCGTTTCGTCAATCGTGTCCAAGTCGATGCGGTAGACGGGGATCACATCCACCTGTAGCCCTGTCATGGCGGTATCTTGAATAACGGTAATCCCATTGGCATCCACCGACTCGCTGAGCTCCTCTCGTAGGTCTGGCCTGGCATTCTGCACAAAGGCGGGGAGGGCGACATAGAGCATATCGTCCACGTTGTTCCACTCCTCCGGCCTGCCCAGCCGACGCTGCTCATTCTTCTTCACGTACTCCAGCACCTCATCGCGGTACCGACGAAGGAATCCACCGAGCAAGTTCTTCATGCAGTGGGTGTTACTGCTGATAATGTCGATGGTGACGTCGTCTGGGAGGGAGGCGGAGGGGTCTAGCCCTAGCTTCTCCATGACGTGGCGACGGAGGTTGAGCGCCCACTCGTGAAAGGGGTTGGTCTGGAACTTGCGGGAGACACTGGGGTCCACCCGCACATTGTACTCCTCACGGTGCATCATAATTTCATAAATCCGCAGCAGCGTGTCGCTCTTCCAGTTGTTGAATAGACCGCGTTGCTCATCCTCACTGAGCGGCATACCTTGCAATATCTTTTTAATACGGTCGTGCTCCACCTCCGGGCTGACCACGATTTGCTGATCTTCCTCCTTGTCGCGCAGACGCAAGTAGTCGTCCAAGACGTCGATGGCGGGGGGATGCACCATACCTTGGATACGACCACGTAGCTTGTTACTCTCGATAATGTGGACGCACAGCATTGTGAGGAAATCGAGCAGGTCGGTGAACCCATCCCGTAAGAGGACGAGGGTCTTCCCCTTCATCCCCAGGTGCCACGTGCAGCGACGTCGCTCCTTGGTGGTGATGAAGGTAATATTGTTCCGCTCCTTGTGCGAGCCCGCGGCTGACTTGTGGATGTCAGCGCCACGTGCCTCTATCCGCATGCGAGTGGCCACGAAGGGAGGCAGCGCGTGGACGAGGTCGAAACAGAAGGTGGTAGTAAGATTGGAGGGAAGGCGGTTGAGCGCGTAGCCCCACGCCCCTGTGTCGAGCTCCTTGCTGTACAGCTTGGTGTGAATCACATTGTGAATCTTGGTGTAGGCGTCGAGGATCATCCACAGCGGCAAGTACTCATTCTGCGCCGTGGAGGGAGAAAAGACGTAACGGCAGAACTTGCGGACTGGTCCGAAGACGTCGAAGGAGCTGGTAATGAAACCACCGACCGCCTGTGCGAACCGTGCACTGCGGGAGAGGGCCTTGTACACCACCTCGATGGGCACAAGGGCGACAATCGTCTTGCGGGTGACGGAGCCAGCGCGAAAAGAGAATTTCGAGTTACTCCCAAACACACAACCCTCCACGCCGAACGTCTGTCCAGGGACGAGGGAGGTGCACACGATGGGCATCCCCTCCGGCTCCTCCACCTCCCCGTTATCGAGGGAGAGGCTGAGCTCCATAATATTCTTGGAGCGGGATCGGGAGCGACGCCGTGCCTCTGCGGCGTTCGGACTGGCCTGGAACCGCTGCTCCTTCTGGTCCTCGTCGTCCGCCATCTTGAAGACATTCACCTCCCCCCACATGACGCAGTACACGTGCTCCACCCGCACGTTCTCCCCCAGGATGAGCTCCCCTTGCAGGTACTCCCGGCGCAGGGTGCTCTGCAGCACATATTCAAAGTCCTCCTCCTCCAAGCAGCAAAACAGCTCGGAGTGCTTCAGAAGCCATTTGATTTCCTCCTCCGTCTGCGCGGCCTTTCCTTGGCTGATAATGACGTCTAGTATTCGGTTGTTGTTCACCCCGAGACTGTCCCCGCCATGGAAGAAGACGCTGGGGGAGGTGACGGAGTTGTCGTCCTCGCGCCAGTCCTTCACCTGGCGGCCCTTGCGCGGCGTCGTGCGGCTGGATACCTCGCTCCCATCCTGCTGCTGCTCTTCCTCCTCCTCCTCGTCGGTGTCGCGGTCGGCGTCGGCGATGGTGTCCCGAATGACATCGTTCACCCGATAGCCGCTCCCCTCGAGGGAGTCGGTCCTCTTCCTTCCTTTCGCCGTCCGCACATTCTCCATGAGTTTCATAAACGCCTGTTCTGCCTTTTCTCTACTGAACGAGGCGCCCTGTGCAATGAAACTGCTCTCCGGCCGGTACAGCGAGGACGAAAAGATATCACCGCCAGCGTTAGGGGGGCTGACGCTCCGCTGGTCGATGGCCTTCTTTTGAATGGATGCCTTGACGATATCCTGGAAGGGAGTCCCGTGGTGGTCGAGGAGTCCGTCCCGGATGGCCATGGCGACATCACGGAAAGAGGCCGTGGAGGCACTTTTGAGTTTGGGCGAGACGAAGAAGTCGTCTTCCTGTTTTTGAGCGTGTGTGGGGGAAGGGGTCGCCGTCTCGGCAACAATCACCGGCGAGGAGATCTCTTCCTTCTCCGCCTTTTCCACTTCCTCCGGTTCTTTTGTGATCGATAAGTTAACTGGGGTAGTCATTTTGCCCTCTTTTTTTATTATTATTTATTGATGAGGAAAAAAAAAAAATGTAAAAAAATATTACTAATCGTTAAAAAAAAAAAAAAAGGGTAGCTATACTAACGATAATACTAATTTGTGTAATTTAAAACAAAGGAAAGAAGAATAATAAAAAAACGCAATGAAATACCGATAAACACACCACCAGAAACAACCAATAATTGTTTTTTTCTCACCTTTCTAATACTATTCACAGACGACACTCCATTAAGTGGTCTGTTTTAATGTCGTTTGTTCGTCTATTTTATTTATTATTATTGTTTTGAGGTTCGCATTTCCCTTTCCAAATCACGCCTATTTCTTCTTGTCGAGCGCACTAAACTCCTCCTCCTGCTTACTCTTCAGCTGATCGCGGACGTAAGTGGAGAGAGACTGCACGTGGGAGAGGACCCCGAACAGTCGTTGCAGATGGGAATCACTGGGCGGCACGGCGGGCGGTTTACCAGGTGGCAAACACTTCACGCCATCCCCTGCGCTACTACCATTCGAGAGGGGATTGTCCCCCGGCTCCTTCCCAGCGGAGCTGCTGCACGAGGAGATACTGACGGCATTCTTGGCCACCAGCGGTGGAGGGGCACTGCGACTGTACAGAAACGCACTGAGTCCTTTCGCAATCTCCTGCAGCTCTTCCTGCACCTTCGCCAGGGAGTCCAACCCCTTCGAGTCCGAGGAGATGGAGTGGAACTGACTGCTGGCCTGATCCACCGTCCGGGGTGAGATGGAGTCCCCCTCGCGGTCCATCATCCCTTGGTGTATCTGTAACGTCTCCTCCGTGAGGGTAATAGGGATAGCGGCGTTGGGGTCGGCGAACCGGATGGCCTGACGGCGACCGGCCGCGTCACGGGGGGCGGGGATCTCCTGCGTGCTAGAGTTTTGCGTGGTCCCCCCTGTCACCATGCTGACCACATTGTTGTTGGAGACGGATGAGTTGCTGAGAAAAGGAATTTGCAAGTCTTCCACCATAAAGAAGGATCGATTGACAACACCAGGTCGGGCGAGTTGCTGTCGGCTGATCGCCCGCAGTCCGCTGTTGCTGTCCTCCTCTCGCCTGGACCCCACCGCGCTGGTGTCTGGACTGCGGATGGAGGGGCTCTTGCTCGCCCGGCGAGAGTTGTCCCGACTGGTCTCCACGCTGTGGAGGATGCGCATTTCGTCGGGGGACTTGACGTCGACCCCACCGGAGAGCCCATGCAGGAACTCATTCGCGGCGCTGTTCAGCACGTCGTCAATGTTACCCCCCAAGAAGCTGATATTCTTGTTAAAACTAAAATTGTAGAAGGAGGCGTTGGGAGCCCCGAAGCTGTGGTTGCCGAAACCGCTGGTTGGGTTTCGCGTCAAGGCAGATGACGTCACCGTTGCCGGCCGCGGGAGTGTAGGGATGCCCTTTTGGTGCGGGTTTTCCTCATCGCTCTTGCCGGCAGAACTGTCTGAGGAGTGAAAGAAACCAGATTCCAGATCCTCCGAGGCGGACCGCTTGTGTAGTGGATCCTTCCCAGTGTTTCTAGCATTGCTATTATTATTATCGGTGCTGTTATTTGTAGCGGAGCGATTGGGGTTTTCGGTGCTGCCTTCCGGTGCCACCGTCTTGGAGCGTTTCTTCGGGGTGGGAGAGGCGTCTTCGGGGATGACAATATCGGGCTCGTCGTCGTCCGTAGACAGCGCTCGCTTCGGGCCCTTCGGTGTGCTGCTGCCACTCGTCACCTTAGTGTCGTTTGCCTTCTTTGGCGTGAGAGACACCTTCACCATCTCATCGTCGCTGTCATCGTCCCCACCACTCGACGACGAGGAAGAGTCGAAAAAGTCTGTCCCCGCCCTCCGCCCCACCGTCGTCTTGCTGCGCTCCCTATCTTCTGGCTCCTGAAACGCCACAAACTGGTTGAGGACGTGCAGTAGTTGGGCTCGCTTGAGGGCCTTCACGGCGGACATGGTCTGCTCATCGTTGGCCTCGCTGAATATACCAAACTGTAGCAAGTCCTGCGCCGTCGCGCGCTTCTCCGGGTCTGGGTTGAGACAGGCGGCGACGAACTCAATCACCGACGGTGGTTCATCAAAGAGGATGGAGAGGTCCGGCACATCGGTGAGGGACGTCACGTAGTTCGTCAGGCCAGCTGGACCTTTTACCTGTTTTACATGCGAGAACGGTGGTGCGTTCGTAATCATCTCCAGCGCGACACACCCCAGCGACCAAATATCGGTGGGGAAACTAAATCCGATGCGCTCTCCGTTTTCGTCCATCTCCCCCGCCGCCATGCACTCTGGTGACATGTAGAGGGGACTGCCTTGCATATCGTAGAGCAGCTGCCCCGGCTTCAACGTCCGCGCCGTCCCGAAGTCTCCAATTTTAGCCATCCCGTCGTGCCCCAAGAGTACATTGGCGGTCTTAATATCACAATGCACGTAACGCTGGGAGTGAATGTAGGCCAACCCCTGCGTAATCTCGTGGAGAAGTTTTTGGAACTGCTTGAACTCCATTTTTTCCCTCCCTTTTGACTGAACAGTTTCTGCAGGGTACCACCCGCGGCGTACTCCATGAAGACGCGAATGACATTCTCCTCGGTGTTTTCTTCGCAGTAAAAGTAGTGGATAATATTGGGGTGCTGCAGGTTGCACATGGTCGAAATTTCCGCCACGAATTGCTCCACTTTTTCCACCTTTTCCGACCCTCGTCCCAAGTGCATCTCCTTCACCGCCATCGTGCCCCCTGTCAAGACGTCAATTGCCTCAAACACCTCTCCGAATGAACCTTTTCCTAATAATTTTCCTCGTTTCCATGCACCTCGACTATTCTTGGAGAGGAGCGCACGGGTCTGGGCAATCTTCTCCGCCTCCTGCTTCACCTGCGCAATCTTTTCCTCCGCCAAGCGGATCGCCTGCATGGCTTGGACAGGCGTGCACGGCTTCCGTAGGGTGATGAAGCCAGCCTTCTGGTACGTCTCCGCGCTGACCAAGTCAAACGACTGGGCGGTAATGACAATGGCCATCTGGCGAGACATCTCGCGGAGGTAGGTGATGGGGTCGGTGGAGGCCTCTAGCGAGGTGATGATGGACTGCTGGAGGTCAATGAAGAGGATGTCGGCCACCCCTGCCAGCCGCTTGATATCGGAGAGACTGTGGGCGGGGAGCACGGCGTGTTTCCTGTCCCACAAATAGGTGCAGAGCATGTTGCGGTGGGCGGCGGTGTCCTCGGCGACGAGGGTAGTAAAGTTGTAGGCAGGGGCGTCCCCCATGGTGGTCATCCCCAGCTCCTTGGGCCCCTCGTCGTCCTCCTCGGCCCCTGGCAGCTTGAGGGAGGAGCTCTCTTTATTGGCTGCCGCCTCCGCGGAGCGCAGATCGTGAAAGTGCGACGTGACGCTGCAGGAGGTGGTCCTGCCGGTCGTGACGGACATTCCCTCCACATTGGCCACCGAGTCCTCGACCGACATATCCTCGGCGTCGGTTTCGTTCGCCTTCATAAACGGAATGAGGAACAGCATGTTGGAGTCCCCCTCCTTCCCTTGCACCTTCACCGTTCCTCCCTGCTTCTCTACTGCCGCGCGTACTCGGCGGAACTGATGGGCACGACCGCCGGCCGCGGCGTTGCTCTTCGACGAACTAACGTCTGATTCTGCGTCGTTGATGGGCTTCTCACAGACCGCTTCAAATTCTTCCGGGAAGCCAATTCCGTCCACGTTGAAGTTGATAATGAGAAACTCCAATCCATTCTTCTCCGTGAGGGTCACGGTGATGGTGACGGTGGTGGAGCTGGAAACCTCTAGGCAAACCGACATGGCGTACCGGTAGGACACTCCGGGAGCAGCTCCGCGTCGAGGTAGGCCATCTCCGATGAGAGTCCCTCAAACCGCTGCCGGACCGCCAATCCTTTTTGAACACAGTCGCCGCCAAAGTCCATAATGACCTGCCCCAGCAACTGACGGATGTTGACGACACGCAGTCGCTCCGTCGAGACGGTGAGGGCGCGGTAGGTTTCCTCAAAGTTGTGCAACACCTCTGAAATCATGAGAAGCCGTGCCTCGTAGGTGCAGGAGGAGTCGGCGAGGATGGCGCTGATTTGCCCAGAGAGCAGCTGCGGCTGATCCATGACACTCTGCGGTCCACCCTTCACCTCCTTCCCGAAGGCCATGAGCACTTCGGGATTGTCGTCGCCGGCGGAGAGAAGCGGAGGGATGATAGATAGTTCTACAATCGCCTTGGTGAGACCATCGCTCCTCGCCAAGGTGTACTTGCGCGGCTTGAGTCCAATGTCGGAGAGGAAGTCGTCGACGTTGCCGGCGTAGCTGCGTGCGTTCACGATGGAATGGTACATCATCTTTTGATCCTTTTCATCTAACAGAAATGAGTAAATGTTCTGTCCCACCACCTCCGACGAGGAGTAACTCAATAGCGTTTCAAGGGAATGATTCCAGGCGGTAATCAAGCCATCTTCCCGGAGACCAATAATGATGGTTTGCATGCACTTTGCCACCGCCATCAACGGGTAGCGAAATACCGGCGAAAGCGAATCGTTGGCTTCTTTTTTTGGGTCTTGCTGGGTGCCACGGTCCCACTGTCCTCCGCCGTGTCCCCTATGCTAGACATCTCCGCCACGAACTCTGACAGCCCCTGGGGGACTGTCATGACGAGCTCACCGCCGGCCTCAATATCGCCAAAAGCCACCTTGTCAACCCCATCGCTCCCCTTGGACGCAATTCGCTTGGAGCGGCGGGAACTACCCATCTTGGAGAGTTCGCTACGCACGCTCATGTCGGCTACCTCATTAATGTAGTAATTTTCATACGTGGGACTCGTCGCGACAAACTCCTTCAGTCGGTCCTGGATAGGCCCCGCGATGAGCTCAAAGTGCTTACGGGTGATGCAGGCCGTCACCACGCGTCTAGAGGTGGCGATGACATCCGCTACGGTCAAGTGACCAAAGAGAAACTCCAACTCGCCGACCACGTCGTTTTCCCCTAACCGCACCACTTCCACCTTCTTGCCATTGTTACGGCCTACCACCTTCACCGTGCCCTTCATGATGCAATGCATCAAGTCTCCTTTTTGACCAAACTTGATAATCGTCTGGCCGCGCTTGTAACTCTTGCACAGCAGAGCCTCCGCGATCTTGAGTCGCTCGTACTCGGGCAGACACTTTAGGAAAGGCACATTCTGCACCACCTCCACATATCGCTTTCTCTTTTGTAACGAGTCGTTCATGACGGCCCGGTGGTAGTTGACCTCGTCCAAGGTGTACGTGACGCAGTTGGCGACGCAGCGGACGGTGGCCGCGTTGGTAGCTTGCTTGTACATCATTTCTAATTCACCAAAAGTTGCCCCCACGTGAACGGTGGCGACGGAGCGCCCATTCTTGATGACCTCGCAGGCGCCCTCCGCTAACACGAACAGCTTCTCCTTTGGCTCCCCGCCCTGCACTAAAATATCCTCGCCGCCTTGGTACTCCTCCTTCGCCATGGCCCGCACAATGCCGTCTAATTCCGTGTCTTCCATGCGGGAAAAGAGATGGGAGTTTCGAATGAGGCGTAACAGCTGTCGTGCCTCGGCGGGTGATTTCTCCGCCCGTAAAGACGACTGAAACGATTGTAAACTAGCCATCGAGAGTGGGGCCGCGCTAACGGCCTCGCGTCTACCTTCCCTACGCATCATCGGCACGATCGGTTCCTCCTCTTCCAGCGGGTCTATCTCATTCTCCATATTGAGGGAGGTGCCGCTCTGACTCCCGTCACCGAGCACTGCCTTGGTGGTGGTGTTCCCCATCAGGTTCACGCCGCCGTGTAACTGCATAATGTTGTTGGTGGAGTCGGAGGCGACTGAGGTGTCGGTGTGGGTCTGGTTCGTCATGGTGGACTGGGCCCATCGGTCGGAGGCGCGACGGCTGGTCGAGTATCCCTGTCCCGTCCTGCAAGAGCTCGTCATGGCCGACACGGAGACGGTATTCTTTAGCGTGCTGTTGCCAATGTCATCCTCCAGCCGCCTCGTCAGCTGGACCAGCACATCCTCCTTGTCTACTTGCTGAATAAGGTGTATGAGGTGCTCCTTGAGTTGGTGGGGGTCGGAAGGGCGCAGGAGACTCGTGAACTCCGCCAGTGCGAGGGAGCCGTTCGTCAGGGGGAGATCCTCCACATTACCAGCACCCATCGCGATCGTGGTGTCATCTAAAGGGGTCGGCATATCCCTCACCCGCCGTGTATTCAGACTATCGCCCATCTCCTCCGTGTTCTGTCGCGAAAAATGCCCCCCAACACGTGTCATGTCGTCAGTGGACTTCATCAGCTGCGGCACCTGCACCACATTGGTGTCCTTGGTTGGTGGGGAGGAGTGGCTAGAGCTCAGGCTGTCGGAGACGACATCACTTTCCGACATGTGCTTGTGTTTTGAATTTTTTTTTTTGAAGAATTACGTTTTGTGCTAGTAGTAGCTGCGGCCTGTGTGGTGAAAAACACTGACCAGATAAGTACAAGATTTTTTTTTTTTGAAAACTAAACTGAAACTTGAAAAAAAAAAAAAAGAGGGAAAGTGGAATTTCCAATAAAGTTAAGCGTATTATTTTTCAAAAAAATACCCGCAGACACACTTCCAAGCCCTTGCAACGGCTAACCAATTATAATGAAATGATAAATAAAAAGTTACGAAAGAGAAATAAATTCCAAACTTTTCTTTTTTCTTGGGGAATTTCCTTCGTCACTCCTTTCATAAAAAAAGAGTGATGTCCAGAATCCGAAACCTTGAAAGGGAAGAAAAAATAAAAAGTGTTTCTTAATCGAACAGACCGAAGCCCATGTCATCATCACCCTCCTCTTCGGCGGGCTTCTCCTCCTTCTTGGCGGCAGCGGGGGCGGCACCTCCGGCAGCGGCAGCAGCAGGAGCAGCACCACCAGCGGCGGGAGCGGCACCAGCGGTCGCGGCGAGCTTGCTGGCACCCTCGTTGATGAGGGTGGCCACGTCGCGTCCGTTGATGGACTCAAAGACGAAGGCAAGGGTATCCTTGTCGACATCAATGTTGACGGACTTGCAGATGGCCTCCACGTCGGCGGGGGTGGGGCTGGGCTTGGTCAGGGACGCAAGCGCGTAGGCAGCGACGTATTTCATGGACATTTTTGAAAGGTTTTAATTAACTTTCGCAACTTAACTTTTTTTTAAAAGAAGGGAGAAAAAGTGTAAAAAAAGACAACGAACGAAAACGAAACGCAACTCTTCTGACAACAGATGTGTTGAGGAGGGGAAAAAAAAAATAATATTTGCTTTCTTGTAGTTGTACATGTCAATCTTTTTTTTTTTCCAGCCCCCTTACTGAAGGTACACAGGGGATGCTGTCAGAAAAAACTCTACGAGCGCCTTCGCATCCTCCTTTTCATTTTGGAGTTGTTGCCGCACCTGTTGGTCCACGCCACCGCCCTGCAGCAGCCGCGCGCTGCTGAGACCTTCCGCGGAGGTCGGCCGCCGGATGAGGACGACACTAAACACATGCGCGAGGAGCGGTGCCGTCAGGTCGTTCTCGGCGTGCTGCTGACGAAGTAAAAAGTTGAGGAAGGACATGAGATACACGAACAGGTTGGCACGTATCGCGGGGAGCTGCGCGAGAAAGGCGAGCGGTGCCTTCCCCTTCGCCTTGCCAGCGGCGAGGGCGGCGTCATACAAGGCAAAGGGCACCACCGGCTCCTGCAGGTTCTGCAGAAACACTAAAATACAGTCGGCGACACACAACACGTCAAAGGCGCCGGGCTCATGCGGGGCTGGCAGGGGGGCCGCGGTACTGTCAATGTAGGCCATCACCGCGTGACTCGTGTCGGTGTCAATCGACGAGGCGGTGAAGTATCCCTTTTCGAGTGGTTGCTTCGTTACGGCATCGACGAGGAACCACAACTCTTTCGGTATTTGCGGCTGCAGCGTGTTGAGCAGCACGGCGTGGTCCACCTTGGCCTGGTAGGCATCGACACACGGAAGGGAGCCCAACAGGAGTACATTCTCCAGGCTGTTACCGTAGATACTGGGCACCAGCACAGCCTGACAGTCAATGATGTGCATGGGGCCACTCCGGACGACCACCAGCAGGGAGGCCGCCAGCGCCACCCGACCTCTGGCGTCGTATGGGCGCCACCGGGCGAGCCACGGCATGCAGCGGGGGTCGATGAGGGTTTCAATGACAATATCTTGACTCTCCCCTGGCAGGATAGAGAACTCCATCGGCGACACCCGCATCCACGCCCCGTCGTTCACTGGTTGGTCCTGTCCTGGCCGTTGGCGCAGCACCTTCACCACCGCGACGGAGTCCCCAGTGTTGGTCACCTTCGCCGTCCGCACCGTGTCGCATCGGTGGAACTGTAGCACCCCAAAGTCTAGCAGCGTCACATCGGTGGACACTTTCGCGCTGGAGGCATTGTCCATGCCGAGCTGCGTCACCTTCTTCTTGAGCGATGTGGTGACTTCCTCCTTCTTGCTGGGCACCTCCACCTGCGCCGGGATATCCAGGAGGAGGCGAACCGGCTTGTGGTCGCTGCTGCGCACCTGCATAATGGCCACGTGCTCCTTGACCTTGACCGCTTTCTGCCACTTCAACCGTCTACTCCAAATGAGAACACGATCGGTGAAACTGGGAATGCGACGCTTCTCACTGGTGTCGTAGTTGTCGGTGCCCATGTCGAAGCGGTACGTGGGCATGTGCGTGGGGGTGAGGTCCTCGAACCCTTGCCAAGGCGTGTGCGGGTTTTTCATTTCCGCCACGAGCTGATCGTACTTTAGCATGTCCTCAATGTCTCCTCTCCCGCACTTGGCCATGCACTCTTCGTAGCTAAGATTGAGTCGATAGTTGAGATCACCGGCGACAATAATAAAGTCGTGATCTCTGGGGAACAGCTCGGGAAATACCATTTCCGGTACGATACCAGCGCTCGAGTTCAATTGTAGGTCCGCGCGACGGGCGGCGTTGAAGTCCATATTCTTCAGAATGGTGTTAATGTCTTCGTTACGCTTGCTTACGTTGCTCTGCCCAGCGGCCAAGTGGGCGGTAATGATACAATACGTGGACCGGTGTACCGAGAGATGGATCCCGACCGCACCTTTATTGCCTAAACTACCCAGCGCCCCTGTCGCGATGGTGGTGACCAGAAACTCTTTGAGTTGAGGGAGCAGTCCTCGGCGGATGTAGACACATAACAAAAGACCGACCAGCTGCTTCGGCTTTAGGGCGTAGTAGGGCATGGGGGAGCTGGGGGAAGCATCCATGTCTGCGCCCACGGCCGCGTTACAGGCCGCCACCCACGGCGCCGCCGCCTCCGTCTCCTCCTTCAGCATGGCGGAGGCGCTCATATCCACCTCCTGGAAGGCCATCACAATCACATCGGTGGGTTTACCGTCCCCGAGATTGACCAGGTCGTTCAACGGCGGTTGTGGCTTCTTGCAACCCACGTTAAAGGTGGTAATACTAAACGATAAGGCCTCCTCTTGACAAAAACTATCCTCGTAGTAGTGCAGCTCCTCCTGCACCCACTGATCCTCCGGCGAGAGGCGCTGGAGGTAGAGGTTTCCGTTCGACTTGTACGCATTGTTGAAACGGAATATGTCCTCCGGCTTCGCCCACTCGGCGTTGGGAAACATCCGCGGTAGACGAGGGAACATGATGGAGTGGGAACAATAAAATAAATAGAATGCACTACAGCTGAAAGAGGAAAAAGTAGGAGAGGAGAATGTATTAGTGCTAAACTGCTACAATATTGTTTTTGTGCACAACAGGAGAAACACCATCACAACAACAACAACATAACTAGGAGCACACGGACCGTAACTATACACGAAAAGAAATTATAACGGGTATTATTATTATTGCGCACCACATTGCGCGGTGTGCACTTGAGGATGAGGGAATGCGTTTTCTTCGGCCTGTCTCTTTTTTTTCGCCCCACTACGTTTTTGCGGCTTGGGCTTCCCATTCCCCTCCGGCGTCGCGTCCTTGTGTTTGTAAAACGGTCCATCGTAGGCGGACAATGTACACAGCTTTTCCCCCACCGCCGCCGGTGAAGGGTTGTGCCGGTACTGGAGCACCCTTTCCATCTGTTCCAGCTGAGAAGGAGTGAGTTTCTCAGGAAAATCGATCGAAACGGGAACGTACAGTTTCCCCTTCTGAGAGGGGTTTTGCTTGAGTGGCATCCCCTCCCGCTCCACCGTGAAGATGTGCTTGGAGGCAAAGTGAAACGCCCGCCCCTTCCCGCTGTTTGCCGGTGGTGGCTGAAGCTGTATAATTCTACCATCCAGTAGTTGAAGGGGAAGCGTGAAGTCGGGGTCGTACACGCACGCGAGTGGCACTCTGCAGTTGGTGACAATCAAGTCCCCTCGGCGGAGTCGTCTGTAGTACGGGTGCGGTAACTCCACAATGACCACCACCACATCCCCCGCGTGGGGGTACCCTGGCAGCTCATCACCGTCTTTGGGAAAGCGTATTACGTCGCTATCCTCCGCCCCTACCGGAATATCGACCGTCAGGCGGACCGGTGTCCGCTCCAGCCCATCGCGGCAGGCAGGACAGACCTCCCGTGGGGCCTCCTGCCCTGTTCCTCTGCAGCGCAGACACTGCATGAGACCAAAGTTGGTCTGGGTGACCTTTGAACCTCTGCACATGGCGCAGGCTGGGTGGCGCCTTTCCGTTCGCCGTCCCGTGTCCTTTGCACCGCCGGCACGGACGTCGGCGGGTGACCTCAATCTTCTTGCGCGTACCGCAGTACAGTTCCTCCAGAGGGAACACTCCAGCTCCACCAGAATAAACGGCGGTGCCTCTTTTTGTTTTTGAAAACCGCCGCCCCCAAAGAAGGTGGAGAAGATATCCATTGGGTTTACACCGGACGACGCAAAGTTGGGCGCCGTCGGCCCGCCACCTTTACCGAATTGATCGTACTGCGCTCGTTTGGTTTCATCCCCTAATATTTCGTACGCCTCCGCTATTTTTTTGAACTTCTCTGTCGCCGTCGGGTCGTCGGGGTTCTTGTCGGGGTGGTACTTGAGCGCTAGTTTGCGGTAAGCCGTGCGTACCTCCTGTGCCGTCGCATCTGGTGAGATACCCAGCGAGGTGTAAAGTTCAGTGTCTTTCACCATTTTTTTTTTGTCTATACCATTCACTTTCACTCCGTTTACGAGGGGGGAAAAAATACAAAAAAGGGAGAGAATTCGTTTATATAGATATATTTTAAGACGGTGGACGAAAACACACACGGAAATTTATTTATTTATTCTACAAAGAAAAAAGATTTTTTTTTCGTTTTTTTTTTTAACATACCAATGAAATACAAAAAAAGAAAACAAGAACAAAAAAAAAAAAAAGTAAATTTTTCTACTTGAGATGGGAATAAATGAATACAGTATTAACGATGCTGCTGATGAGAATGGTTTTCTAGCGCGAGGCAGATAACGTTGCTCATCATGGTTGTCATCTTGAAAGGATGACAAATATGTGCAAAAAATGAAAAAAGTGGAGAAGGGAAAACTCTAAAGTGAAAATAAAAATTAAAAAAAAAAAACAACAATGATTTTTTTAAGGGGCTTATTCGTTGGCGTCGGCATCATCCTTCGCCGCCTCGGAGGAGCTGGAAGAGGAGCTGGACTTCTTGTCGTCACTCTTCTTGGAACCACCCACGCAGCACCCAATGAGGATGAGCAGGGCGGCGATCACCTGAAGACCGAAGGCGGCAACCGACAGACCGAAGGCCGCTCCGTATTTGGCGTAATCTTTGACGGCAGCGTAGACGACAACCAAGCCGTCCATATCCGTGTTGCAGTGCTTGTTGCGGGTGCCCGCCTGGCAGGCGAAGCAGATGCAGAGGAAGGCGGCACTCAGGATGGCGAAGATACCAGGGACGATGCCGGACATGGAGCCGCAACCGGCCACCAGCGCGAAGATGAAGGTAAGAAGGACGAAGAAGATGGAGATGATGGCGAAGGCGGCGGCGCACGTCATCAGGCGGTCTACCTCCTTGCAGATAAACCCGTGGTGGGGGAGAGGCTTGTTACGGAAGACCTTGTGAGGCCCGCACTGCTTGATACCCCACATGGAGTAGCAAAGCTTAAGACCAATGGAGGCTTCGATCTCCTTCGTCACACGGAACACATCTAGCGGCGTCGCGACTACAATGAGCACGAGCACGATGAACTCCAGGACGGCACCGACAATAATGAGGGGGGACATGGACTTCTTGCTTTCCTGCTTTCCGCTGTTGGGGTCCTCGATGGGCTCATTGGCAGAGCGGCTCTGGTTGGATTCTTCCTTGGGAGACTTGGATCCGTCAGACATGATGGAATGTTTTTGGTAGTGGTTGAATATTCTTTAACGAAAGTAAAAGCCAAACTAAAGAGAAAGACACAAGAGGAGAATCAGAAAGAATGGACATGTGTATCGATGCAAAAACACACTCAAAACAAATAACAACGCTGCTGCTTTATTATTATTTAAAATTACAAGATTTTAATGTGAACACTATTCTAAGGCGCTCGCCTACCTCACTTCTTTTCCTCCGGTGGGGAAGAGGGCTTCTCGCCCCTCGCCTCCTTGAAGAGTGTCTCGAGACGGTCGACCTCCCGCTCCACTATTTCCTTCGCCCGCTGCGCCTCCATGGACTCATCGCTCATCATGTGCTGATTTTTGAACACATGCTCCATGGCAGGGTCGGTCTCCGTCATTGTGATGAGGTCGAACGGGAGAAACCCGTAGCGGAAAAGCGCGAAGGGACGGCTAATAGCGAAATTGTAGTGACGGCATAATTCGTGTCCGGGGGCAATCTCGCAGAGAGAGTACACGGTGATGGCGCCTTTGCCGTTCAAGACAGGTGAGGGACCAACACGGATGCCAACGTTGGGGCGATTGCTGTGGTTGAGCATATCCAGGAAGGGCACCATGGCGAGGTCGGTGGGGTCTGGCTTCCCCCGCAGCTGACGCAGCCGCCGCCTCAGTCGACGGATCGTGGCGTTCCCGTCGTAGTAATCCTCCGGTGGCACATGCTCCACCCGGGCAATAATGAGGCGTGTGATGCGGCGGAAGTGCTCCGGCTTAAAAGGGGGTTGCAACGCCATGTAGACATCGTTCATGGCGGTTCGAAAGTGAACATTAAGATCGTCAAACTTGTTTCGTTGCCAGTTATCTAATGACATTCCGTACATACTCAGCACAAAGTCCTCGTTGAAGTCTTCGTCGTCGAGCATGCGGGCCCACGGGTTGATATCGGACTGAAGCACCGCATTGCACTTGTCAATGTCCTCCATGCTCTTCTGCTTGCTGACATCGGGAAGAAGACTAATGATCGAACTGAATTGCAGTCCCATGTAGATTTGCGGTGCCATCATTTTGAATTCCGAGTTCTTTATGGCATTTCGAACATCATCCAGCGACACATTCCGCATCGTGTTTGGTTTCGTTTGAATGTTAGACAGTCGGTGGAGAGACGTCAAGGGTATCGTCGCGATCACCTGATTCTGCTTTATGTGCTCGGATGGATCTAGAAATATACCTCGCTGCTGGGAGGAGCGCATGCCAACATACGTCTTGTAGTTCAATTGAATGTTGAGGTGATTCTTGCAGCAATGGTAAAAGTCAATCGGGAGTAGAGAAGTCCTCGGGTAGAGCGGCCTCCCCGTTTCTCTCCACAGCACCGTTAGCCGAAACATGCTCTCTTCTAAATTTTGCTTTTGTATGTCCTTTATCAAGAGAGTGGAGAGGTAAATACATGAACGACCAGACCACCTCGCAAATAGTATTGACAAACACACATACAAAACCAACAAAGCCGAAAAAAATAGTATAGAGGACAATTTCTTCAAGAGTAACAAATACACACACACACATACCCATTATTTTACAGAAAGTGCTTCTTCTTGAACCAAATGAAGATGATAGCTGCGATCGTCATCATGAGGGCACCGCAGTACACCTCGCCGTTGGGGTTCTGCAGTAGCGGAAGTCCCTCAAAGTTCATACCGTAAACAGCGGCGATAAAGTTGAGCGGAATAAAGAAGGCACTAAAGAGCGTCAACACACGCATTAACTCATTCACCTGGTAGGAGGACAGCTGGAAGAGCAGTTGAAGGACGGAGTCGGCGTTGGCGTTCAACTCATCGGCCAAAGACTGCACATGGGCGAGATCGTGCTGCACCTCTTGGTAGTCCACGTGGGATGGCAGCACCTTGAGGGAGGAGGAAATCTGTGAGTAGGCATCTTGGGTCAGGGTCAAGGTGCGACCGTACACGGAGGCCCGTCGCTTGATGTGGTAGATCTCTCGCGCCAGGTGCGATCGGTTCCTGCTAGAGGAGAACAGACCCGCCTCGTAACGGTCGAACTCGACGATGCACTTGGAGATGGCAGAACTAAACGTGTGGATGGACTCCTTCACAAAGTGGTGCAGCACGTTGCGGGGCGTGGTGGTCGTCCGCTCCTCAAAAAAGGAGTGCCAGTCGCTCCGCAGCTCATCGACAAATGCACATTGGGCGCGGTGCACGGTGACGATTTTATCGGTGGAGAGAAAAATGGTAAACCGGTTCGTCAACTCTTGAATACTGTCCGTCTGGCGGTTAGGGATGGTAGAGACGGCGTACCGCAGGAGGATGGCTCGGATCGTCTTGGTGATGGTCACCTGCGGCAACAACATTGGCTGCGTGCTGTCCTCCACCATGACCTGGTGCATCTTCATCCCAAGCAGCATCTCTTGGATACTCTCCTTGTACTCATGCAGCGAGGCGGTCGGGTGGGCGGAGATGTCAATCCAATCGAAGGAACGGTCCGGGGCGGAGAGGCAGAACACCAACAGCTTGGGCGGCACCCGCTGCAGCCCGGTGATCTGCTTGATGGTTTGGTAGTTCATCACCGAGAAACTCGTGCGCACCCCACCAGAATGTAGGCCAGCCTTCGCGAATTCGGATCCCTGCATATTCATCAAGTACACTTTTAACTGCTTGTTCCGTTTCTCCACCTCCTGCAAGACCACTTTTGGGACATCCGCGTCATCGGCGGCCACCCCTTTTTTCTCTTCACTCTTCTGCGCATCGGCTGCTCCGGTAGGTTCCGTACTAGGGGCAGCCGCGCTCTCCTTTGTGATGGACACACCAGGGAGAAAAAGTCGACTAATGCGCTTTTTGGGCATATTCTCCATTGATAACTGTATCGGCGCCAAGAAGGACGGACGAGATGGCGCCACGCCTTCCGAGGACGACGACGTAGCTTTCCCATTCTCTTCCGGGTTGGCCGGCTCCTCGTGGGTATGGAAGGAATCCGAGTAAGAGGTTCGGCTCGCCTCCTCCCCTCCCACCGACGGTACCGCACTCCGGACGGAATGAAGGGAGGCCGCGCGGGACTTGCGGAGGCCGCCAAACCGGGCATACGCATTGAGTGATCTGGCTGCCCCAAACACTCGCACACCGTGTTTACAACTTTCCTTTCCCATGACAGGAGAGCCGCACAGCAGACCTATTCTATTGTATACCCGCATTGGCACTACAATTTTTTTTTTTTTTCGATAGATAAACGGTTTCTTTGACGAAGGGAGGGGTGTATCGTGTCGGACTACTCTTTCTCCCTTTTGTTTCTATTTCTGTGAAAAGCGAGGACAACAACCCCAAAAGAGAGAATAATGACTTTCACAAAAAAGAATGTTCCGATGTCGTTCAATATTCCGTCTACAGAACACACACACACCCTAGAATAAAAATACTTTTTTGTTTATACTGTACAATGTGATTTATATTTTTTTTTTCATTTATTTATAGGTGGACTGACGGAAGGGGATTTGTGCGACTCCTGCACGCCCGCCACCGACAGCGACGCGGGAATGGGAACCCCCTTCCGGCGAAGCGCATCGGCGACATCTCCCTCCATCTTATTATTACTCATCCGGTAGAGATCGTCGTAGGAGTCCGACAGGCGACGGTAGGAGTACCGAACAGGCTTTGGTCGAATGTCATTTCCTTCTCTTACAATTTTATTGAAATCCTTCGTCATCCGCTCGAACCCGCAGGACTGCCAGACCGGCTCCGCTCGCACCATGTACTCACACAACCGCGCCAGAATGATCTCCGCCACGAGTGCCTTTAACAGTATTTCACCCAGTGTGATCATGTAAGGAGGAAAGGTATACCCCGCCGGGTGCTCCTGGTCGGGGAGGGACAGCCATCGCAGCTGTCCTAATATCTGTCGAACAAAGATGGCCTTTCGGGAGAAGGCCTCCTCTTGCTCTTCCTTGGAGGGCTCCTCACTGACTGGCTTCTGATTCTCATACCCGCCAGAAGCGGAGGAGCCAGCCGCCGCCCCGCCCAGGCCTAGCGCGACGGGCGAGCTGGACTTGTAGTTGGCCTTGATGGCCACCGTATCCAGCGTGTACATGGAGCAGAGGTCGTACACCGTCTCCATATTATAGGAGCAGCTCACAAAGTCGAGCAAGTTGGATAAGTCTTGAATGTGGGCGTAGGGGAAGAGACGGACGAAAGGGGCAATGAGGTACCGATGAAGGACGATGGACCCCTGATGGTCGTGCCCTCTAAAGCTGCCTTGCATGCGGGTCAGATAGGTGCTCCTCGGCTCCCCAAAGTACAGCATCCCTCCCGCCTCTAGCTCCACCAACATGGCGTAAATCTCATTCCGCCGCTCCCCGTCCATTCGACCAAACTGTCGCTGATAACCGGTAATGTCTACCCCCAAGTCTTTCGCTAGCTCCGCCGCCAGCACGGTCGGGTCCCACCGCCGGGGACACTCTACCAACGCGGTGTAGTGGAGATCCATCAGCGCGTGATCTTTGCGCCCCATGTGGTTGACCCACAGCGACACCGGCTCCTTGCACAGCTCGCACCAGTTTGGGTTCTTGTACACCCAATACCGCTTCTGAATGACACCATTCACCATCGAGTAGATGGGTACCTTCCCACCGTCCGTGGGGTACGGGCCATTGTAGGTTCCGGTGGGGGTGATCTTGGTGGCATTATTGGACACGCTGCAGCGAGGCAGGCATCGCTTCATCCTGGTGGTGGTCTACAAACAAAAGGCTCTACGGCTATACAAATATTGGTAGCAATAGATACTAAATAGAGAGGGAAAGTGGAATGATCATCATATCCGGGGGGTTTTCCCTTTGTTTGGATTCTCCTCATTTTTCTTTTTCTTTTTTTACAACACACTTGAAAAAATAATGTATGGTACAAAGAACAATTCCAAATAGTAATAATAATGATACATCGACAAAATTTTCTGCTTCTCAAGAGGACCTACGTTTGTATGCCCTCCACTGGCGTTGTATTTTTGTGGCGTAGAAATCCAAATACCGCTGAAAACTAACTTCCGCACTCAACTTGGCTCGGAAAAACGCCTGCACCACCCGCACCGTCTTTTCTTCGTAATTTTCCAAGTTAAATGCTTCCTTGAACCACATGGGATGACGCTCTTTGAGTTGTGCCACAATAAAGTTATGAGAATCCCGTAGTAGCAAAGACTCGTTGATCTCATCGGCGGTGGCTTTGCTGGGGATGATCCCCAGTCGGGCGGTCATCTCGTTCAGGAGCTGCTGCGAGTACTGTGGGGCACGGCTGAGGGAGGTACCGGCCGCCGCTTGGGGCTGTAGCGAATAGCTCACCTCCTCCACCGCCTCCCCGCCATTGTGCTGTAGGAGGGACGTCTCACTGTTCATGTACAGCTGGTTGAGCCAGAAGCGGTACCGATAGGCCCTTCCCACCCGCTGAAGGACCAGCGCCGCATCCCACCGCCGACGCTCGAGCTGCTTTGCCTGCTCCTCCAGGTGCATCTGCCGCCTTTCTTCCTCCAGCTGCTGCTGTCGCATTTTTTCTTCATTGGCCTCCTTCACTTTTCGCAGTTCCGTCATGCTGACCTTTTCCCACGGCACAAAGTAGGACGACCCGGTCGCCCGCACCTTCTCGACGCGGTTGAGGTATTTGCCGTAGACGTCACCCGTGTAGCGCCCCACATCCTCAAATCCCAGTCGCTCCTTCCACGTCCCCTCCGAGAGGGAAAGCGTCCCCTTCTGGGTCACGTACCCAATGAGCTGATGCGCCTCCTCGCTCATTCGGTTCACTTTCAGGTGCAGATAATTCTGGTAGGTTCCCGCGATACGTCTGGCTGCCATGTGCTCCTGTAGGACACCGAGTGTGCTCGCCTGCGCGGCGGTGAGGTGAGGCGGGACGTCGTAGAGGGGCAGCTGATCCCCGTGGTCGACCACTCTCTCCCCACTGATGAGGAGGTGACGGTCGTCAAATGCCTCTAGGTGCACGGGGTCCATCACGGGGCGGTTCTCCATCGCCGTCTTCTTTCGCTCCATCATACTTGCGACCGCATTCCGTGCCCGAAATCGTCTCCAAGCGCGCTGCATCGCGAGAACCGCGTTGATGTTTCTTTCCTGCTTCATAATGTGTGCCATCACCTGACGTTGCTTGGAGGCGACCACCTGTCTCGCCCGGTACCCCCTCCACGTCCGTTGAATACGGTACGTCGCGACCAGCAGCGGCAGACAGTTGGCCAGCGTTTGTGCTGGGATCGTCTCCCAACTCTGTCCGCAGTGTTTCAGTATCTCCAGGGAGGGAATGACACCAATGTTGCTCTTTTCGGATTGGTTGAAGAGGCCACTGTCAAAGGTCTTTGTGATGCCTACCGTCTCCACCAGGTCTCTCTCAAATGGGTTTGGCAGCAGCATTGGCTCATTCTCGTACTCCATGCTGGACACCCGCTGGACCTCCACATCGGTGGCGTCGAAGCTTTGTACTTGCACACTTCGCGCGGCACGTTCGCTCGTGGACGCTTTAATGTCCTTCACCTCTTTTTCCATCATCTCCGTTCGTTTGGTGAGCACTTCTCCGTAGTGACGCTTCACTCTGTCGGGAAGGCACTTTAGTCTACTTTCCTCCGCGAACGGTTTCGTTTCCCACTGTGGATTGACGTCCGCTTCCTTCCCCCGCATGGGTACCTCTTTCCGCTGTTTATTCTCCATGTGATGGCGCACCAAGGTCCGGACCGCGGGGTTGAACTCGGGCGGCGCCGGCGGTTCCGCCGTATGTATCGAGTGCTCCTCGTCCTCTTCCTCTTGTAGCACCTGGACCGAGTGCACCTCTTGCAGGGGCACGACGATACTTTCCCGTCCCTTCAGCGTACGACCGTCTTTCATCACGCTGACGTTCACCAATACAGGGACACACGTGGGAGATGTCAACTGAGGGTGTGCCACCACGTCCGTCTCCTTCTCTTCCTTCTTCTCTTCTGGTGGTGGTTGGTAGTACAGCGCGGCTGCCCGACGCTGCCACTCCTCTGTCTCCTCTCGTACTCTTTGCCTATCCAGCATGCCGTCGTTTTCCAGTTTGAGGAGATCTTCGGCTACCTTGGGGTTCTGCTTTACTCGGTTGAGCACCGAATGGGGTACGGTCGTCGTGGAGAACGGCTCCGGTTTTTCCTCGTCCTCCTTGAGAGCGGGGAACATTCGAGCAAAGCTGGCACGGCCTTCCACGACGCTAGGACGATCGGCGGCGGAGTGTTTCCTCTGTACCCGACCGATCGTCTCGTAGGCCCGACGAATGGAGTCTTGCGCGAGGTTACCAGTGGAGTGCATCGAGTTGGTTTCTGTCGTCGCATCGTCGGCCATGGACGAGAGAGGACTTTGCACCATGTCTGCGGTGGGAAAGGCGTTGTCGTCACTCACAGGGGAGGAGCCAGTGGGACTGGCCCGCCGCCATTGTTTATTCTTCACCGTTTTCCAAAAAGTTTCCCGCTTCTTTAGTTGGAGCGCCATTTTGTGTTGGGAGGCCAATCGGTGTACCTTTTCTTGCCTCGCGCCACTATCCGGGGACGACGGCACTTGGATGGAGTGCCGCCTGGAGCGCGTCCGGGAGACACTGCTGCTACTCCGAGCCCCGAGGGACGACCGTGCGACGAAGAGCTCGTCGAGTGGGTTCAGTGTCCTCCGTCGCTGGAAGGTACTTTGCCGTCTCAACTCCGCCAAATGCTGCACCTCCTCGTCGTCGTCGGAGAAGAGCTCCAGCTCCTTGTTAGCGGTCCGCAGATAGAGTGGTATCTCCGCGTCCTCTGCTGTTCTGGAGGAGGAAGAGGTCGGCTGGTCGTGGTCCCCGAAGGAGAAGGCCACTGGCCCCTCCTCCTCCTTTACCGGATGATAGGTGTGATAGTCCCGCCATAGCGTCCTACTCTCCGTCACCAGCGGTGGTAGTACCCGGTAGCTATCCTCCACCTTGAGAGACTTGGCCACCACTCCCCGTTTCGGGGGACTCACCGGGGTGACAGTACGCTGGACAAACAGTCGACCATTCACGGCAGGCGGTGCCTTCTCGTTTGCCGGCACCGTGCGAGCAAGCCCCAGCGGACCATAGTCTAGCAGCGGCCGCTTCGGGTGATACAGGGAAACCGCTGCTGTCTGCTCCACCGCCAGTGGAGGCGGTTTTAGCGCCTTCCTCGCTTCCTTTTCCTTTGCGAGGCTCTGACGAAGCCGCATCGTCCGCTTCTGCAACGCGAGGAATAATGACATATCCCCTTGCGCTAAATATAACATGCGCCGTGTGTCTTTTGACTCTGACGTGCTACGGTGATTTTCTTTAATCCGAATGCGGTCACTTGGCATCGCGTCTTCGCAAATATCCAGACAACGACTCGCCTCCTTGAAGCGGGATTCTAGCAAGAGGGACTCCACCACGCCGTGCATGCCTTGCACGAACTCAAAGGTACTAAATATGATTTGCTCATCATTGGTGTTTTCGTCATCGTAGAGGTTCAATAAAGTTTCCAAGTCTGCACCAGCAGTTCTAGATGCTAACATACATGAATCGTTTCCTATATTTGTGTGCGTGGATAGGGGAAAATCGAGAAGAAGAGAGAAAATGTTTATGATTATGCTATCCTTCCATTGCCATGATGATTGTATTAAACACAAGTGAGAAGTACAGTACCACCAATAATAATAATAATAGTAAGCGCCGAATTGCGAAAAATAAAATGAGAAAAAAACACGTCGAGAGTCACATTAAACTTCTCAAAAAAAGGTGAATTCTATGGAAAAGCTTTTTTTTTTTTTTCTTCTTGTTTGAGAGAAAAAAAAGTGGCAATATGATTAAAGCCAAAAAGAACTGAGTCACTCTATGATTCTAATAATTTATGTATGAAATCATCTTTTTTTTTTTTTATCCTCCCTCCTCATTAAAAGATGAACCGAGGGAGGCGAGGCAACCACTTGGTTAACTGAGTTTCTACGACGTCCATCACCATCTTGGACACCCTTCTACGGCGGGCCGGCTTTGCCTTCGCCTTTGTATTT
The DNA here is from genome assembly GCA_903995115.1 of Angomonas deanei. NCBI lineage: Eukaryota > Euglenozoa > Kinetoplastea > Trypanosomatida > Trypanosomatidae > Angomonas > Angomonas deanei. The sequence continues at coordinate 360,616 of LR877167.1, forward strand.
CTCAACCGCTTGCCTACGGTGCGCTGCGGCGTCGCCGGGCCCCCCGCCTCCTGCGGCGGACGCTTGCTTTCCGGTGGCTTCATGTATTTGTGTGCCCGCACCCGCATCGGTATCTTCCCCACCGCCGGCTCTTGCTCGCTCAGGGGCAGGGCGAGCTGCTCCACCTCCTCACCGCCACCGGCCACCTTCGCTCGGTATTCCTTCTGAATAGAATGACACAGCACCTTTTCATACTCCTCGAACACCTTATCAAATCGGTCTAACTCGGTCAACCACATCTTCACCGGGGTGGTCTTCTTGAGAACCTCAATCTTGGCGTGGGTGAGTTCAATATCGGACTTTAACTTTTCGGTGCTGGTTCGCGTAAAGAAGGTGATGGGCTTCTTCAGAATGTAGTCGAAGCTGTCCCCCACACGCACCAACTGCAGACGGGTGCAGATCTTCTCCAGCGACTCATCGGTCGCCGTCATGAAGTCAATCTTTCCGCTACGGAAGTGTTCCACAAACTTCTTGGTGGACTGCAATCGGTTGTACTCCGCCTCCAGCTCACCCAACTGCTTCGCCCGGCGTCGCTTGTAGAGGTCAAGACGACGGTCGTAGTGCCACTGCAGGATGGGCGAGAGGTCCCCCTCCAGCGGGCTCAGAATGCCGTTAGGGAGAGAAGACCGTACCGTTCACGTAAATCTTTTGACTGAGGGCCAAGTCCGCCTCACACTCCGCCCAGGTGGTGACAAAGTTTTCCTTCACGACGAGATCGATATCAATGTGGTTGGCACCGGAGTAGTCCGCAATACGCTGCACACAGTCCTGCGACGCCAGCACAGAAACATGATTACGGAAAGATTCAATGCTGGTCGACCACGGCAGCTCCGTGATGCGGAAGTGGTTGTTCTTGAACGCGCTATAACGACCCACCGCGATGAACTCGTTCTCCGGACCACGACGCACGTGCCCCTGAAATCCGACCGCCCAGGGGACGAGTCGTTTGATGACTTGCTTGGCACTCTCGCCATTGATCATGGAGCGCACCGCGGCAGAGACGTCGAGGGGGTGAAAAGATGGGATATTGGAGGCGAAACCGAACCCAATACCAACGGAACCGTTACACAGGAGAAGAGGAATGATAGGGACATAGTGGTTCGGCTCGACAAACGTACCCTCCTCGTCCACGTAGTCGAGGAGACTGTCATCCTCCGGGGGAAAGGAGCATTCTGGCGAATCGCGATATTTTGGTGAAAATGTAACGCGGCGCGGCGTGATCGTTACCCAACTGCTGACGAGAACCGAACTGACCCTCGGGGACGAGGAGGTTAATATTGTTCCCACCAGTGAAGTTTTGGGCCATCTTCACAATCGTCTCCTGCAGCGACATCTCACCGTGGTGAAAGGCGGAGACCTCCGAAATGTAACCCGACAGCTGCGCCACCTTCGCCGCCTCGCTGCTATTCTTCTTGAGCAGCGCCCACAGAATCTTACGCTGGGAGGGTTTCAACCCATCCACGGCATGCGAGATGGCACGGGCGTTACCGGCGAGGGCGAAGTGCACCATTTCCTTGTGCACAAAGTCGGGCACGGAAAGGGTCTTTTTGCTACGGTCAATGTCGACGTCGCCGGTGAAGGCGTTCGCCTTGGTCATCCAGTCCTTTCGCCACTCCACCTCTTGCGAGTCGAACACGCTATTCAACAGCTTATTGTCCTTGGAGTCTACCTGCAGCTTCATGATGTTGGCCTCCATGTCGGAAAAGTACTCCTTACCCTCGGCGGTCGTGGAGGTACCCAGACCCTTGTAGTACTTGGCGGTGTAGTTCACGTTCGGGTTGGCCCGCTGCCACTTGTTGAGCTCTTTCATACTGTAAAAGGAGTGCACCTGCTTGTTCTTGCCTGTCGTGCGTATCTTGACGAGCGGCGTCGAGAACATGGAGAGGTACCCCGGATTGCGGTAGAGGAGACGGGGCCAGAGCGACTCAAAGGCATTGATGACGAGACCCTTAATATGCGAACCATCCGCATCCTGATCCGTCATGACGAGCACACGCTGATAGCGGAGCTCCTTCGTGTTCTTGTACTCCTTTCCCAGCTCCAACCCTAGCGCCAGGAAAAGGTCCTGCAGCTCTTTGCAGTTCTTGAGTCTTTTGAGGTTCTTGTTACGGACGTTGAGCAGCTTACCTCTCAAAGGGAACACACCACAGAATCGCTTCTGATCACTGGAGAGGGAGTTGAGGGCCAAGGCCTTCGCAGAGTCACCCTCCGTCACAATGAGCGTCCGCACATTCTTCCCGTCCTGCTTACTGCTCGCCGCATCGACCAACTTGGTGATGGACGAGATGAGAGACTTACTGCTGAGACGTCTGCCCGCCCCCATCTCCTTATTGAGCTCCTGCGCCATTTGATCGGTGACGGTACTCACGTTGGACTCTAGGAAGGGCATCTGGGAAAGATACTTCTCCAGGTCGGCCCGAGGGACGCGTGGCATTTGGACGGAGGAGACGAGACGCGCCTTGTTCTGGGAGTCAAACTTGGGCTGCGACTGAGTGAGGAACACGAGAATGGTAAAGTGCCGTCCAACACGGTTGGTGTCGACCACTTTGCCCTCCTTCTTCAAGTCCCGCGCGATCGCGTCAATGGAGGAGGTGAGAATGTCCGACGCGGCGTTGCAGTGCGTACCACCGTTGTGGGTGACGACACCGTTCACCACGCCTACAATGCGCTTCGGCCCGACCGACAGCTGGGGGACGAAGGAGATTCGACCCATCTTACTCTCGTAGACGAATGGCTGCGGCGGCAGGGAGCCGTCGCTGCTGGGGATGGAGTAGAGCGCGGCGTAGTCGGCGAAGCTCTTGAAACCGAAGGGAACACCGTTCAGGCGCACCTCAATATCGATGAACATGGCGGCGAGATCCATAATGCGTTTGTGAAGGACCCGCTTCATGTCAACGGAGATTTTATTGTCAGGGAAGCCAAAGTGCGAGTAGTCCGGCATGAACTTGACCCGAGTGACGTTCTTCTCATCGGTTTTCGACACACGAGGGGCGGTCGCCTTACGCATGTGATCGGTCCACGTCATGGCGAACTCCTTTCCCTTTGTACGACACAGCAGTGAAAACTTGGTGGAAAGCACGTTCGTCAACTTGGCGCCGTAACCGTGTCGACCGGCGGTGGTGGAGGAGGCATCATTGTTGTAGTTGGAACTGGTTAACAGATGACCAAAGACCATTTCCGGAATGTACAGCTTGTGCTCCTTATTCTTGACAATAGGAATACCAGAACCGTCATTCTCAACGGTGATCTCACCGCTGTCGGAGATCTCGATCGCGATGTAGGTCATCTTATCCTTCCCTTTACTGTTGTTAATGTTATCGGAGGAGTTGAGGAGGATTTCATCGACGAGCTTGAGTAAACCGTGATTGATCTGCATCACCTCCCACGCCATCTTTCCCGTTTCGGGGTTAAAGACGAACATGGGGCTCGGCTGCGTTTCTATGCTGCCAATGTACATCTCCGGCCGAAGGAGAATATGGTCGATCGGCGAGAGCTTCTTGTACTTGCTGGCGTCTGTCATTTTTTTTTTTATGAAAAGTAGTGTATGTTATTTATATGATAAAAAAAAAAAAAGAATATATATATATTTAGAAATATATATACTTTTGTAGTTCAATAAAAATTGATTTTTTCTTTTTTTGGGAAAAAAAGAGAAGGGAAAATGAAAGTTTTGCGCTCCTACACAAAGAAACGGATATTCCCAATGAAACAACCAACAAACATATTTTTTTTTTTTTTTGAAGCTTCCAAATATAGCAAATATTCTCTCGTATTTAAATACACACGCGCAAAAACGATAGAGACACCACCAAAAAACGTAAAGGCGCGACATTAAAACCCAACGTTTGCAACCGAAATAATATATAAAAAAAGACGGAAGAAAGACGCCACTGTTCAATTGCTAGAAATTTTCAGTGTGGGATTCTTTTGGGCGACATAGCGGGACCCCGGTTTCTCCCGTGGTGCCTTGTGCTGAATAAGAAGGGATGGTATGTAGTTGCTCGCATTGCGGGTGTGACGCCAGTAGAGGTGGATCGCGGCGTCCCAGTCCTTAAAGTGGTAGTGTATGTCGGTCAGGATCATGACGGTCCACTTGCTTTCCTCCCCCAAAGCCTCCCGAGGGATGTGCGTCACCTTCAGCATGCGCTCCAACCCCTGTCGGACGGAGGTGGTACTGTTAATCGTAATGACGAACGGGTGACCAAAGAGACGGACCGACTCCTGCACCCGCTCCCCATGACAGCAGACGATGCGCTGCTCATCCGGCCGCAAGGGCGCCATCGGCAGGAGGTCGAATTCATAGTTGGCCAAGTCGGAGTCCAGGTACACGTCTTCCTCTTCTCCCCCGTTCTCGGGCGGTAAAGTCTCCACGACCCGACGAATCAAGTTTTTGTGTCGGTCAATGGCACAGAGAATGTAGTGTGGCGCCTCCAGCGTGGCCGCCAGCGTCCCCCACACATCCCTCTCCACCTCCCACGGTTGTATGGACTGTTTTACCGCTCGAATCAGTCGCAACAGAGATCGCTCTCGGCTGGTCAGCACGTAGCGCTCCCGGTGCAGGGCGTGCCCTTCCGCGTCTCGCAGGGTCACCACCAGGGAAAGGGTCTTCTCTAGAATGGCGCGCGGCTGCATCAAACGCAGATAAAATACTGTTTTGGTGGTGGAGTAATCGTTTCCGCCGTAAATAATCTTTTCCAAAGACTCCGCGTCCTCGCCGCGCAGAATCTCCTCCGAAGGGACACCTTCCCCGTCGCTGCGGTACAGCCGGAGGTACTGCGCGTTCTGCTGCACCAGGGCGCCAATGTGATCACAGGCCGTCTCGTACGTCCACGACATGACCGCGTTGCACAAATCCCCTTCGTCGCTGACGACGAGTTGCATCGCGTTCATAACCGGCAGGGTGGTATTGTAGGGGTCAAAGTCAGGGTCGGCGATGGGTATACTACCATTCACGATCTCCTTATTGACAATTAGCTTGGGGGTATCTGGATTCCGAATCTTGTCCCGAATTTTAGCGTGACTTTCCAACATCGCCGTGACCAGCTCCGAGTTGTCCTTCACATGCGTGCGCACCTCCACCAGTCGTATCTCTACAATACTGTTGAGGGTGTTGAAATACGTGTCCACGGTGAGGTGCCGGTAGAGGGGCGCCACATTGCGACGCTGAAAGACAATAATGCCCCCGTTCACCAGACACGAGGCCAAGTTCACGTGATTGGGCAACTCCCGCTGGATCCCTCCTTTACCTTCTTCATAATACGCGAAGAAGTTACCATCGGTCTTTCGGGGTGGCAAATTCGGCATACCAAACTCTCCAATGCGCATCATACTGGCGAGCTGTCCTTCTAGGCTACCCAGGGTGGCGACACGATCGACGCAGAGGGAGCCAACGTAGCGGGTGTTGCAGGAGATGTGATCAAAGTACTTGAAGAATAGAATACAGCGGTCATGCCCGGTCTGTACGAGCTGCTCACTCTTTAGCGGCTCGGGTTTCTTGAGGACACCAGTGTTCACATCAAAGTGAATACCGACGATATTGACATTTTTCAGTAAGCAGCAAACGTACAACTCGACGCCAATCTCTGGCTCGCCGGTTAGCGACACTTTACCAATTCCGTCCCGGATAGAACAACTCAGCACCAGTTCTTCTCCATCGTCACTGTCGTCGCCATTCTCTGAACCGGAACCGCTCGCGGCGCTATGAATCGCCTTGATTTTGACGCGGCAGTAATTCACATTCCCGCTGTCAACGTAGATGAGGAAGCTCCGTGCGCGGATGGGTTGGCTGAAGCGGACCCTGCACCCCCCATCCGGCTCCCGGTGGAACTGCTGTATGAGGGGATCGATCGCGGTGGTGGGGGAGAGGGTGACCCCTCGCGGTAGGGCCGTCTGTACGTAGAGACACATGGACAGCGGTCGGTCCAACTCCTGGAGGGAAAGAATATGGGAGAGGAGCGTCTTGCCGTCCGCCACCGCATTGTACGTGGCGAGCGGCGTGGTGGGGTGAAAGGTGCGGCCGCTGCTCCACCGCCACAGACGACACTTATCCTTCTTAATGTTCATGTCGAATAGGGAGGGCTCCTCCTCCAGCCGGGCGTACACGGAGGCGAGGGAGTCCGATTTCTTAAAGTGTAAGACACACTCCACGAACTGATGTACATGACGACAGTCGCGGCTAAAGAGGTCCATTTGATTCTCCTGGCAGTAGAGAGAGATGCTGCGGTCAGAGATAATGTAACAAATGACCCGCTGCCGCACATCCTTCTCCTTCCGTTCCCTCTTTTCTTCCTCCTCGATGGACTTGCGCATGGAATCCTTCACCGCCTGTGATATAATATCGGTCGGGGAGGGTGCCATGATAAAAGGCGCGTCTGCCCGCCGAATGTAGGAGAGGATGTACGCACTGGCGCCGCTGGTGGAGTTCTTCAGGCCGCCGTAGTTGGCCTCCATCGCCGTCTGCTGCGTGACCTCACGGACGTGGTCGTCGTCGTACTCTAACCACCGGGTGAACTTCTGCTGACCGCTATCCCAGTCACGGATGTAACAGTAATAGTGACCACTGCGGACCGTCCCTCGGTGTACAATAATCCCGTGCAGGTCGTAGATGGCGGGGGAAGGGGTAATCATCGATTTCACCGCCTCCCCTCGCTTCGTCCGCTCCTCGATATCGGCTAGCTCCTCCGGGGTGAACCCTCTTTCCAGTTCGGTAAGATCTAACTCAAGGGGGAATTCTAATCGAGAGTTGACCTTTTTCATCTCCAACGTCGGCGAGTCGAGGTCCATGGTGAACCGCTTTATGTGAAACCACGCGACGGGGGGAAACCGCTTGAACTCATAACCCTTTTCCGCATCCTTGTACTCCGCCGGCTTCCCCTCCTCCTCCACCCGGTACTTGTTGTCCCCTACTAACTTGTCCTTGGAGAGGAGCGACTGGAGACTGTCCATCACCGTCTCCGTCTTGTCCGAGAGGGAGAGGTGAATGTCGTAGAAGATGTCTCTATTCCGCGACACATGGGAGCGATCGAGCGTCTCGACCACTTGCTCCCCACAACCAACAAATATCTGATTGATAGCCCCTTCCGTCACCGTCCCTTTCATCTTCTCCTCCAAGTTGTCGCGGAGCAGGGTGGCCATTTCTTGTATGTCCTGCTGAATCAATAACTCCTCTGGCCCCCATCCGAACGCCTTGGTCAGCCGGCGTGCCCGCACGGGACACTTGCGCTCCTGCATTTGGAAGAATAACTCCTGGAGTGCCTGGTAGACAGGGACATCTTCACCCTCGCCTTTTCCATTTTCTACTGGTATCCGATACACCGAGGAGCGAAAGTAATTAATGTGAAACATTAACTGAAGCAACGAATTCAGATAGCACGTGGTGCCCTCGTTGTAGATCCCAACCGATCCAATAAACGCACCTTCTAATTTTTGTGAGGTTGGCGTGGCCTTTCCAACGCTAGTCTCCAGCGGGGACACATTGTGGGAAGAGATGGAATGCACTACCACACTGTTGTCATCGTCCACATCGCTGCTGGAGCTACTATTAATGAGGTATCGTCGAATATCCTGACTCCCCTTATCGTCTTCCCCTTTTTGACTCATGGAGATGGGTGAACGATAGATATAAATAAAATATTGATAAAGTTGTTTAGGGGGAAGTAAAGCTACAAATAAACCGCAAACTAAAACACAATTGCTAGGTTACTACCGTTTCTTGCCGAAAAAAAAAAAAATAGGGAGAGGAAGAGAGAGAAGTTTACCGGGCGATATTTTCCCTTCAGAAACACGTCGCAAGTACGAGAAAAGCATTGAGATCTGTTACAGATTTTTTTTTTTTTTAATCACCATTTCATATTACTGTTATTATTATTTTTTTTCGCCAGTAGAATAGAGATTCATATAAAAGCCGGGAGAAATATATATATCACAGTCACACATTATACAACAACGATAACCTCGCAGGGGGGAGACACACTCTCACATACCTCTAAATTTCAGTTGCATAATCGTCACCAGAAGCAAGCACAGCAACCAAAACATGAGATACCCATAGTTCCAATGAATCTCTGGCATATTGGAAAAGTTCATGCCGTACACACCGGCAAGGAAGGTGCATGGGGTGAAGAACATGGATACTTTGGTCAGGACCGCCATTAGTTCATTGGTACGAAAGGATTGCAGTGCAATGTGAAGGTCTAACAGGGTCTGAGAGTCGTCTCGTATCTCCATTGCCCGATCGCTCAGCTCGATGCAGGCGCCGCACAGCTGGTTGGCGAGTTCCTTGCTACACAATCGCAACTTGGTAAAAGACTTATTGAGCACGACTTGATTCAAATTCAACATTCGCTGCTGCACACTGGTACGACGGTGCAGGTGGTGAAGGAAGCTGTTCATTTGACTTTTATCCACCGGCGTCTTATCCTCGCGGTCGAGCAGTTTGCGCAGAAAGGGGGATCGGGAGCTACCGGAGAAGTGATTCAGAATACGAATATCCATTCGTCTCCCAGTGGCAGAGGGCGGCTCGCCGCGGTTGGAGGAACCCTGATTGTGCGCTTCCGTGAACAGCTTCGACTCACACTTGTCGAGGAGGTCCGCGTGGACGTCCAGGCTGAGTTCGTAGGTGTGTATGGCGTCGTCGATAATTTTTAACAGAAATTCCTGAAAAGAAACATCACTGTCCTTCATGACACTCTCCCACTGGGTGCGGAGGGAGGCCATACTGTAGGTATCCATGCGGTGTAGGGTGATGATCAAACTTTGGTTAAGGTCAATAATAATAATCCAGCGGTTGGTGAGTTCCATCACACTGTCGTCCACGATGGAAATTTTGTCCGTCGCCACTCGAATATTTAAGAGATACTGCCCGGGGAAATTGGGACTTTCACACATTTGGGGAAGCATCAACACGTGGTCGCGGTCAATGAGAAAACTTTCGCAGAGGTTGAACTTTTTCGTCAAGTAGCGCAACGCGCCATTGTACTTTTTCCTCGAGTGGTCCCTCCCCGTGACGTCAATCCAGTACCAATTCAGACTCTGCACCACGACGGAGGAGTTGGAGCTACTAGTGGTGTCGGTGAACTCCTCCCATATGATTTGCTCCTCCGGGGGGAGTTCCTCGAAGTGCTGCGACTCCGACAAGTGCAGGGGCGAGTGCTTTGGCTTCGATGTGTGCGCTCTCTTCTGCATCACGACCGGGTTGCGGAGCTGCTCCGGCTGCAGGATGACATCAGCGAAACGGGACGAGGACTTTCCACAGCAGTTGAAGTACTGTACATTCACCTCATGGTCGGGGAGCTGCGAGATGTGCCGCCTGTGGCCCATCCCCACCGTCGACCCCTGCAGACCCAATAAATTACCAATGGTACCATACTTCTTCTCCCGCTGTGAGAGGGAACTAAAACTGGTGGTGCCGCCGGCCGAGTTGGAGTGATCGTGCTTTTCCAGCAAAGGGGCGTCACTGCCGTTCGGCGAGGGGGAACCGTGCGAGGGGTATAGCGGCGACTGTATTTCTACCGTCGCGTCAGCGCCATTGGAGGTGTGGTCGAAACTCTCATCGTCCTCTTTTTGTAGATTCTTCCACAGCTTCGCACGTGGCACGATAATGAACTGATCACTCGACGAGGAGGAAGAACTCCTAGACGACCGGGAGGAGCTCCTAGAAGAGCTGGAATGGGACCCCTTGTGATGACGCTTCTTTTTCTTCTTCTTTTTCGCCTGCGACCGCGGCTGCGACACACGCGAGTTGGCCGGCGAGTGCATGCTCTGTGTAGCAGAGGAGGTGGTGGACTCTAATATCGCCTGCTTGGCTTGCTGGAACTCTTGTGTCGTGAGACCCCCGCTTTGATGAATCTCGTGCAACGTCTTGATACTCTCCGCAATCTCCATCGGCCGCACCGCGGACCCTGCGGGAATGCTGGCGGAGTTAGGCGTCGCCACCATTGCCGTCTGCAGCAGTTGACTACCGGAGTTTGTGGTGCCGGACGCCTCCGTCAGGTTGAGCGCCGTCTCATTATCGTGTGTTCCAGACATAGCAAAGATGCGCCAATACTAAAAATGGTAAGTGACACCAAAAGTGTTTCTAATAGAATCAAAAAAAAAAAAAAGGAAAAGAGAGAGAGAGGAGCGTATAGAACGGAGTGTATACTCGTTTTTATGTTTTTGATTTCTTCTCAATTTCATTGGATGTTTGGTGATTTGTTTATTGCAGTTTAGAAAGGTATCAGGTTTTTTTTTTAGTGTTTTTCGTTTTTAGTTTATACAGTTTTTTTTTTTTTTTTTTAAATAGTATGCTTAAACCATTTTTTAATCTTTGGAAACGAGGAAAAAAAAAGTAAATAAACGGTACCTTGTGTGTGTGTGTGTCTAATTCTTGTAGTTGCGCTTAGCGCCGCCTGCCGGTGAGTTTCCTTTATACCCTGGGCTCTTTCCTTTGATTGTGTTGGACCCTCCAGGGGCGGCCTTGCTGTTTCCTTCCGCTACGGCCGCGTTACGCGCCTTTTCACGGTGACGATTTCGATACTCCTCTGCGATTTCGGCGGACTTGGGGGAATACGAGGTGTACTGCGACTCACTGCCCTGTCGGTTCGGACCTTTTTGGGTGAAGTCATTGCTAACAGAGCTGTTGACCGACCGGGACAGACTCAGACTGGGATTGCTCTTGTTATTGTTCGGGTTGCTGTTGCGCTTATTATTATTATTGTTATTGTGGTGGTTGGCGTTTCCCCGGTGATTAGTATTACTATTATTGTGGGCGTTGTGGTTATTTTTGCGGGATCGGTTGGAGTGGTGATGGTTGGCACTGGTGGCGCTGCTGCCGCTTGTGGAGGGGAAGGCGTTGCCGCCGTGGCCCCCTGTCTCTTCCCGAACCAGCGAGGAGCTCTCCGTGAGCAGCATGGGGTCCGACTCCTTGAAGTAGGTGGCGAAGCGGTTGACCGTTTCCTCCGAGAGCACCTCCGCGTTGGTTAGTTTGCAAATAATGCGAGGGACGGAGGAGAGGGGAAGCGTGTCAGAGACGTACTCCAAAACGGCGTACACCTCTGCCACCAACATGGCCTCGCGGTCGCTGCGGTTACTACCGTCGACGGCCATCTGCAGCAGCGGGATGGAATACTCCAGGAAGACCTTGTTGGGCGAGCACAGCTCCGCGATGAGAATCGCACTGATGAGCTCCGCCGCGAAGGTGGGGTCCCTCTCCAGCCGTGGGTTGGTACGGACGCGCTCGAACAGATCGCCCTCGTAGTTGGGCGTCGTCGTGCACAGGTGGACAAAGAGATACGCCTCCTCCGCTACGGCCATTACCCCCTCGTCGTTCACAGCCTGTAACACCGCCGCAGGATCTTTCGCACGGAGGAATAAATGGAGGAGAGGCCGGTAGCGAATGAAGGAGGAGGCCTCGTCGGCCGACACAAAGTCCGCCGCCGCGACACGCTCCTTGTAATACCCTCCGACTTCCGTCAGATACCCCTTCACGTAGTTGGGGGAAGCATCGATCATGTACTCCAGTCCGCTGTTGAGGAACTCCTCACTGAGGACGGACCGCTCCTTGTCCGATAGCACGAGCTTTGCCCAAAAGGTGAAGACCGGCAACCCTTCGTGTAATTTTTCTTCGATCACTTTGACGAATGCTTCCACCACCAAGTCCATGATGCAAGCTCGGAGTGCCCGCGCCTCCCTCGGCTCTGCCGTGGCCACCAAGGCCACCAGAAAAGGACCAGTCTGCTTTCTCGTGTTCTCTTCTCGCACCACCGACAGACATCGGGTGAACCAATGAGGGAGGAGGGGGACGGGGTTGCCGTACTCCTCACGCACACGAGTGGCTAGCGCCTCTGGGGTGACCTGCGAAAGACGAAGGGCGTTCATCAACTTGGCTACATTGCCCAGCTCAACCGTTTTTTTGGTGGGGATGGCCATAAAGTCCACTTCCAGAACACACTCGCTGCCGAGGGCGGGGGTGCTGACGCCCGAGTTCACCGAACTTAACGCGTCGGCCCGGCGGACCCCGCTGCGAGGTGCAGGGAGCGGCTTACCGCCAACGGTGGTCTGGGGGCGCTTCTTCACCTCCGGTGGGTCTGCGGCAAAGTTGTCGACACAGGCGGGCGGGAGAGCGGCCACCTTGGGAGGGGGGTTCACAATCGCGTTCATTTCCCTCAGCTTCTCGGAAATGGACATGAGGAGGAAGCGGCAACGGCTGACCGGGAAGTGGTCCTGCCAGTACGTTATGCAATCCAGAAAGGGCTGCAATAACTTACGGCCGCTCTGTGTGTCTAAGAAAAATGCCCCCTTCACTGTGTTCACCATCGTAATGATGACGTCCACCTGCGCTTCCATGGGGACGTAGACGGGCGGAACGCAGAAGAACATATCGTTGCCCGCCGCGCTCGTGGCGAGAATGTACTCGATGACTGGCTCCTCAATAATCTTCTGCAGGAACAGTTCCCCCACAAAACGCGCAATGCCGCACACGTCATCCCGCCGATCTCGACTAATGGCAATTTCCTCCTCGCTCCACGCAGCCTCCCCTTTACTGGCGAACGCCCGCTCATCCTCAATGTCGGCCGTGAACTGCGTCTGACACCGCTTCACCAGCGCCTGGCGCAGGCGGTACTCTAGGCTGAGGGTCTTGTCCCCCGTCAATCGCTGACCACGAGGGACGATGCAAATGGAGGAGATCAAGTCCACATAGAACTTACAGAAGTGTGTCTCCCGGACCGCTTTCGTGAAGAAGACATTGACAATTTTGTCCAGCTGCTCCGGCTTCGCCTCGGGGATGGGCAGTCGCAAGAGTTCGTTCTTGACTTCTCTAAATTTTTCCGGGTCGTCCGTCACCTTATTCAGGACGGCCGTCACCATCTGGTGCAGCTCCTTCTTGGTGGCCCCGAAGAGACCGTGCTTGCGGCTGCCGACGGAGATGGCGGTATCCTTCCGCTCCTCCCATATACGCTCTAACACATCTAGTGGACTCTTCGACTCCGTGGTGGGGGTCCGCACCTTGGTACCGAAGAGCTGATCGCGACTAGCGTTAAATAAGTTCACTTTGGGAGCTGGCTCCAATTTTTTATACTTTGGCGGCTCTACAGGGGCGGCCAACTTTCGGTGCAACTCCTTGGCGAACTCTGCTATCTTGGGCGGACAGTGATCACTGACCAGACGGTAGTTATGGAACCACTCTACACTGCGACTGGGGTCACACGGTATCACCTTGAGAGGGGGCGTCTCATCGCTGCCCTCCTCCTCCCTAACCGCGCTCTCCTCTCCCGTAGGTTCTTCTTCCGCCACCGGTTTGTCCTCGTCCTTTTCGGCTACAGGGGCGACAATGGAATCCGTCATACCGTCGGCGTAGCTCGTGTAGTGTCGTCGAACGTCCAAGTCGTCTAGTACATCCGGCACTTCGCTAACAAACGGTGGTTCGTCAAAACTGCCGGGGAGTGAGTTTGTCCGACGAAGTGGCCGTAAAACCTCTAGGTACTTTTGCATTGCCATGCACTAAAAACAAATCAAAAAACAAAAATATCGGTTCAATAATAATAATAATATTAATAGGAAAACAAGAAACCTAAAGGCAGATGAAAAAAAAAAAAAAAAGGAGAAGACAGAAGTTCGTCAGTAATCATCAAAATACAGGACAAGTCAACTTCCCACACACAGTAGTGATTCTTCACGTTTGGTTTGGATAGTATTCACTGTATACAACTCTTTTTCCTTTTCATTTACATATATTATATCTAAAAACAGCCGCGGACGACTGCCATGGAGCCGATCTCGTCGTAGTCGCTCCGCTTCACCCACAAGTCCTGGAAGGTCGGCAGCGACGCCAGGATGGAGCCACCAATGAAGGCGGCGTCACGGCGCTCCGGCGACGCCACTACACGTATTCTCTCCGTGCCGGTTGTGAAGTTACCCACTTCCGTTTCTAACCGACTAGACAGATTACGGAAGAGAGACGTCCCCCCGGACAGCACCGTGTTATCCCAGAAGAAGGGCTGCAGGTCGGTGTCACACTTCTTGATCGACTCCGCCAGCAGCTCATGAATCCCTTTGGGGGAAACCGTTGTCCGCAGCTGCACCTCGCTGGTGATGTTGCCTTGATCGGGGAGGTCGTTCATGCGGGGGAGAAAGTGCGGCTGGAAGAGCGCCTCTGGAATGAACCGCTCCGCCCCAATGGTCAGCGTCGCACCGTCCGGCAACGTTTGCTCCACGGCAAAGTCCGAGGTGTCCTTGGCGTCCGCATACCCACGGTAGGCGTCGCGGGACTCCGCGGTGGTGCAGGTCTTCTCCTTCAGGTACGACCACACGTCATTCCGCCTATGCGGCTGCACCGCCTCGGGGAGCGCCGCGCTCGTCTTGGTGGAGAAGAGCTCCGTGAGGTCTCGCCCACCAAGCCCTAAGCAGTGCGTGGCGTGGAAGAGGGAGATCCCCTGGAATACGGGCGCCACGTGACACTGGGAGTAGCCCAGCTCCACCGCCACACCGGAGCTGAGGCCGACCGAGTAGAGCGACAACACGGGGCTGAGCGCCACCGAAAGGGAGGGGACATTAAACTTTTCAAAAAATATTTCCGCCTGACGCTGTCGCTGCGTGTGGGGTATGAGGGCCTTCTCCGACAGGAGTAGTGGTGTGTTCAGCTCCTGGTCCCCCCAGCACACCATCTCGCTCACCCGCTCCACCAGCGCCTCGTAGGCCTCCCAGTCGGTGATGGTGCCGTCCTCTACCACATTGACTAAGTTCTTATGATCCCGCTCATTGTAGGCGTCGTTAAAGACCGTCTTCGTGCCTCTATTCATGACGGTCCGCTCATTGAAGCGAGGGGCGTTATCCCCGGCGAACCCTATTCGAGTACTGTGACCGCCCACGTCTAATACAACACTGTTGGTGTAGGTGACCGCCGCCTCGTCCGGCAGGGACACATTCCGCAGGATTTTAGCGGTGTTGGGGGCGACTTTCATGCGTACTTTTTTTGTTCGGCTATGATTTCTGAAATGAAAAGCAACCAATAAAAATAAAACGGAAAATGAAAGATATTTGTATTTGCAGTGGCGCATCCGGCGCGTTCAACAAGAAAAACAACAACAACAACTAAGAGCAATGGTGGTAGATTGAGTACAGGATTCAAAAATTTACATGTTCCTGGTATTTACAATGTTTGTCGCGCATTGCTTGCGCACTACTTTTGCTGCCCGCGGCGGGTCGCTAATGGGTCTGCCACCGTTCTCTCCTGTTCGTTTGGCGCCACGTAGAACTTTTTGTTCGTGGTGGTCATCACCTCTTCTCTGTCTAAGGGGGCTAAAGGTTCCACGGGCGGCTGGATGCGGTCCATGTGGTGATAGTCGTACGTCTTGGAGGACACCCCCAGGTGTTCCCGTCGCAGCTCGCGCACATTGTGTGGTCCGTTCTCCTCCAGCGGGTCCCCCTGCTCCCCCCACTCTCTCGCCGTGCTGTTCAGCTTGGGCGCCGCCGCCTTGTCCGCCTCCCAGTCTTTCAACACCCGCACCACGAAGGCCTCGTCGGACGGGATCGACTGACTGAGGGCGGCGTAGAAGGCCAAAAATTCAGTGGCGTTGACAGGTCCGTTTTTGCTCCCACCACCGCGACTACTTTCGCTGAATGTGGAGCGGAAGTCTTGGTTCCCGCCTGTGCTCACTTTTGTCTGCGTCTCCATGAGCGCCTCGCGTGGCACTTTTCCCTCCTCGTCCTTCTCCAGCGCCCCCCACGCCTGCTCGATCGCCTGCATCCGGCGGTAGTTGACGCCCACTAGGTGACGCACGAAGGTGGCGCCGCAAATATACTCCTCCTTCTCCTTTTCTCTAAACTGAAACGAGGAGCACAGATACTTCTTCTCAAAATCCGTCAAGGAGACTCCTTGGTTCGTCAGGTAGTCAATGAACTCTTCGTGGGTCAGACCTGGCTGGCCGTTTTCCTCTGCTACCTTACTGACTTCCTCAAACTTCATCAAGGCAGCCACCATCGCCGACGGGCCTCCCTCCGTCAGCAAGGTGCGCTTCACTTTGGTATTGAAGACGACATCCTCCCTCGGATTGTTAGTGTTCAAATGCGTCATTTTCTCTTGATGGAAAATCGATTTCTACCACGAAAAAGGAAAACAGGAGAAAATGAGTAATAGCAAAAATACACCACTGTTCAACAGCACGGATTAACAGGAGATGGAACAAAGAATAAAAATAAAGCGTAAACCACAGAAGACGAGCAGAAAAAACAAGAACAACAACAACATCAAAGCAAGAAATACAAATTTGATTCCGTTCCGTGAAAGGCATGAAATTGCTCCCATGCCTGGTAGTATTTCTCTATGTGAAACAAGTTAAACTCTGTCAACGCTTCACTCGTGTGAGCGTCGACCAGCAGAGGGGGGCTCAGTCCTTCGTGCACCCTAGGCAGCGCCGACTGACACGCACGCTGATTATCCTTTACAGCGGACACCAATGCGTGAAGCAGCATATACAGCGACGGCTCCCCTTCCTCCGGTCTTGGCTGAAAGACCGTATCGTCCGTGTCGTTCCGGCGGAAAGAAGGAACTAATATATTGTGTCCAGTGCGACACTCCCAAGGGACAAAGTTCTCCTCCCTGTCGTCGATCAGAACAGTAGTGAGCGGTGATGGGGAGAGACAGACAGACTTTTTCCATCCAGACGAAAGCAAACAAAAGTCGGTTTCATCACCAACGTCCGTTTCCTTATTGCAACAGTCGTCTCCTCCGCGGGACACAATGGGGCACACCGTCCGCCCATCCTCCGCCATCAGTGCGGTTCGAATGAGCTGCGCCACATCTGCGCTAAACGATTGGGGGTTGCGGGTCCACAGGGAGACGTGCACCTCTACCGAATCGGAATCGAGACTGCGTTCCACCAGCAAACGTTGAAAAAAGAAAAGAACAAACGGACGAAGAAAGACCGTTTTCCCTGACAGCTTCCCCTCTTTGTCCGTTAGTCTGGTTATCCACGACGCATGCGGTGGCTGCCTCCACACCTCTTCCAGTGTATGATAGGTTCCATTGCCGCTATTGTACCATGCTCGATTACAGTCTGACGGCCACTCCATGACTGGTGGGCGCTTGGGGCACTCCAACAGTGTGTTATCAATGTCAAACAGGAAATGAACTGGTAGGCGAGAGAGGGGACCGGCCGTGAACCGCCAACGCGCACGTGAAAACATGCGGTGTGAGGCTTTTTGTTGGGGATGGAAAAGAAGATGGGGAGGGAAATAGCCTTACACTGGGTACAATCAGAATCCCTTTTACTGTATACCCCTAGAAGTAAACGTTTTTAGTTTCACTTCCCTTTTTGATGCAGTATAAAGCAATAGTCATAAAACATACATTACGCAATAGCAATCTTTCTATTTATCCCCCTCTTCACTTTCGGAGGAGCTGTCCACGTCGGTGTCTTCGGCCAGGGATAGTGAGACTTCATCTGCCGTGCCCACTTCCTCAAAATCATCCGTGTAACTTTCTTCCTTCTCTTCCTCTGCGTTTAGCCAATCCGGATCGGTCATATTGTCGGTGTTCATCGGATCAAAGTGAAGTTGATCTAACACCTCAAACATGAGCGTCTTGTCCGCCTCTTCCTGCTGTTCTCGTTTGCTCAAAGGTGCCTTTTCAACAGCTTTCTCTGCGTCCGCCTCTATCGGTTTCTTCTTTCTCTTTTTGTTTTTCTTCTTCTCTTCGGTTTCTACCCCGATGAGCGCCTCTATTGTCACGTCTTCTGGGACAGCGGGTTCCTCCTCCACTGGCACCACGTCACTAGATCGGACACTTTCCAAGAGACGGAGAAACGCGTTCGCGGTGGCTTCTATTTCATAATAATCTTTGGGCAAATCGGTGTTTAAGGCGCTGCGAACTTGTTGAAGTAAGTCGTCGCGCAGCACTTTGCGCTGCTCCAGCATCTGTACATAAGCCTCTTGCTCTTCCACTTGACGACGGAGCGCATCTACCCCACCATCGGAGGGTTCCTTCATTCCTTTTGCCCCTACCATTGGTATAGTAATAATAATGAACAACAGAATTCTATTCTTAGCGGAGAGAGAGAGAGAGAGATGGAGTGAGTACGACGCATAATTTTCCAAACAACACTCTCACAGAGTGACTAGGGTGCACTCAATACACTTCGTTGCTAACCAACAATATACAAACAAACAAAAAGAGGTCTATACTTAAGTAAATGTGTGGCTTTCCCATTTTACTGCTCGAGTTCACATCCAAACAGAAGGTACTGCAGCAAGGGCCGAACAAGAAGTTGGCTGCCGGTGGCAAACAAGGATTTAATCTCTGCCTTGGTGGTACACTTCTCGATGATGGGAGCCCTAAACGTAAATACGGCGGCCGCTAACAATGATAAGACCCACAGTGCGCACGGTGTGCTCGACGTCCCCTCGTCGTCGTCGGTGAGGGAAATGAGCCCCACGGTCTGAGACAGACAGCAGCGCTCCGACATCTCCTGCACATGATAGGCTAGCACAATATCCCACAGAGAGAGTAGTTCGGAAGGGTCGAGCAGCTCCGCGAAGCCGGTGGCGAACCACTCCAGGGCCAAGTGGAGCGGAGACACTTTCAACGTGCGCCGCATATGAAGGGAGGCGGGGAGGGCCGTCTGAATGATAATCTCCTCAAACATAATACAGCACTGCAGTAACTCTGGTGTGGGCCCCTGCAGCCGGAACCACAGCTGTGCGTTCATGGCGGTGAGTAGCTCATACTGCTCGACGGTGTCACCCGTTATGTTACCCAGTGGACCGCACGTCATGGAACTGCCCGCGACAGGAATGTACCCACACGGCGGGGCTCGCTGGTGGATGAGGTCCCCCTCCCTCCCTAGGAGATACACGGCGTAGGAGTCCAGGCTGTCCTTGGGCCGGCCCAGCTGGGTGAGCGTATCCCGTATTTTACTATCGGGCACACTCTTGTCGGCCACCATCGCCTGCAGCAGCACTTTCACCTCATCCTCGTAGACAAAGTACTTGTCGCTGTCCCCAATGTACTCCACAACATCGTTGACCACGAGACGCTGAAGTGTTTTGGCATTTAGCTCGTGGTGGGAGGAGGAGTAGTGGTGCTGGTGGCGGCGGTGCACCTTGTCTCTGCTGTACCGCGTGGCAAAAGAAAGGTACGCCGCCAGCGATGCGGTGCTAAAGTGATTGTTGGTGATATCACCCTGTGCCGGTATCAAAGGCGTGCCGTCCGTGACCGACAGCGGTATCTGCAGCGCCCGTGCGTAGACCAGTCGACGGAGAGAGGGGTGCACCCCCTCTAACAAATTGTTCCTCAGGGACAGAACCGATTCCCCTGCGCGTAAAAAGTAATCCATCTGTGTTTCGAACTGCTCCAGTGAAGCACCAAGGTGGTCGTACGAACTACACGAAAGTTTTTCGGGCGCCAAGTCCTCGAAATAGCGACGAAGTTGCTTCATGGATGGGACCAAATTGTGGTAGTAGCTGAAAATGTGCACATGCGGCTTAAAGTTGGTGAGTAGTCCTGTTTTCTCTATCCCCGCAATTAAATGGCTCTGATTGTACTTTTGAAGTATCTCCGCCGTACTGTCGGCGTTGACCCCCTCGAGGAGGCAGTCGTAGAGGTCGGCGGTGGAGGGGAGGCCACACTTGCTGTCGGCACTGTCCTCCCCACGATGCGGTCCTTTAATCAATTCACTCTTGTACTTGTCAAACGTGGCCGACACTAACTTTTGCCACTTCTCCCTCGATGCGGCCAATGTTTCGTGCCATACTTTGACAGAGAAGGTATTCTCCATTTCCAGCCGTTCCCCCGCCTTGGCCCGCTCCGACTCCTCGAAGAGTCGTTGGGAGAGCAGACCACGGCGGCGTACCTGAATGTATTCGTTCTGCTTAGAGATGAGTACTTGCAACGTCGCCAGCAGCTGAGAGGCGGGGAGCACCTTATCCCCAATGATCTGGGAGATCACCCTCTCCTCCGTCGCGGGGAACATGGGTGAATTATTGTTGTTGTTGTGCTCGGTCTTATTATTGTTGTTATCCACGTTGGCCGTTTCGTTGGCCGCGTCTCGTTCCTTTTGTCTAATATAATAATGCAGTTTTACCAAAAGACGAGACCACGTATCCAAACCGGTGGATTCCTCCTCCTCTGTTGCTGCCGTGTCGGTTGGGTTTCTACGAGAATATGTGGCGTCAGGGACGGTCGAACTAGCCACAGAGTAGGTGTTACGCCGAATGGCTCCCGTTTCCCTGGATGGCCTCTGAAGTGAGGAGTAACGGATCGACATCTATAGGAGCAGTTTTTTTTTTTTTTTAAAAATTTTGTTGTTTGACAATACTATTACAATTCTACTTTTAGTATGAAAACGAAAACAAATATATATGTGGTAGCTTGGATAGAGAAAAGGTATTCGAAAGAGAAAAGTGGAAAATGGGTACGTAAAGCGAGCCACACTACGCGACAGAAATAGAAAATGCACAACCACCCACCACCCTAATGACATTCTTTGCTTTAACGAGTTAGCGGAACCGCTCAGCGCCAACCTCCATAAAAGATTGCCGTGAAACAGCTAACATACTGTATTCGTCGCCCATGGCGAATAGACTACCGCCCAACCACGCAGCGTCGTCACGGTGTTCGGCGGCCAGCACATTGACGGTATAACCCACCTTGGCGGAGGGATTTCCCAGTTGCCGGGTGAAGGCGGCTGCTCTACTGGTCACCAGGCCCGACAGCGCCCCGTGCAGGGCGGTGTCATATCCCACTGCCATGGTCGACGGACCACTCAGAAGAATGTGTTCGTAGAGCGCACGGCGACAGTCGATGGGGGACGACCATATCGCCGCTTCCATCGCACTAGAGAGGGCGGGTGGGTCCACCCTCTCGTGGGGAAGATGGCGGACCGAGTGTTTCAGGATTTGCCCAGACACGACGGGAATGACCGACGTGAGGGTGGCGCCTCCCTCCACCACCAGCCCCGTATCACAATCCTCTTGTTTGTCACTGTAGTACCGCAACGCCAGAATGGCAGAGTTGACGCACCACAGCCGAGAGACCCCCATCGTCTCAAAAAAGAACTCTGCCGTCTGCTTTTTCTGTTGGAAGGTGGTTAAAATACTTTCCGTGAGCAGCACACTCGTCCCTTCAGGGTCTACACCCAGGTGCCCCTGCAGCATGTCGTACCACGCCTGTTCCATCGCAGACCAGTCCCTCACGACACCCGCTGCCCGGCATCCTTTCCGCGCGGTAGGATAGTTGGCTCGAATAGGAAACGGGTTCCCGGCGAACCCTACTTTGGCGCCATCGTCTTCACAGTCTAATACCGCGACCAGACCAGGCATGTCGCATGGAAAACTGAGAAAAAATACTGGGAAGTAAAGGAGAGATGCAAATAATAATAATAAAAAATCACATTAATCGAGGAGACGACTTGCGATGCGTTTGAGAGCTTCACTTGTAGAATGATGTGTGGCTAGTCATAACAGTAATACAAAAAAAGCAGTGCGGGACTCAGAGGGAGGAAGGGTGCAAAGGGTTCATGTCGTCCGTGATTTTGGTGCTGGCGGCTGTCAAGTACTGAATACGACAGATAATCTCAAATGCCCCTCGGTTCATCTGGTGGGCCAACTTTTCCACCTCCTCCACCTTATCGCCGCCGGTCAAGATTTTGTAGAGGTGGACAATAATCGTTTCGTCCTCCTCGTCGGTGAACGGCCTGTTGGTGGCGACCGGCTTCCCCGCCAGATGAAAGCTGCAATTGCCACAGTAGTAGCAGGAGGGGCCAGCATCGCCCTCCACCTCAGAAGGAGGGGCGCCCTTCATCCATGTGCTCCCTACCCCGGTGCACGTGCCTCCCACGCTCGCGACCCCGTCAATGAGGGCCAAATTGTCGTGCTGTCTCCACGGAAACTGTGCCGCCGTCAAGTCATCGAATGAGACGTCGCCATACCGCACCGTGTCGTCCGCGTACAAGACGCGCTTTTCGGCGTTAGCGTATAAGTATGACAGATGAAGTGGATCCCGCGCAACGTTGACGGGACTCAGAGGCCAATTAACGTCGTCCACCGTGTGCATTAAAACACTGGTGTACGCCTTGGAGCACTTATCAAAGAGGGAGTCACCGGCCGTCAAGTCGTAACTAAGGGCCCACAGACTCATCCGCTGGGAAAGGGACGCTAGCTCCACGGAGGGGGCACGGAGCCCTTGATCGTGGACCATGAACACCACGCGGAAGTCCAGCCATGGATTTCGTGAAGCAATACATTCTTCCAGCTGTGACGCCAACGCCAGCTCCTCCCGAGGGTCACGCGCGGTGACGGTGCGAAGGAAGGTGACGGGCATCTCTGGCCTATCGATCAAATGGTCAAACCGACTAAACTTTTTCGCAAAGTTTTTCTGCACTTCCTCGTCGTTCAAGTCAAAGTGCGCAAAGGCAGTGTGCTGTCCCCGAAACAGCACATACGGTCCCACGCACTCGGGACGGTAGGGTTTTGGCTCCGGCGGATAAAAGTCCTTCCCAAACCCATCTTTTATAAAATGTATCACGCCGTCTAGGGTGACGCGGCTGAAGTCAAAAGGGTAGGCTTCCGTGCGCAGCCCAATGCGGCCGAGGAGCAACGCCGGACCGCACCAACCACCAATTGAAACAAACTTCCTGCCGAGGTTCACACCTTTGAATAAGTTTTCAAACTTTAGACAGCCTGAGCGGCGGAGCATTTTCTACTTTTCGAATGAAGTTAACACGAGAGGAGAGAGAGAAAGTCAAATAGAAAAGGAGTGCCTCACTGTCAGTCCAGGACAGTCGCGCGAAAACACAAACAAAGGAGGGCAGTTCCCCTCAAAAAGGTATTAGCTTAATTCATTCAAAAATACGAAGAGTTAATTAT
This sequence comes from Angomonas deanei, assembly GCA_903995115.1. Classification (NCBI taxonomy): domain Eukaryota; phylum Euglenozoa; class Kinetoplastea; order Trypanosomatida; family Trypanosomatidae; genus Angomonas; species Angomonas deanei. The sequence continues at coordinate 383,494 of LR877167.1, forward strand.
ATGTTATCTTAATTAGTTTTTTTTTATAACGAAAATATTACTAGTAAGAAAAGAAATATATACTTTTTTTTTTTTTTGTGGACGGAAGGGAGAAAGGAAAAAAAAAAAAAAGAGAAATTTTTTAATATTATTATTCCTTAAATATATAAAAAACTATTCTCTTCATGTATATGCGATGATCTTTTCCTTCCCTGTTTCTCCACTTTTCACCCACTTCCATGTTTTTTTTTTTTTTTTAACTTTACTGACGGTTGAAGCCGGAGTTATCGGCGCGAGGACGCTTAAAGCCAGAGTTGCCCTCCGCCGTTGAATCCTCCTCTCTGCTGCGCGCCAGCACCCGCCCCACGAGCCTTACCGCTCTTGCCGTAAGAGATACCCTCCTCGAACGCCTTCAGACGGTTCTCTACTTTGCTACGGTACTCTAACGCGGGGGTGTTATCGCCTTCACCGAAGGAGTCGATACGAGCACTAAGAGAGGCCTTGGCGGCGAGCACACGGGACATGGTACCCTTCTGGGCGGGGGCGGCCTTGGCGACGATAGAGGCATTGTAGAGAATACCATACTTGGGGGTGGCCTGACGCTGCTTGAGGGCGCGGAAGAGCGCCTTCTCGGCACCGAGGATCTGGACCGTGGAGGAGGGATACTTGGCGAGGGTGAGGAGGGAGCCCGCCTTCTGGATCAGTCGGGCGCCAATCTGCTCCCCGACCATGGTGGTGAGGTTGGGGGCGATGGTCTGCATACGCGAGGAGAGGTAGGCGGAGAGCTGCTCACGGTACTTGGAGGCCTCGACCACCTCCTTGCACAGGCGGCAAATGTTCTCGATATCCTCCTCCGCAATTTCGGTACCCATCGACACCATCGCCGCGTCCTTCACCTTCTGCTCGAGCTCCTCCTCCATAAAGTCGGAGAAGTCCGTGTCACGCGCGTTGAAGCGAGTCTTCATCGCGAGCACTATCTTGGCGTAAATAAGGTTATCGTTGACCACCTTGCCGAGCTCAGGGAAGTGCCATCCATACCACTCACGAGCACGCATCGCGTACTTGTTGATTTCCTTGTCGAGGTCCTCGAGGAGGGCGACGGCCTGCACCACCATCATGTCCACCTTATCGGGGGAAAACTTGAGCTTGTAGCGGTTGAGGTTGTGGGCAAGACCGAGGGAGGTCTGGCGGAGCTGCTCGGTGGTGATCCCCTTCAGGATGTCATCCATGTTCTCCTTCAGCGAGCGGAATGTGGGGCGGGTGGTGGAACCGAAGACGACGGGAATGGACAGCGTGTCCTTGATCGCCTTGGCCAGCTTGGCGTCCTCCACCGCTAGCTCCTCCGACACCTCCTCCTCCAGGTAATTCTTCTTGAGGAACTTGCGCATCGGCTTGGAGAGCTCACCGTTGATGAGTTGGGTGGTCGTCTCAAGGGCATCGGTGGTACTCTTGAAGTGAAGCAGTGCCTTCAGCTTTTGCTTCTCGCCACTCACCTTGAACAGCGCCACTCCGGCGGGAAGTTCTACCAGTGCGTAGACCATTCCGTGAAAGTAGACTTGTGGTTCTTTTTTTATACTGTGAGAAATTCTAAAAAAAAAAAAAAGAGAGGAGATTAAAAAAGAAAAAGAAAATAATCCTTTAACTCATCGCTTAACAGAGAGATGTGCACAGCTGGGAGAGTTTTCACCCGCCTTTTGTTTGTTAAGAAGTGTTATTTTGTGATTCCACTGTTTATTCTTCTGACTACGCCACTTTTCTTTTTGCCCTTTTCATTCCGTTCATCACCCAGCAAAACACATCCGCGACACCACGAATGATCAAATTGTCAAAGACGTTCAATATGGACTGAACGGCCACAAACGGGAACCGATAAAAAGGAGAGGTGAACACGGCAGGCAATCCCTTCAGCGGTGGTGGGTACAACATGTAGTTCACATTCAGCCCCGTCAACAGCGCGTAAGGGGTGAAGAGCCCAAAGCTAATGAGCATCGGGACCCACATACTGTGGAGGAGGTGCGAGCGGGACAGAGGCATGGTGTGATAGCGGATCGCGTAGTACCACGGCAGCAGCAGCAAGAGACCGTGGTGCACGTAGAAGACGGTCGGCTCGAAGGCAAACTTGTGGTCGGACCAGTCCGGTGCGATCACCGCCGAAATGGGAGCCCAGAACCAATCAATCAGTAAGCTGGCGAGATAGCAATTCCGTCCATAGTGTTGCGGCTTATCGTGAAGGAAAATATACACCCACGTAAGGGTCGTCAGGTGGCACGGCATCAGCAGCCACCCTAGCTGAATGAATGGCTGACTCCTACTCCCCTTCACATACACTTGAAGGAGGAAACACCCGAGAAGAATATAGGCGATAAGCGTGTTGATTGGACACTTGGTGGACCATCCTGCACCTTTGGCGGAAAGGGCCGCCTTCGCGTTCACACGAAAGTTTTTAGAGACACTGTAGAAGAGCGCGACTACGATCAACGCTAAGAGGTACTGAAACACGTGTTCCTTCGGGGACTGGAACCAGAACTGCTGGGCGGAGCTAGGGCCCCAGAGGAGTCCAGTGCTGTCGCCGAACGCTTTGACTGCTTTTCCCACGCAGTCGGGCACAAGGACGTTTGCTGCCTGAACTGCTAACGCAATGATTTCCATATTTGATCCGTTCTATTGATACCTTTTTATGTGCCAGAAAACATTAAAGTAGGAATAAAAGAAGCTCAGTAAATCTCACAGTCACCAGTTAGATCATTCAGATAACGGCTTGGAGGAAAAAAAAAAAAAAAGGACTCACCATGCGCTGTTTTGGTTTTTTTTAAATATGTATTTGTAATTTAAAATGTTATACTGATCCTAATGCTAATGACGACTGTCTTTTCCAGTACCGTCACCCGCCTCCTTCTCCAGCGCCGCCAGTTCGGCTTCTAGGCGAGCTAACTCATCGTCCTCCTCCTCCGCACCCTCAACTGCCGCCGGAGACGTTCTAGACGCATTGAGCTCCGTATTCTCCTCCAAGGGGTAGTACATGTTGTCTAGCGCAGACAGCTTGTACCACGTCTGCTCACCGCCGAGATACTTTCGACAATTTTCATCAATATACCAAAACCCTAACTTCTCGGCATTTTCCAACGCGTACTGTGCACAGTCCTTACGGTCTACTCGCAAACACGCTTCAAGGAAAATGAAGAATGTGTTCTCGTCGAAGCGAACATTGTTGGTATTGCGGCACTCGTTCAAGAGCTGACAGGCGTAACTAAGATCAAGCGGTCGCTCCACTAAATCGAAGGCGGTGTGCAAATCGTCGGCGGTCGGCCGCTCCTTCCCCTGAAAAGATCGGAATCGCTTGTGCCACTCCACCACATACTTCTCCAGAGGCGTCTCCGCCCCGTCGAGGCGCGCCTTCTGTAGTAAATGTCGCTTCTTGGTGAGCCACACCGGCTGATGGGCCATGCACTTGGGACGAACATACGGCCGGTCCAGGCCGCCAAGCCACGCCTGGTAGAGCATCTCCGTTCGTTGATGGTCGGGCTGCTGAATGACGGTGTAGATCTTCCAGTTATCCGCGTCATTAAGAAAGAGCATCCAGTACGGCCGTCTATACCGCAGCGACGCCAACAAGGCGGAGTTCCGTTTCATGGCTATTCTTTGAAAAAAAAAAGGGGGGGAGAAAGAAAGGAAATGCGGGACACCATTTTCCACGTGACAACTAGACAAACAACAATACCCCAAAGAAAGCCGCTTTTTTTTTTTTTTAAGCACAATGTGAAACGTCGTAGCATACACATCTACCCCAAAACGCTAAAAAGTTTCCATAACGGTTTCAATCTCGGCGAGAAACCTATTCTGCGCTTCCTTGACTTCCTCCAAGTACCGATCACACGCCTTTTCTAATATTTTTACTTTTGCCTGTTGGGACAAGACGCTGCATCCCACCGTGGTGTCTTGTGGCTTTGAAGGGAGCTCCGTCTCCACCTGGGAAGGGGAGGCTATCTCTGACGGGGCGACGGCAGTGGGGGCTAACGGGGGAACGGCATCGTTGCGTGGTGGGTCGTTGGTATTCTCTGCCTCTTCTACTGCATTTGCGTTTTCCATCTCTACCTGGCGCGCCAGGAACGCGAGGTATCGTTGATAGGCGTTGATCAGCTCATCCTCCGAGAAGCGTGGCACCGTGGGATCATCGGGCTGGCCGCCCTCCGCCACCGGCACGGGGGTGGCGCCACCGGTTGTCTCGGGGGTATTTTGGCCTTCAACAGATCAGCCCGACAGTAAGGGCACGTGGCGTGTCCCTCAAACCATCGGCTAAGACAGTTCTTATGATAGGTGTGCCCACACGGAAGAACCTTGGGATGCTCCTCGAATTTCATTTCCTCGTAGCAAATCGTGCAAGTCACATCTGGCGTCAGGTCCTCCTCCGCTGCGTTAGGGAGGCGGTCCACACGCCACGAGAGGACCACATAGCGGTACACATTCTTGCAGTTTTCGGAAATCAAGTAGCAGTGGCCGAAAAAGTTCCTCAACAGAATGAAGGGAAACTGTCCTAGGTGGTAGTACGCTAAGAGGAACATGCCTACGAAAACAAAGGAATGAAGAATCTCCAGCGCCTTCTCCGCGTAAAACACCATGGGAGACCGGTTGTCACGGTCGTCCGCCACCTGTTGATAAATCAACTTCAGACCGTACCGGAAGGTGGACAGAATGAACTGTCCATAGAGAAGTAGAACACAATAGGTGAACATGGCTTCGCTCTCACGGGAGTTGTTACCTAAAATAATCCAGCACGTGCAGAACACCAAAATGTCCACGGAGAGGGAGAGGAGGAGGAACAGGGCGACACGAATCACCATGTAGGTACGCCGAGAGCCGTTGGGGAGGGCCGATGTGGTGATGATGCGCTCGTCCGCTAGCTTGTGCAGAACGCGCAGGACGACGGTAAACAACATAAAGCCCGCCTTCATGGAGAACATGTTCTGGTCCAGATAGAGCGGAATACCAATGCACTCGGCCAAGTACACCGGAAAGGCCGGCGCGATCGCCCCACGCTCCGTCGGCGTGAGTGCCCCGAAAAAGATGGCCGTATTAAAGTACCAAAGTCCGACAAAAAATGCAATGGTCGTATTCACCGCCAGCAAACTGAAGATGGAGGAGGATCGGAGGGCGATAACGGTGGTGTACACCTCCCCATAGGTATTGACGTAATCCAGCACATAGAGCGACACCGCCAGGAAGCTGACCACTGTATAAGAAGAGGCGGGTGCTTGTAAGGTTTCGCGAGATACCATGTACGAAAGAAAATAGTTTTTTGTTTAAAGTGCTCTTGTGTTTTTCAAAAGTATGTGGTGAGAAAGCGGTACTATGCGCTTCTTTTCCGCTTTATAGACTAAGAAAAAGGAGTGGAGGAAAGGGATGAAGGACCGAGGTGCACAACAACAAGAACACCTGCAAAAGAGACTATTGGCGGTGAGGAGATGACCAACGTTATTCTTATGTGTTTTAGAAAATCTTCATTCTTGCAGAAAGCGACGAACTTTACTACCATCCACAATGAAATTCAGCTCCTTTTCCATTTTCGAACTTAGCTCCTTCGCCGCCTCCGTCACCGACAGCGGCAAACCCGCCTGGCGGGCCACATCCACACCGAAACTGGACGGTGTAATGCCTTTACAGGGCTGATACGTGAACACTAACTGACGTTTATTCCCGTCACCTGTCCGCACCTCAAACCCCATGTAATAACATTCCACCGACTGGACACGGCTATCTTGGTAGGGCTCACAAATGTAATTGTAATGCGTCACAAAAATGGTGGTTGCCCCAGACTGCAGGAGGAACTCTAACGTCGACGCCGCCACCGCCGCCCCGTCAAAGCTGCTTGTCCCTCTTCCTAGCTCGTCCATCAGCACCAAGGACCGGGAGAGATGGGGTGATCCCAGTATACGACTGGTTTCGCTCATTTCGGAAAGGAAGGTGGAGCTGCCGTCGAGGATGGAGTCGCTCGCTCCCATGCGGCAATACACACCGGTGAAGATTGGTATGCAGGCGCTGTCAGCGGGTACATAACATCCCAAGTGTGCCATAATAACGCACAATGCCACCATTCGCATCAGCGCCGACTTTCCGCCCATATTCGGCCCCGTCAGCAGCCACGCCCCGCCCACGGTGATCTCCACGTCACACCCCACGTACCCCCCGGGGATGAGGTGCTCCATCACCGGGTGCCGTGCCTTCTTGAGCGCCACACGCTCCGTGTTACCGTATGGCACCAAGTTGGGACACACGTAGCCGGGTTGGCGAGAGACCATCGACAAACTGCGCAGCACGTCAAGACTGGCGACGGACTGAATGAGACGATCTAATGCCGATTTTGTATGGTGGTCCCCTGACAGCCGCACTTGGTAGTCATCCCACGCCTCCGTCGCCGCCACAAAGAGGCGCTCCCGGGCGGCACAGAGGGAGATATTGTGCTGTAGGATGTCCGGCGTATGATAGCGTACGTTCGTCTTGGTGCGGGAGAGCACTGTCCAGTCCTTTTCTGCCTTGTTCGATTTGCCCACCGGTACGTCAATGACGAAGGGAGTGCCACTGATCGTTTTGTACTCGAGCGCTGGTAGTTTCAACACCTCTCTGATTCGGTCTAGCTCCTTGTCTAGCGCCTTCAGTGCGTTGTCGCGAGAGGCACTGAGGGACACGAACTGCGCCGGTTGTGTCATTCCTTCCGCCATGAATAGTTCCAGCGGGTTGGTGGCCGTGCTCTCTATTTCAGCCTTGTGGGTTTCGAGAAAGGAGCTGATGCCACTGCAGTGTAGATTGCCTACACTATCCGCTAGAAGAGACGGCAGGGACTCCTTTTCAATCTGGGACGCCAATAAACGCGTGTTGCGAACCATGCGGAGCAGTCGGAGGTACTCCAAGACCCCACAGCGCTTCGCGTATAGTTTTCCGATGGTCGACTCCACGTCTCCCACCTTGGCGCACTCCTGCAGTAACTCCTCCACCACACCACCGTCCTTGCCGTGCAACAAAAAGGACACGGCTTCCTGCCGGGCCGTCACCACCGCCGTCTCGGCCGACGGCGCCGCTAACCACTTTCGCAGGCACCTGGATCCGCAGACGGTAATACAGCGGTCGAGCATGGAAAGAAGGGAACCCTTCGCCTTCCCACCCGAGTGGAAAACATCTAGCGCTCTCAGTGTAGACCCAGGTAAGTCCAGCCGCAGTGCACCATCCGGTGTCTCCCGTTTTATTGACCCGTCGCCGCTCTCCCCTCCCGAAAGCCGTTCGTAAACCGCGTCGAGGTGGTACGGCTCGAGGTGTCGCTTAATGCACGCATCTGTGGATTCCGTCGGCGTGTTGGCGCTGAGGGTCGTCACGGACACCGTCTTACCATCCTCTTCGCCATTGCCGGTAGGGCCAAAGTTCAGCGGTAGCGTGTGGTGCAGTAGACGGACGTACTCCTCCGAGAGGCCAGCGAGTGCACCTCCTTCTTGCTTCCCTTTCTGTGTCCGCACCACAATAATCTCGACAATGTCAAAACGATTGACAATGTCTTCCAACTGGAGTGCCGTCTCCACCATAAACCGCCGCTTCTCCATGGCCACAAAACTGACCAGCACCACTTCCAGTCTGTTCGAGTCGGACCGCAGGAAGCACATGAACAGCTCAGAGTTTTCCGTTTCGACGGTCACATTCGTCTCTGTCGGGTCATTCTCCCCGCCTTCCTCCGTATCCGCCGCCTTGCTTACCTCACCATTCGTCATGACATGCTCTCCCGGTAGGAGGGTGGCCCTGCTGTACACCTGCGAGATGGTTCTCTTGAAGATACCAGACTTATTCTCTACCGCCCGCACGGCGGCTGACTCCTGGTCCGCAAACGCGACGTGGTACCCCATCGAGACGAGTCGGTGAACGTAGAGGTCAACCCGGGTATAGGGGATACTACTGTAGGGGAACGGCTGACCTGGAATGTGCATAATCCCGCACCGTCGGCTGACCACCTGACTGTCGCGCCCGTATATTTTTACGCGATACCCGCACGCCACAAATAGCATGGTGGTGGGAGACACGCTCTCCTTCATCTCGACGACTTGTCTCTCTAGGGGGGTAAGACTGATCCCTTCCACCTCGTCCGCCCCGCACGGTCGACAACAGATTAGCTCCACCGCGTTCCGTACTTCCTCACCGTCGTCTCTCTTTCGTTTCGACATGCTAGAGAAAAAGACGAAATAATTATTTAGAAATGTGTGTACGGATGAATCTATGCGTGCACTTCTATTGATAATTCTATGATTGGTTTCTTGAAGAAGTATAAAGGATAAAGTACCTTGGTTGAAACTGGAAGAGTAGAAAGGAATATTGTGACGGCCAGTAGATGAGCACACGAGCAACATATACAATAACAAATATCATTTTGAAAAGAGGAGATTAACCGCTGTAAAAAAAAAAAAAAAAAGAAGAATGACGGAACTTAAATTACATTGGGAAGAGAAATCTTCACCTCAAAAAAAAAAACGTGTAAAAGGGAAATAACAGAAACAAAGATAACAAAGTAAAGTAAGGGGGGAGGGAAGGTTAAGTAGTGTCAACGATAATGATAATAACAGCAAAGACGGGTATAAAACATGCGGAGCATTCCGTATAATGGATACTCTCCGATGGGCCCCACTTAACGAGCCTTAATTACATCAAAACGCTTCTTCTCGTGATAGTAGTGCTTATCACTCTTATTACATCTCATGTGGTGGGCGGTATTTCGTCTTTGGTCATCTAACAAACTTTGCGTTAGATTATCGTCTATGTAACGACCAGAGTTCAGACCGTAGTGCTGCGCCGGTCTGTCGTAGGCGGGGGAATAGAACCCGACCAGACGTGCAGTGCCGGAATGGGACGTTTGAGTCAGAGGAGGTAACGTGCAGTCCATTAGCGATCTCTTTGGTGGTGGAATAATAATCTTGGAGAAAAATACCTAACCAAAAAATAAAAAATAAAGAGGAATAATAATTGTTATCAAAAGATAACACACTAGTAAAAAGCCATTTCCATCTCTCTCCAAACCACACCAAGAACAACAACAACAACGGTTTATAAAGAGTGTTAAAATGTTTAAGAATAGATTTCTCCTACGTGTCTTTAAAATAAAATAAAAATGAAAAGAAAAAGAGTGGGTCACATGACAAGACTCTTCTTTAACAGACTTATTTGTCTTGATTTTCCTTTGCTTCCTTCTTCTTCTTTTCGCCGCCCTTCTTCGCATTATTCTTGGCTGGCGCCGGTGCCTTCTCCTTGTCCTCGCGGAGTCCCGAGACACGGTTCATGACGAGATGGTCCGCGGTGGTGTCGGGGTCCACCACAAAGTAACCGAATCGCTCCGCCTGTACGGATTCGAACGGCTTCAGCTGCTTCACCGACGACTCCGCCACACCAGTGCAAATCTTTTCACTCTCCGCGTCAATAAACTGAAGAAACTCGGGGTCAATGGCGGCCCTGTCGTCCTTCAGTAACGGACTGTACAGGCGCACCTCCAGTGTCACCATATCCGCCTCCGAGACCCACGTAATGTTTGTCTTGGGCTTATCCTTACGGTCAAAGTCAATGTCCACGTGGATGAGACTAGGTTGTCCGCTCGCGTCGGTCTCGAACGACTTGCAGATAATGTTACCCGAGTACTTGAGACCCACAGGGCGGGGACCGGGGGCGAGGCCGTAGAACTTTGGGTTGTCGTCCACGGTGTGGAAGTCACTTCGATCAATGTAGAACACGTTGGAGAACTTCAGCGTGCGGGTACCCCTCTCGGGAAGGCGGGGGTGGTTCGGCGCCTCAACGGGCATCTCCCCTGTCCAGTTATCCACCACCACCTTGATGGGGTCCGTGATAATGATGCGACGGTCGCAGCGTTCATCGAGGTCCTCGCGGAGTGTATTTTCTAACATGATGCTCTGAATCACATTCATGGAGCGGGTGATACCAATGAGGTCGCAGAATCGGTTGATGGCCTCCGGTGTGTAGCCACGACGGCGCATACCGGCCAGTGTCAAGAGTCTAGGGTCGTCAAATCCACGGACGATGCCTTTCTTGACCAGCACGTTGATCTTACGCTTTGACAGGAGGGAGCCCGTGACGTTCAGGCGACTGAACTCCCAGACGTAGGGCCGAAAGAGGTCCAGCTGCTCCAGGAGCCAGAAGTAGCTCTCGCGACGGGTCTCAAACTCGAGGGTGCACAAACTATAATCAATGTCCTCCAGCGAGTCGATGAGGCAGTGGGTGTAGTCGTAGCTGGGGTAGATGCACCACTTGTCGCCAACGTGAGGGTGCGCCACGTACTTTACGCGATAGGCAATAAAGTCGCGCATGTTGGGGTTGTCACTCTTCATATCCGCCTTCACTCGGAGCGTCGCCTCTCCCTCGGCGTAGCGCCCTTGCCGCATGTGCTCGAACAGGAGCAGATTTTCCTCGACCGGGCGGTTGCGCCAGGGACTCTCCTCACGTAGCTCACGCTGCTTCTTCAACTCCTCCGGGGAGCTGTGATCTACGTATGCCTTTCCGTCCTTAATGAGCCGTATCGCAAATTCGTACAGCTTGTCAAAGTAGTCCGACGAAAAAGAAATCCAGTCGGGTTTCCAACCCATCCACTGCGCCATCTCTAAAATAGCATCAATGTAGAGCTGCTCCTCCGCCTCGGGGTTGGTGTCGTCGTAGCGCAGGTAGCACTTCCCGTTGTGCTCCTTTGCACTACCAAAGTTAAGGTTCATGCTCTTCGCGTGTCCAATATGAAGGAAACCATTGGGCTCCGGGGGGAATCGGAAGTACGGTGCGCCTCCCGTCCGCTCCTGATGCGCCTTCAACAGCTCCGGGGTGTTGGTGCAGCCGGGTACAATACGGCCGGACTGCAGCAGCTTTAGATCCCGCTTGGGCCCCTCAACGGTCTCGGAGGCTACGGCGGCTGACATTTTCCTCAAGAGAGGTTTAGCAAAGCGTAACGTTTTTATGAGATTTCCTATACAAGAAGAATAGAGGAGAGAGAGAGGGAGGGGATGTACCTTTTGTAAAACAGGAATCACTCCTCAAATTCGTATAAACAAACAGGTGTATCCGCTTTTTTTTTTTTTTTACCAATAATCGAATCCCTTCTGTAGTTTCTCTATCCTTTTTTTATATACTGTTCGTGGCGCTGTGAAGGAAACCTTCGTAAACAAGAAATGATTTTTTTTTTTATATAAAAAAAAAAAAATGGATCTCCACAGTAAAAATAGCGAATAATCCTCATCTATGCTGTAAACCGTATGTTTTTTTTTTTTTTTTTTACCTTCTCTATGGGAATAATAGTTAAAACAAAACTGTACCAGCCAAGGCTGATTATTCTGCATCATCCACCTTGGGAGCAAGGTAGTAGCGTAAATAGCCAACGTTGTCGATGCTATACTCCACCATGCATGGACTGTCCTTGGCAAACTTGAGGGTCACGCGGTCGCTCAGGGTGGAGCCTTTGGCAAAAATACTCATGAAGCGGAGGGCGAAGGAGAGGGTGATGGGCTCATCCATCGTCACCTCCACACCGACCGCGGCGGGGTCCGCTTTGAACTTGCGGGTGAGGGGCTCGTCGTCCTCGTTCTGCTCCGCCTTCACTTCCGGCTTGACGTTGAATACACCGCCGGCCTGAAGGAAGGTGTAGCCCTGGCCGACGTCGCCGGACGAGCTGAACTTCACTCCCTCCTTGGTGATGGAGATGGTGACGGTGTCACCAAACACGTTCATGTCACGAACAATCTTGGCGAACTCCCCGGAGCTGAGGGTGACCGTACTTCTGTAGTCCATCTCCGGAATTCCCATCGACTCCGCCTCGATCTCCAGCAGCTTGAGCTGGTACTCGCACTTGCGCGTCTTTTCAGAGTTTTCCGAGGTAAGGATAACCACGTCGGAGTCCTCATCGTGGCGCAGGTTTAGGCTGTCGTTATTGTCCATGATCTTCAGGATTTTGGAAAGGGAGGCCAGGTTGATGCCCAAAATGCTGTTGCGCTCGCACTGGTACTTGACAAAGCAATCATCGCGCAGCAACATGTGCACCAGGGCGACGTGACTGGTATCCATGGCCTGAATGGAGAGACCACCAGGGTTGCAGTCAAAGTTGGCCTCGTTTACTAAACCGTTGACGCACTCAATGAGCCGCTTCCATAGACTGGCTAGCTGAACCTGTGCTTCAAGCATTGTTTCTTGGCGGTTGGGTAAAAAGATAAATGGACGAGAAATACTGATTCCATGCAAAAAGGGAGAAAGAGGGGGTAAATGATGTGGGGACAGTTTTCGTTGTTTGCAAAGGTCAGCCTACAACATAATAAATAAATAAAAAATAAACATCATACGGTAAATCACATGTATCGTCGAGATAGATGACTTGCTACATCCTTTCAAATTTTTGAGATTAGTAAACCACCCGGATCCTCCCGGACCGTTAGTGGGCATACATTCATTTTAGAGTACCCCTCCCAGAACTTCTCCACCGCCTCACAATTCTTGTCGCCCAACACCAACGCAAAGACGGCATCGTATCCGCCCGCGCCGGGGCATCCCACGGCGAACACACCCGGTAGCTCAGCCGTGTCGTTGAGGAGCTCCGTCAGCTCCTCTGGTTCCACCTTCACCCCAGCCGCCACTCCCATTTCCCGCAATAGTCTTCGACTGTTCGCCGCGAACTGGCAGGCCTCCACGATAGACTCCTCAAACCGGTCCGCCCCCTTGTACGATTCAATACGACTCACGTGAGAGAGCTTCTCGACCGCCGCGTTGTACGCCTCTGGCCCGTCCGCAGAGTGTTGGATGAGGGATTGCAGGGAGGAAATGTACGCTTCGTTGTTGACACGAAGTTGCTCCCACAGGTTATCCTTGCTGGCTGCGTTTTCCTTCTGCCAGTTCATTATCTTAGCCACCATACCAGGGGTGCTGGAGCCGCCCTGGTGCACGTCCCCCAGCACTAGCTTTATCCCGGAGGGGAGATGAAAGGGAACGTGCGTGACCCAGTTTTCCTTGAGGTCCACACAGGCTTGGAGGTCGGCGACCGGCACCGTGTGGAGGTCGGTGGCCTCCTTCATCATGGCCTCCACCTTCTCCGCTGGGAAGCGTCGATAGGCGCAGGTGCCGTACACGGCGGTGTACACATCGAACCCACTTCCGATTTTCCCCTGCGCCACGCTGTGGGCCACCTGGGCAATACGGTGGATGAACTCCTGCTCTTCCGTTATCCCGTGGTAGAAGGAGAAGATACACGCCACGACACTGGTCGTCATGGCCGCCGAGGAGCCCAGACCCGTCTTGGATACCTCACCGACCAGGGGGCAATTCTCCGGAAGTTGGCGAAGGTTCTCCACACAAACTGGAATACCTTTTGACTCCAGATAATTGCGCTGACTGTAAAAATCATTGTCGGCCAGTAGTTCAATTTTAACGGACTCCTTGAGTGAATCACCGCGCATGACGGCAGCAGAAATGGCGAACAGAATGGCGTAATAGAGGAAAGGAGACTTATTTCCCGCCGTCTGTGTAATTTGAACTTGGGCCGGATCGTGAACCACGCACTCAAAGGAGTAGGATTGACCGAACTGAGGAGAGTGGATGTGCACCACCACTTTGCCATCCTGCGCCTCGCTGGTAGATACCACCCGCGTCGTGAAGCGAGCGTTCACACCGATGGAAATACCCACATTGGGCGCACGGACAATAAGATATCCTCCCAATATCAGCACTTTTCCTGGGGAAGAGGCCTGAAGCATCTTTTTTTTTTTTTTGACTTTAAAGTATTAAATAACCTTTCAGTAATGAGGGAAGGAGAAGCAAGGTCATCACAGAGATGCCACAGTAAGAGGATACTGCTCTAACAAGCACAGCCGAAAAACACGTCTCTCTCTCTTTTTTTTTTTTTTGCAACTACACGATATTATATATGAAACAAAGAACATCGATAAATGAAAGGCTCGGTTAGCTTTTAGACGCCGCCGTGTTGAGAGTCTTTAATATCTCAGGATCGACGGTGACATTCCGCTTCGCACGGCGGGTGGCCGCTAACTCTTCGTCCGTCGGCTCCACCTTCACGGTCGCCATCTCACCCGTCTCTGTCACGGCGCCACTCTCCACATTCATCTTGTGGAGCCGATGTAGGTAGTACATGGCACACAGGGCAAACGTTCCCAGGCAGAAGAAGAGCACAATCAGAAACACGTAGCCGCTCTTGTTCTGGCAACACCAATCATCACAGTCCTTAATACTAGGGTCTAGTACTTGACACATCCCGTTAGCGAGACATGCATCCTTGGCACATTCAGTTCGCACGGACTGAAATCCACCGCACTTTACTTTGCAAGACATGATCCTTGGTGTATATAAATAATAATAAAAAAAGAAACGGGGGTGAAAAAGAAAGTGTGAAATCGTGCATTTTCATGCCATCTGCTTTTTTTTCTTATTCTTTTGTTTCACCTACCGGTTAAAAGTGGCACTTTAAGTGCATACCATTTTTATGTATTTAACTAGTTACTTTATAATAAACTTAAAAACAAAACAAAAAACAAAACAAAAGTAACATTTCCTTAATTAGATTTCGAAAAGGTTTTTTATTATTTAAATGTTTTAAAGTAGTCTCTCAATTTCAAGCTTGATAGCCTGCACCTTAGAACTGAAGTTGCTCTTGTCGTCCTGCAGAACGGCAAGGGCAACTACGTTGCGGGAGACTTGTGCGGCACGGCCTAACGCAGTCTTTGAGGGAACAAACACATACGGGACGTTCTTATCTTCACACAAAAGAGGAAGGTGGAGTAAGATTTCAATGGGGTTGGTGTCACCAGCGAGCACAATAAGATCCGCCACACCGCGGTTGAGAGCCTTGGTGGCCTCGTTCGCACCCTTCTTCACCGCCTTCGCATTGCTGGCCTCCTGCACCAGGTCGAGAATGTTCTGGGCAAGACGGTCCTCGGCAAGGGGGAAGGCCTTTTCACTGATTTCTGCGGTCATCTTGAGTCGTAACGGTGAGCTTATAATAATAAAACCTATGATAAAGAGGAGGGAGAGGGCAGCAGTATATCTAGGAAGAGAATCAACACAGAGTTAGCTTGAGCTTCCCTCAACCACTCCCGTGCCACACTAGTCGAACAAGACAACTACTATCTTTAGTCTCTAATCGTAAGTATAAACATCATTAAAATTATTTTTGTTGTGTACATTAATTTTGTGTATAGGAAATTTAAAGCAAGTATAATCGTAAAACGAGTGAGTAAACTAGTTTTAGCATATTAATAAGATTTCCATTGATTTTTTTTTTACCGTTTTTTTTTTTATATGTATCTTGTGATTATCTTTTTTAGTATTATTTCTGCCGTTGTCAAACACGAAATTAAAAAAAAAAAAAAAAGTTTGACTCCCTTTTATTTAACTTTTACACCTATTTTGACAACGTCACTTCGCGTCGAGAATTGCCTGCCACTGCGCCCGGTTACTGGTAATGTTGTCCACGCACCATTGCATGTCTTTGAAGAAACATCCGACAATTTCCTTGAAAAACTTACCCGCCACAAAATCAATGAACCCAATCTGGCCTTTGGCAAGTTCATTGTTTTGACTACGGTCGAACATGGGGAGTACCTCAATGCCCTTGGCCTTTTCCATGTCTCCCTGTCGGTAAAACTCTTCCGTCACCGCGGACGCCCAGAGACGGGACATGTCAAACGGCTTTGTGACGTTGGAAACATCGGCCGCCTTGATCATAGTCTCCATCACCTTCCGCCTGTGTACTACATCCTCCTTATTATAAGAATCCGTGATCTCCATAAAGTCCTTCAACAGCTCACCGTGACGGGCCATATCGGTCGCCAGCACACAGTCAATCATGCAGCGGTACGCATTGGTAATATCATCGCCCTTTAATCCTTCAAAGATATCGGAATCAGGGTTTGACAGTATCTCAATCGCAAGGTTGCAGTGGTGCACCTCCAGCACGGAGTTGTTGCCGCTGGCGCTGGACAGAATACCAAGCGGAGAGTCCGTCTTCAGGTAGAAACTGTTGTTGACACCCATGTGGTCGAGATCGTGCACCAGGGCCGTCGCGAGCAGCGTGAAGCACTCCAGCTCCGTCAGCAGCTCAGAGACCTTTCCCACATACAGGAATGTATGCAGCGTCTGGCACACGTCAACGACGTGGAAGAAGTTGTGATAGGGGACAAACCTGTACTTCTTGCGACACTGCAACACAAAGTTGAGCAGCGTCTGGTCTCTGCAGCCGAACTTCTGGGGCAGGCCAGTGCTAAGGAGCAGCTTGTATACCGCCGCCGCTGCCGCATCGAGCGGTGTCGGATACTTCTCGCGGATATCAAACAGATTAAACTCAAGTGACGTGAGGTCGTACTGGTCGATACCCTCGACGCTCAGTACAGTATTCTTTTCTTCTTCTGTGATGGAAACCAGTTTAACTTTAGCGTTCTTTGTAGACGCAATGTTGCTTCTGTACTCGTTGAGTTCCATAGCTTCCTTACCAGCGTTGACGGCAAACTCAAGCAAGTGGGAGTTGTTAATCGAAATACCCGCAAACAGGGAGAACACCTTGAAGGTATCTTGGTCCTGCTTTGTAAACTTTCCCACCTTACCGTTTTCTTCCAGCTTGTTAACGAGCTGAACCACGGCAAGGACCTCGCCGTTGAGGATGATCGGCTCGCACAGTATCGACTGTGTCCGGTAGCCGAGTTGCTTGTCGACGGAGCTGTTGAACCTAGAATCCTTGTACGCATCCTGGATGTTCTCGCCAATACCGGAGGCTGCCACCGTACCAGCAATACCCTGACCCGATGGGAACCGGATTTCCCCACCGGCGACGCTGTCAGCCATGCGACTGTACAGCTCGTTTCTCTCCTTGTCGAGAAGGAAGAGGGAGGAGCGGTCGGCATTCAACAGCTTCTTCGCGCCGTGGAGGACGTGACGCACAATGCCGTTGACGTCGCGGATATCGGTGTTGGAAAGCAGAGTGACCACATCGAGAATTGCATCGCTTTTGCGTTTCTCCCCGAGCAGATTGTCGTTGATGCGGCAGTTGCGGAGGGAGGCAGCGGCGAACATGGAGAACGTTTCAAACAGCTCCTCGTCGCGCTTACCAAACGTGCGCGGAAGATGCAGTCCGGTCTCCGTGACCATGTCAAGCTTGTTGATCAGCTGTGCCACGGCAACGATGGTACCCTCATAGCGCACCGGAAGGCACAGTATCGTTTTGGTCCGGTAGCCGGTTGCCTTGTCCACGTCACGGTTGAATCGCTCGTCCTCATACGCGTTGGGGATGTTCACCACATCGCCCGTGCGCGCCACGTAGCCCGCGATACCGGTCCCGGTGGGTATACTGACAATATTACCGTCCTCGAAGTGGGCCTCCAACGTGTTCTCGTCCTTGATGATGAACATACTGCAACGGTCGCTCTCGGTCAGCGCCTTGGCGGTGTTCATGATGGACTGAATAAGCACGTTCTCATCAAGGGCGTCGCGGGCTAAGCGCGTCGCCATCGACAACATTGCCTCCGCCTTCTTGGTTTCGTAGTGAATCGTCTCTCCTTCAATGCAGTTGCGTAAAGCGACACTGGCCACCTTGAGGATAGCCTCCAGGTAGGCTCTGTCGGTGAGATCCACTCGCCCTCCGGGAGCCTCTACGGAGCCTACAAAGTCGCCATCGGAGACGAGAGGAATATAGAGCGTGTTAGCAATAGTGTACATCACAGTGGCAGAAAAGGATTTCCCTAAGGCTGTTGAATCATCAAGGGGAGCCGCCACGCCGTGTAGTGGGTCAAGCAATATGCGGTCATTCTTGCTCGCGTAGTATACCCGAACGTCGGACGACAGAACAGTACCCAGCTCCTTGCTCAGGGCGCGAATGATATCCTTCAGGGAGGCGCGAACATTCACACATTTTTCGACCAGCTTTACTAGGTCTTCATTGGTGTCGCGCTGCTGCACTGGTGCCGCGGCTTCAGCCTCACTTTTTGGTGCTAAGTTGGGGACTCTGTTCTGAGTATTTCCAAGTAAGTTGGATACTTTGTTCTCTATTTTTTTAAACGCATTTTGCTCCGCCTCCGAGAGAACAATTCCCGCGCGGTTGTAGCGGTTGAGAATAGACTCGCACAAAGTAAACGATTCCAACAAGTGCCTACTTCCCGAAAGATCACCAACGAAGTCAGTCATGGTGAACCAACTCTAATGGAGATATTTGAATTAGTACTACAGAGAAATGCACGTATGGCGTGGGGAGAGAACAGATTTTTTTTTTTTTTTTTTTAAAGCATGGTTATTGAAATATCCGTTCGCGAGTACAACACATTCAAAGATGCACTGAAACCCCAAATAATGATCGGCACGTAAGTGTCAATGATTAGTAAGTACATAACATATAATAAATACATTTCAATAGAATTTTCAGCCTTGACCAATGAAAAAGATGTATCTTTTTTATTTCATTATTCTAGCTTAAGCAAAAAAAAAAAAAAAATCTTATTTTTACACGTTTAGTGGCTTCTATGTACATCAAATATTATTTCGCGTCGAGTATCTCTTGCCACTTCGCCCGGTTACTGGCTATATTGTCCACGCACCATTGCATGTCCTTGAAAATAATACTCACGATTTCCTTGAAAAACTTACCCGCCACAAAATCAATGAACCCAATCTGGCCTTTGGCAAGTTCATTGTTTTGACTACGGTCGAACATGGGGAGTACCTCAATGCCTTTGGCCTTTTCCATGTCTCCCTGTCGGTAAAACTCTTCCGTCACCGCGGACGCCCAGAGACGGGACATGTCAAACGGCTTTGTGACGTTGGAAACATCGGCCGCCTTGATCATTATTTCCATCACCTTTCGCCTGTGCGTATCGTCTTCCTTATTAAGTCCGTTTTTGACAATGTCCTGAAAAGTTTCCAGCTCGGATGCGTGCTTCGCCATATCGGTCGCCAGCACACAGTCAATCATGCAGCGGTACGCATATCGTACATCATCTTCTCCTAGCCCCTCAAAAATGTCGCATTCCGGATTTGTTAGGATCTCAATCGCAAGGTTGCAGTGGTGCACCTCCAGCACGGAGTTGTTGCCGCTGGCGCTGGACAGAATACCAAGCGGAGAGTCCGTCTTCAGGTAGAAACTGTTGTTGACACCCATGTGGTCGAGATCGTGCACCAGGGCCGTCGCGAGCAGCGTGAAGCACTCCAGCTCCGTCAGCAGTTCAGAGACCTTTCCCACATACAGGAATGTATGCAGCGTCTGGCACACGTCGACGACGTGGAAGAAGTTGTGATAGGGGACAAACCTGTACTTCTTGCGACACTGCAACACAAAGTTGAGCAGCGTCTGGTCTCTGCAGCCGAACTTCTGGGGCAGACCAGTGCTAAGGAGCAGCTTGTATACCGCCGCCGCTGCCGCATCGAGCGGTGTCGGATACTTCTCCCGGATATCAAACAGATTAAACTCAAGTGACGTGAGGTCGTACTGGTCGATACCCTCGACGCTCAGTACAGTATTCTTTTCTTCTTCTGTGATGGAAACCAGTTTAACTTTAGCGTTCTTTGTAGACGCAATATTGCTTCTGTACTCGTTGAGTTCCATAGCTTCCTTACCAGCGTTGACGGCAAACTCAAGCAAGTGGGAGTTGTTAATCGAAATACCCGCAAACAGGGAGAACACCTTGAAGGTATCTTGGTCCTGCTTTAGAGTAAACTTTCCCACCTTACCGTTTTCTTCCAGCTTGTTAACGAGCTGAACCACGGCAAGGACCTCGCCGTTGAGGATGATCGGCTCGCACAGTATCGACTGTGTCCGGTAGCCGAGTTGCTTGTCGACGGAGCTGTTGAACCTAGAATCCTTGTACGCATCCTGGATGTTCTCGCCAATACCGGAGGCTGCCACCGTACCAGCAATACCCTGACCCGATGGGAACCGGATTTCCCCACCGGCGACGCTGTCAGCCATGCGACTGTACAGCTCGTTTCTCTCCTTGTCGAGAAGGAAGAGGGAGGAGCGGTCGGCATTCAACAGCTTCTTCGCGCCGTGGAGGACGTGACGCACAATGCCGTTGACGTCGCGGATATCGGTGTTGGAAAGCAGAGTGACCACATCGAGAATTGCATCGCTTTTGCGTTTCTCCCCGAGCAGATTGTCGTTGATGCGGCAGTTGCGGAGGGAGGCAGCGGCGAACATGGAGAACGTTTCAAACAGCTCCTCGTCGCGCTTACCAAACGTGCGCGGAAGATGCAGTCCGGTCTCCGTGACCATGTCAAGCTTGTTGATCAGCTGTGCCACGGCAACGATGGTACCCTCATAGCGCACCGGAAGGCACAGTATCGTTTTGGTCCGGTAGCCGGTTGCCTTGTCCACGTCACGGTTGAATCGCTCGTCTTCGTACGCGTTGGGGATGTTCACCACATCGCCCGTGCGCGCCACGTAACCCGCGATACCGGTCCCGGTGGGTATACTGACAATATTACCGTCCTCGAAGTGGGCCTCCAACGTGTTCTCGTCCTTGATGATGAACATACTGCAACGGTCGCTCTCGGTCAGGGCCTTGGCGGTGTTCATGATGGACTGAATGAGCACGTTCTCATCAAGGGCATCGCGGGCTAAGCGCGTCGCCATCGACAACATTGCCTCCGCCTTCTTGGTTTCGTAGTGAATCGTCTCTCCTTCAATGCAGTTGCGTAAAGCGACACTGGCCACCTTGAGGATAGCCTCCAGGTAGGCTCTGTCGGTGAGATCCACTCGCCCTCCGGGAGCCTCTACGGAGCCTACAAAGTCGCCATCGGAGACGAGAGGAATATAGAGCGTGTTAGCAATAGTGTACATCACAGTGGCAGAAAAGGATTTCCCTAAGGCTGTTGAATCATCAAGGGGAGCCGCCACGCCGTGTAGTGGGTCAAGCAATATGCGGTCATTCTTGCTCGCGTAGTATACCCGAACGTCGGACGACAGAACAGTACCCAGCTCCTTGCTCAGGGCGCGAATGATATCCTTCAGGGAGGCGCGAACATTCACACATTTTTCGACCAGCTTTACTAGGTCTTCATTGGTGTCGCGCTGCTGCACTGGTGCCGCGGCTTCAGCCTCACTTTTTGGTGCTAAGTTGGGGACTCTGTTCTGAGTATTTCCAAGTAAGTTGGATACTTTGTTCTCTATTTTTTTAAACGCATTTTGCTCCGCCTCCGAGAGAACAATTCCCGCGCGGTTGTAGCGGTTGAGAATAGACTCGCACAAAGTAAACGATTCCAACAAGTGCCTACTTCCCGAAAGATCACCAACGAAGTCAGTCATGGTGAACCAACTCTAATGGAGATATTTGAATTAGTACTACAGAGAAATGCACGTATGGCGTGGGGAGAGAACAGATTTTTTTTTTTTTTAAAGCATGGTTATTGAAATATCCGTTCGCGAGTACAACACATTCAAAGATGCACTGAAACCCCAAATAATGATCGGCACGTAAGTGTCAATGATTAGTAAGTACATAACATATAATAAATACATTTCAATAGAATTTTCAGCCTTGACCAATGAAAAGATGTATCTTTTTTATTTCATTATTCTAGCTTAAGCAAAAAAAAAAAAAAAAATCTTATTTTTACACGTTTAGTGGCTTCTATGTACATCAAATATTATTTCGCGTCGAGTATCTCTTGCCACTTCGCCCGGTTACTGGCTATATTGTCCACGCACCATTGCATGTCCTTGAAAATAATACTCACGATTTCCTTGAAAAACTTACCCGCCACAAAATCAATGAACCCAATCTGGCCTTTGGCAAGTTCATTGTTTTGACTACGGTCGAACATGGGGAGTACCTCAATGCCCTTGGCCTTTTCCATGTCTCCCTGTCGGTAAAACTCTTCCGTCACCGCGGACGCCCAGAGACGGGACATGTCAAACGGCTTTGTGACGTTGGAAACATCGGCCGCCTTGATCATAGTCTCCATCACCTTTCGCCTGTGTACTACATCCTCCTTATTATAAGAATCCGTGATCTCCATAAAGTCCTTCAACAGCTCACCGTGACGGGCCATATCGGTCGCCAGCACACAGTCAATCATGCAGCGGTACGCATTGGTAATATCATCGCCCTTTAATCCTTCAAAGATATCGGAATCAGGGTTTGACAGTATCTCAATCGCAAGGTTGCAGTGGTGCACCTCCAGCACGGAGTTGTTGCCGCTGGCGCTGGACAGAATACCAAGCGGAGAGTCCGTCTTCAGGTAGAAACTGTTGTTGACACCCATGTGGTCGAGATCGTGCACCAGGGCCGTCGCGAGCAGCGTGAAGCACTCCAGCTCCGTCAGCAGCTCAGAGACCTTTCCCACATACAGGAATGTATGCAGCGTCTGGCACACGTCGACGACGTGGAAGAAGTTGTGATAGGGGACAAACCTGTACTTCTTGCGACACTGCAACACAAAGTTGAGCAGCGTCTGGTCTCTGCAGCCGAACTTCTGGGGCAGGCCAGTGCTAAGGAGCAGCTTGTATACCGCCGCCGCTGCCGCATCGAGCGGTGTCGGATACTTCTCCCGGATATCAAACAGATTAAACTCAAGTGACGTGAGGTCGTACTGGTCGATACCCTCGACGCTCAGTACAGTATTCTTTTCTTCTTCTGTGATGGAAACCAGTTTAACTTTAGCGTTCTTTGTAGACGCAATATTGCTTCTGTACTCGTTGAGTTCCATAGCTTCCTTACCAGCGTTGACGGCAAACTCAAGCAAGTGGGAGTTGTTAATCGAAATACCCGCAAACAGGGAGAACACCTTGAAGGTATCTTGGTCCTGCTTTGTAAACTTTCCCACCTTACCGTTTTCTTCCAGCTTGTTAACGAGCTGAACCACGGCAAGGACCTCGCCGTTGAGGATGATCGGCTCGCACAGTATCGACTGTGTCCGGTAGCCGAGTTGCTTGTCGACGGAGCTGTTGAACCTAGAATCCTTGTACGCATCCTGGATGTTCTCGCCAATACCGGAGGCTGCCACCGTACCAGCAATACCCTGACCCGATGGGAACCGGATTTCCCCACCGGCGACGCTGTCAGCCATGCGACTGTACAGCTCGTTTCTCTCCTTGTCGAGAAGGAAGAGGGAGGAGCGGTCGGCATTCAACAGCTTCTTCGCGCCGTGGAGGACGTGACGCACAATGCCGTTGACGTCGCGGATATCGGTGTTGGAAAGCAGAGTGACCACATCGAGAATTGCATCGCTTTTGCGTTTCTCCCCGAGCAGATTGTCGTTGATGCGGCAGTTGCGGAGGGAGGCAGCGGCGAACATGGAGAACGTTTCAAACAGCTCCTCGTCGCGCTTACCAAACGTGCGCGGAAGATGCAGTCCGGTCTCCGTGACCATGTCAAGCTTGTTGATCAGCTGTGCCACGGCAACGATGGTACCCTCATAGCGCACCGGAAGGCACAGTATCGTTTTGGTCCGGTAGCCGGTTGCCTTGTCCACGTCACGGTTGAATCGCTCGTCTTCGTACGCGTTGGGGATGTTCACCACATCGCCCGTGCGCGCCACGTAACCCGCGATACCGGTCCCGGTGGGTATACTGACAATATTACCGTCCTCGAAGTGGGCCTCCAACGTGTTCTCGTCCTTGATGATGAACATACTGCAACGGTCGCTCTCGGTCAGGGCCTTGGCGGTGTTCATGATGGACTGAATGAGCACGTTCTCATCAAGGGCATCGCGGGCTAAGCGCGTCGCCATCGACAACATTGCCTCCGCCTTCTTGGTTTCGTAGTGAATCGTCTCTCCTTCAATGCAGTTGCGTAAAGCGACACTGGCCACCTTGAGGATAGCCTCCAGGTAGGCTCTGTCGGTGAGATCCACTCGCCCTCCGGGAGCCTCTACGGAGCCTACAAAGTCGCCATCGGAGACGAGAGGAATATAGAGCGTGTTAGCAATAGTGTACATCACAGTGGCAGAAAAGGATTTCCCTAAGGCTGTTGAATCATCAAGGGGAGCCGCCACGCCGTGTAGTGGGTCAAGCAATATGCGGTCATTCTTGCTCGCGTAGTATACCCGAACGTCGGACGACAGAACAGTACCCAGCTCCTTGCTCAGGGCGCGAATGATATCCTTCAGGGAGGCGCGAACATTCACACATTTTTCGACCAGCTTTACTAGGTCTTCATTGGTGTCGCGCTGCTGCACTGGTGCCGCGGCTTCAGCCTCACTTTTTGGTGCTAAGTTGGGGACTCTGTTCTGAGTATTTCCAAGTAAGTTGGATACTTTGTTCTCTATTTTTTTAAACGCATTTTGCTCCGCCTCCGAGAGAACAATTCCCGCGCGGTTGTAGCGGTTGAGAATAGACTCGCACAAAGTAAACGATTCCAACAAGTGCCTACTTCCCGAAAGATCACCAACGAAGTCAGTCATGGTGAACCAACTCTAATGGAGATATTTGAATTAGTACTACAGAGAAATGCACGTATGGCGTGGGGAGAGAACAGATTTTTTTTTTTTTTAAAGCATGGTTATTGAAATATCCGTTCGCGAGTACAACACATTCAAAGATGCACTGAAACCCCAAATAATGATCGGCACGTAAGTGTCAATGATTAGTAAGTACATAACATATAATAAATACATTTCAATAGAATTTTCAGCCTTGACCAATGAAAAGATGTATCTTTTTTATTTCATTATTCTAGCTTAAGCAAAAAAAAAAAAAAAAAATCTTATTTTTACACGTTTAGTGGCTTCTATGTACATCAAATATTATTTCGCGTCGAGTATCTCTTGCCACTTCGCCCGGTTACTGGCTATATTGTCCACGCACCATTGCATGTCCTTGAAAATAATACTCACGATTTCCTTGAAAAACTTACCCGCCACAAAATCAATGAACCCAATCTGGCCTTTGGCAAGTTCATTGTTTTGACTACGGTCGAACATGGGGAGTACCTCAATGCCCTTGGCCTTTTCCATGTCTCCCTGTCGGTAAAACTCTTCCGTCACCGCGGACGCCCAGAGACGGGACATGTCAAACGGCTTTGTGACGTTGGAAACATCGGCCGCCTTGATCATAGTCTCCATCACCTTTCGCCTGTGTACTACATCCTCCTTATTATAAGAATCCGTGATCTCCATAAAGTCCTTCAACAGCTCACCGTGACGGGCCATATCGGTCGCCAGCACACAGTCAATCATGCAGCGGTACGCATTGGTAATATCATCGCCCTTTAATCCTTCAAAGATATCGGAATCAGGGTTTGACAGTATCTCAATCGCAAGGTTGCAGTGGTGCACCTCCAGCACGGAGTTGTTGCCGCTGGCGCTGGACAGAATACCAAGCGGAGAGTCCGTCTTCAGGTAGAAACTGTTGTTGACACCCATGTGGTCGAGATCGTGCACCAGGGCCGTCGCGAGCAGCGTGAAGCACTCCAGCTCCGTCAGCAGCTCAGAGACCTTTCCCACATACAGGAATGTATGCAGCGTCTGGCACACGTCGACGACGTGGAAGAAGTTGTGATAGGGGACAAACCTGTACTTCTTGCGACACTGCAACACAAAGTTGAGCAGCGTCTGGTCTCTGCAGCCGAACTTCTGGGGCAGGCCAGTGCTAAGGAGCAGCTTGTATACCGCCGCCGCTGCCGCATCGAGCGGTGTCGGATACTTCTCCCGGATATCAAACAGATTAAACTCAAGTGACGTGAGGTCGTACTGGTCGATACCCTCGACGCTCAGTACAGTATTCTTTTCTTCTTCTGTGATGGAAACCAGTTTAACTTTAGCGTTCTTTGTAGACGCAATATTGCTTCTGTACTCGTTGAGTTCCATAGCTTCCTTACCAGCGTTGACGGCAAACTCAAGCAAGTGGGAGTTGTTAATCGAAATACCCGCAAACAGGGAGAACACCTTGAAGGTATCTTGGTCCTGCTTTGTAAACTTTCCCACCTTACCGTTTTCTTCCAGCTTGTTAACGAGCTGAACCACGGCAAGGACCTCGCCGTTGAGGATGATCGGCTCGCACAGTATCGACTGTGTCCGGTAGCCGAGTTGCTTGTCGACGGAGCTGTTGAACCTAGAATCCTTGTACGCATCCTGGATGTTCTCGCCAATACCGGAGGCTGCCACCGTACCAGCAATACCCTGACCCGATGGGAACCGGATTTCCCCACCGGCGACGCTGTCAGCCATGCGACTGTACAGCTCGTTTCTCTCCTTGTCGAGAAGGAAGAGGGAGGAGCGGTCGGCATTCAACAGCTTCTTCGCGCCGTGGAGGACGTGACGCACAATGCCGTTGACGTCGCGGATATCGGTGTTGGAAAGCAGAGTGACCACATCGAGAATTGCATCGCTTTTGCGTTTCTCCCCGAGCAGATTGTCGTTGATGCGGCAGTTGCGGAGGGAGGCAGCGGCGAACATGGAGAACGTTTCAAACAGCTCCTCGTCGCGCTTACCAAACGTGCGCGGAAGATGCAGTCCGGTCTCCGTGACCATGTCAAGCTTGTTGATCAGCTGTGCCACGGCAACGATGGTACCCTCATAGCGCACCGGAAGGCACAGTATCGTTTTGGTCCGGTAGCCGGTTGCCTTGTCCACGTCACGGTTGAATCGCTCGTCTTCGTACGCGTTGGGGATGTTCACCACATCGCCCGTGCGCGCCACGTAACCCGCGATACCGGTCCCGGTGGGTATACTGACAATATTACCGTCCTCGAAGTGGGCCTCCAACGTGTTCTCGTCCTTGATGATGAACATACTGCAACGGTCGCTCTCGGTCAGGGCCTTGGCGGTGTTCATGATGGACTGAATGAGCACGTTCTCATCAAGGGCATCGCGGGCTAAGCGCGTCGCCATCGACAACATTGCCTCCGCCTTCTTGGTTTCGTAGTGAATCGTCTCTCCTTCAATGCAGTTGCGTAAAGCGACACTGGCCACCTTGAGGATAGCCTCCAGGTAGGCTCTGTCGGTGAGATCCACTCGCCCTCCGGGAGCCTCTACGGAGCCTACAAAGTCGCCATCGGAGACGAGAGGAATATAGAGCGTGTTAGCAATAGTGTACATCACAGTGGCAGAAAAGGATTTCCCTAAGGCTGTTGAATCATCAAGGGGAGCCGCCACGCCGTGTAGTGGGTCAAGCAATATGCGGTCATTCTTGCTCGCGTAGTATACCCGAACGTCGGACGACAGAACAGTACCCAGCTCCTTGCTCAGGGCGCGAATGATATCCTTCAGGGAGGCGCGAACATTCACACATTTTTCGACCAGCTTTACTAGGTCTTCATTGGTGTCGCGCTGCTGCACTGGTGCCGCGGCTTCAGCCTCACTTTTTGGTGCTAAGTTGGGGACTCTGTTCTGAGTATTTCCAAGTAAGTTGGATACTTTGTTCTCTATTTTTTAAACGCATTTTGCTCCGCCTCCGAGAGAACAATTCCCGCGCGGTTGTAGCGGTTGAGAATAGACTCGCACAAAGTAAACGATTCCAACAAGTGCCTACTTCCCGAAAGATCACCAACGAAGTCAGTCATGGTGAACCAACTCTAATGGAGATATTTGAATTAGTACTACAGAGAAATGCACGTATGGCGTGGGGAGAGAACAGATTTTTTTTTTTTTTTAAAGCATGGTTATTGAAATATCCGTTCGCGAGTACAACACATTCAAAGATGCACTGAAACCCCAAATAATGATCGGCACGTAAGTGTCAATGATTAGTAAGTACATAACATATAATAAATACATTTCAATAGAATTTTCAGCCTTGACCAATGAAAAAGATGTATCTTTTTTATTTCATTATTCTAGCTTAAGCAAAAAAAAAAAAAAAAAATCTTATTTTTACACGTTTAGTGGCTTCTATGTACATCAAATATTATTTCGCGTCGAGTATCTCTTGCCACTTCGCCCGGTTACTGGCTATATTGTCCACGCACCATTGCATGTCCTTGAAAATAATACTCACGATTTCCTTGAAAAACTTACCCGCCACAAAATCAATGAACCCAATCTGGCCTTTGGCAAGTTCATTGTTTTGACTACGGTCGAACATGGGGAGTACCTCAATGCCCTTGGCCTTTTCCATGTCTCCCTGTCGGTAAAACTCTTCCGTCACCGCGGACGCCCAGAGACGGGACATGTCAAACGGCTTTGTGACGTTGGAAACATCGGCCGCCTTGATCATAGTCTCCATCACCTTTCGCCTGTGTACTACATCCTCCTTATTATAAGAATCCGTGATCTCCATAAAGTCCTTCAACAGCTCACCGTGACGGGCCATATCGGTCGCCAGCACACAGTCAATCATGCAGCGGTACGCATTGGTAATATCATCGCCCTTTAATCCTTCAAAGATATCGGAATCAGGGTTTGACAGTATCTCAATCGCAAGGTTGCAGTGGTGCACCTCCAGCACGGAGTTGTTGCCGCTGGCGCTGGACAGAATACCAAGCGGAGAGTCCGTCTTCAGGTAGAAACTGTTGTTGACACCCATGTGGTCGAGATCGTGCACCAGGGCCGTCGCGAGCAGCGTGAAGCACTCCAGCTCCGTCAGCAGCTCAGAGACCTTTCCCACATACAGGAATGTATGCAGCGTCTGGCACACGTCGACGACGTGGAAGAAGTTGTGATAGGGGACAAACCTGTACTTCTTGCGACACTGCAACACAAAGTTGAGCAGCGTCTGGTCTCTGCAGCCGAACTTCTGGGGCAGGCCAGTGCTAAGGAGCAGCTTGTATACCGCCGCCGCTGCCGCATCGAGCGGTGTCGGATACTTCTCCCGGATATCAAACAGATTAAACTCAAGTGACGTGAGGTCGTACTGGTCGATACCCTCGACGCTCAGTACAGTATTCTTTTCTTCTTCTGTGATGGAAACCAGTTTAACTTTAGCGTTCTTTGTAGACGCAATATTGCTTCTGTACTCGTTGAGTTCCATAGCTTCCTTACCAGCGTTGACGGCAAACTCAAGCAAGTGGGAGTTGTTAATCGAAATACCCGCAAACAGGGAGAACACCTTGAAGGTATCTTGGTCCTGCTTTGTAAACTTTCCCACCTTACCGTTTTCTTCCAGCTTGTTAACGAGCTGAACCACGGCAAGGACCTCGCCGTTGAGGATGATCGGCTCGCACAGTATCGACTGTGTCCGGTAGCCGAGTTGCTTGTCGACGGAGCTGTTGAACCTAGAATCCTTGTACGCATCCTGGATGTTCTCGCCAATACCGGAGGCTGCCACCGTACCAGCAATACCCTGACCCGATGGGAACCGGATTTCCCCACCGGCGACGCTGTCAGCCATGCGACTGTACAGCTCGTTTCTCTCCTTGTCGAGAAGGAAGAGGGAGGAGCGGTCGGCATTCAACAGCTTCTTCGCGCCGTGGAGGACGTGACGCACAATGCCGTTGACGTCGCGGATATCGGTGTTGGAAAGCAGAGTGACCACATCGAGAATTGCATCGCTTTTGCGTTTCTCCCCGAGCAGATTGTCGTTGATGCGGCAGTTGCGGAGGGAGGCAGCGGCGAACATGGAGAACGTTTCAAACAGCTCCTCGTCGCGCTTACCAAACGTGCGCGGAAGATGCAGTCCGGTCTCCGTGACCATGTCAAGCTTGTTGATCAGCTGTGCCACGGCAACGATGGTACCCTCATAGCGCACCGGAAGGCACAGTATCGTTTTGGTCCGGTAGCCGGTTGCCTTGTCCACGTCACGGTTGAATCGCTCGTCTTCGTACGCGTTGGGGATGTTCACCACATCGCCCGTGCGCGCCACGTAACCCGCGATACCGGTCCCGGTGGGTATACTGACAATATTACCGTCCTCGAAGTGGGCCTCCAACGTGTTCTCGTCCTTGATGATGAACATACTGCAACGGTCGCTCTCGGTCAGGGCCTTGGCGGTGTTCATGATGGACTGAATGAGCACGTTCTCATCAAGGGCATCGCGGGCTAAGCGCGTCGCCATCGACAACATTGCCTCCGCCTTCTTGGTTTCGTAGTGAATCGTCTCTCCTTCAATGCAGTTGCGTAAAGCGACACTGGCCACCTTGAGGATAGCCTCCAGGTAGGCTCTGTCGGTGAGATCCACTCGCCCTCCGGGAGCCTCTACGGAGCCTACAAAGTCGCCATCGGAGACGAGAGGAATATAGAGCGTGTTAGCAATAGTGTACATCACAGTGGCAGAAAAGGATTTCCCTAAGGCTGTTGAATCATCAAGGGGAGCCGCCACGCCGTGTAGTGGGTCAAGCAATATGCGGTCATTCTTGCTCGCGTAGTATACCCGAACGTCGGACGACAGAACAGTACCCAGCTCCTTGCTCAGGGCGCGAATGATATCCTTCAGGGAGGCGCGAACATTCACACATTTTTCGACCAGCTTTACTAGGTCTTCATTGGTGTCGCGCTGCTGCACTGGTGCCGCGGCTTCAGCCTCACTTTTTGGTGCTAAGTTGGGGACTCTGTTCTGAGTATTTCCAAGTAAGTTGGATACTTTGTTCTCTATTTTTTTAAACGCATTTTGCTCCGCCTCCGAGAGAACAATTCCCGCGCGGTTGTAGCGGTTGAGAATAGACTCGCACAAAGTAAACGATTCCAACAAGTGCCTACTTCCCGAAAGATCACCAACGAAGTCAGTCATGGTGAACCAACTCTAATGGAGATATTTGAATTAGTACTACAGAGAAATGCACGTATGGCGTGGGGAGAGAACAGATTTTTTTTTTTTTTTAAAGCATGGTTATTGAAATATCCGTTCGCGAGTACAACACATTCAAAGATGCACTGAAACCCCAAATAATGATCGGCACGTAAGTGTCAATGATTAGTAAGTACATAACATATAATAAATACATTTCAATAGAATTTTCAGCCTTGACCAATGAAAAAGATGTATCTTTTTTATTTCATTATTCTAGCTTAAGCAAAAAAAAAAAAAAAAATCTTATTTTTACACGTTTAGTGGCTTCTATGTACATCAAATATTATTTCGCGTCGAGTATCTCTTGCCACTTCGCCCGGTTACTGGCTATATTGTCCACGCACCATTGCATGTCCTTGAAAATAATACTCACGATTTCCTTGAAAAACTTACCCGCCACAAAATCAATGAACCCAATCTGGCCTTTGGCAAGTTCATTGTTTTGACTACGGTCGAACATGGGGAGTACCTCAATGCCCTTGGCCTTTTCCATGTCTCCCTGTCGGTAAAACTCTTCCGTCACCGCGGACGCCCAGAGACGGGACATGTCAAACGGCTTTGTGACGTTGGAAACATCGGCCGCCTTGATCATAGTCTCCATCACCTTTCGCCTGTGTACTACATCCTCCTTATTATAAGAATCCGTGATCTCCATAAAGTCCTTCAACAGCTCACCGTGACGGGCCATATCGGTCGCCAGCACACAGTCAATCATGCAGCGGTACGCATTGGTAATATCATCGCCCTTTAATCCTTCAAAGATATCGGAATCAGGGTTTGACAGTATCTCAATCGCAAGGTTGCAGTGGTGCACCTCCAGCACGGAGTTGTTGCCGCTGGCGCTGGACAGAATACCAAGCGGAGAGTCCGTCTTCAGGTAGAAACTGTTGTTGACACCCATGTGGTCGAGATCGTGCACCAGGGCCGTCGCGAGCAGCGTGAAGCACTCCAGCTCCGTCAGCAGCTCAGAGACCTTTCCCACATACAGGAATGTATGCAGCGTCTGGCACACGTCGACGACGTGGAAGAAGTTGTGATAGGGGACAAACCTGTACTTCTTGCGACACTGCAACACAAAGTTGAGCAGCGTCTGGTCTCTGCAGCCGAACTTCTGGGGCAGGCCAGTGCTAAGGAGCAGCTTGTATACCGCCGCCGCTGCCGCATCGAGCGGTGTCGGATACTTCTCCCGGATATCAAACAGATTAAACTCAAGTGACGTGAGGTCGTACTGGTCGATACCCTCGACGCTCAGTACAGTATTCTTTTCTTCTTCTGTGATGGAAACCAGTTTAACTTTAGCGTTCTTTGTAGACGCAATATTGCTTCTGTACTCGTTGAGTTCCATAGCTTCCTTACCAGCGTTGACGGCAAACTCAAGCAAGTGGGAGTTGTTAATCGAAATACCCGCAAACAGGGAGAACACCTTGAAGGTATCTTGGTCCTGCTTTGTAAACTTTCCCACCTTACCGTTTTCTTCCAGCTTGTTAACGAGCTGAACCACGGCAAGGACCTCGCCGTTGAGGATGATCGGCTCGCACAGTATCGACTGTGTCCGGTAGCCGAGTTGCTTGTC
This sequence comes from Angomonas deanei, assembly GCA_903995115.1. Classification (NCBI taxonomy): domain Eukaryota; phylum Euglenozoa; class Kinetoplastea; order Trypanosomatida; family Trypanosomatidae; genus Angomonas; species Angomonas deanei. The sequence goes on from LR877167.1 coordinate 415,692, forward strand.
GACGGAGCTGTTGAACCTAGAATCCTTGTACGCATCCTGGATGTTCTCGCCAATACCGGAGGCTGCCACCGTACCAGCAATACCCTGACCCGATGGGAACCGGATTTCCCCACCGGCGACGCTGTCAGCCATGCGACTGTACAGCTCGTTTCTCTCCTTGTCGAGAAGGAAGAGGGAGGAGCGGTCGGCATTCAACAGCTTCTTCGCGCCGTGGAGGACGTGACGCACAATGCCGTTGACGTCGCGGATATCGGTGTTGGAAAGCAGAGTGACCACATCGAGAATTGCATCGCTTTTGCGTTTCTCCCCGAGCAGATTGTCGTTGATGCGGCAGTTGCGGAGGGAGGCAGCGGCGAACATGGAGAACGTTTCAAACAGCTCCTCGTCGCGCTTACCAAACGTGCGCGGAAGATGCAGTCCGGTCTCCGTGACCATGTCAAGCTTGTTGATCAGCTGTGCCACGGCAACGATGGTACCCTCATAGCGCACCGGAAGGCACAGTATCGTTTTGGTCCGGTAGCCGGTTGCCTTGTCCACGTCACGGTTGAATCGCTCGTCTTCGTACGCGTTGGGGATGTTCACCACATCGCCCGTGCGCGCCACGTAACCCGCGATACCGGTCCCGGTGGGTATACTGACAATATTACCGTCCTCGAAGTGGGCCTCCAACGTGTTCTCGTCCTTGATGATGAACATACTGCAACGGTCGCTCTCGGTCAGGGCCTTGGCGGTGTTCATGATGGACTGAATGAGCACGTTCTCATCAAGGGCATCGCGGGCTAAGCGCGTCGCCATCGACAACATTGCCTCCGCCTTCTTGGTTTCGTAGTGAATCGTCTCTCCTTCAATGCAGTTGCGTAAAGCGACACTGGCCACCTTGAGGATAGCCTCCAGGTAGGCTCTGTCGGTGAGATCCACTCGCCCTCCGGGAGCCTCTACGGAGCCTACAAAGTCGCCATCGGAGACGAGAGGAATATAGAGCGTGTTAGCAATAGTGTACATCACAGTGGCAGAAAAGGATTTCCCTAAGGCTGTTGAATCATCAAGGGGAGCCGCCACGCCGTGTAGTGGGTCAAGCAATATGCGGTCATTCTTGCTCGCGTAGTATACCCGAACGTCGGACGACAGAACAGTACCCAGCTCCTTGCTCAGGGCGCGAATGATATCCTTCAGGGAGGCGCGAACATTCACACATTTTTCGACCAGCTTTACTAGGTCTTCATTGGTGTCGCGCTGCTGCACTGGTGCCGCGGCTTCAGCCTCACTTTTTGGTGCTAAGTTGGGGACTCTGTTCTGAGTATTTCCAAGTAAGTTGGATACTTTGTTCTCTATTTTTTTAAACGCATTTTGCTCCGCCTCCGAGAGAACAATTCCCGCGCGGTTGTAGCGGTTGAGAATAGACTCGCACAAAGTAAACGATTCCAACAAGTGCCTACTTCCCGAAAGATCACCAACGAAGTCAGTCATGGTGAACCAACTCTAATGGAGATATTTGAATTAGTACTACAGAGAAATGCACGTATGGCGTGGGGAGAGAACAGATTTTTTTTTTTTTTTAAAGCATGGTTATTGAAATATCCGTTCGCGAGTACAACACATTCAAAGATGCACTGAAACCCCAAATAATGATCGGCACGTAAGTGTCAATGATTAGTAAGTACATAACATATAATAAATACATTTCAATAGAATTTTCAGCCTTGACCAATGAAAAGATGTATCTTTTTTATTTCATTATTCTAGCTTAAGCAAAAAAAAAAAAAAAAAATCTTATTTTTACACGTTTAGTGGCTTCTATGTACATCAAATATTATTTCGCGTCGAGTATCTCTTGCCACTTCGCCCGGTTACTGGCTATATTGTCCACGCACCATTGCATGTCCTTGAAAATAATACTCACGATTTCCTTGAAAAACTTACCCGCCACAAAATCAATGAACCCAATCTGGCCTTTGGCAAGTTCATTGTTTTGACTACGGTCGAACATGGGGAGTACCTCAATGCCCTTGGCCTTTTCCATGTCTCCCTGTCGGTAAAACTCTTCCGTCACCGCGGACGCCCAGAGACGGGACATGTCAAACGGCTTTGTGACGTTGGAAACATCGGCCGCCTTGATCATAGTCTCCATCACCTTTCGCCTGTGTACTACATCCTCCTTATTATAAGAATCCGTGATCTCCATAAAGTCCTTCAACAGCTCACCGTGACGGGCCATATCGGTCGCCAGCACACAGTCAATCATGCAGCGGTACGCATTGGTAATATCATCGCCCTTTAATCCTTCAAAGATATCGGAATCAGGGTTTGACAGTATCTCAATCGCAAGGTTGCAGTGGTGCACCTCCAGCACGGAGTTGTTGCCGCTGGCGCTGGACAGAATACCAAGCGGAGAGTCCGTCTTCAGGTAGAAACTGTTGTTGACACCCATGTGGTCGAGATCGTGCACCAGGGCCGTCGCGAGCAGCGTGAAGCACTCCAGCTCCGTCAGCAGCTCAGAGACCTTTCCCACATACAGGAATGTATGCAGCGTCTGGCACACGTCGACGACGTGGAAGAAGTTGTGATAGGGGACAAACCTGTACTTCTTGCGACACTGCAACACAAAGTTGAGCAGCGTCTGGTCTCTGCAGCCGAACTTCTGGGGCAGGCCAGTGCTAAGGAGCAGCTTGTATACCGCCGCCGCTGCCGCATCGAGCGGTGTCGGATACTTCTCCCGGATATCAAACAGATTAAACTCAAGTGACGTGAGGTCGTACTGGTCGATACCCTCGACGCTCAGTACAGTATTCTTTTCTTCTTCTGTGATGGAAACCAGTTTAACTTTAGCGTTCTTTGTAGACGCAATATTGCTTCTGTACTCGTTGAGTTCCATAGCTTCCTTACCAGCGTTGACGGCAAACTCAAGCAAGTGGGAGTTGTTAATCGAAATACCCGCAAACAGGGAGAACACCTTGAAGGTATCTTGGTCCTGCTTTGTAAACTTTCCCACCTTACCGTTTTCTTCCAGCTTGTTAACGAGCTGAACCACGGCAAGGACCTCGCCGTTGAGGATGATCGGCTCGCACAGTATCGACTGTGTCCGGTAGCCGAGTTGCTTGTCGACGGAGCTGTTGAACCTAGAATCCTTGTACGCATCCTGGATGTTCTCGCCAATACCGGAGGCTGCCACCGTACCAGCAATACCCTGACCCGATGGGAACCGGATTTCCCCACCGGCGACGCTGTCAGCCATGCGACTGTACAGCTCGTTTCTCTCCTTGTCGAGAAGGAAGAGGGAGGAGCGGTCGGCATTCAACAGCTTCTTCGCGCCGTGGAGGACGTGACGCACAATGCCGTTGACGTCGCGGATATCGGTGTTGGAAAGCAGAGTGACCACATCGAGAATTGCATCGCTTTTGCGTTTCTCCCCGAGCAGATTGTCGTTGATGCGGCAGTTGCGGAGGGAGGCAGCGGCGAACATGGAGAACGTTTCAAACAGCTCCTCGTCGCGCTTACCAAACGTGCGCGGAAGATGCAGTCCGGTCTCCGTGACCATGTCAAGCTTGTTGATCAGCTGTGCCACGGCAACGATGGTACCCTCATAGCGCACCGGAAGGCACAGTATCGTTTTGGTCCGGTAGCCGGTTGCCTTGTCCACGTCACGGTTGAATCGCTCGTCTTCGTACGCGTTGGGGATGTTCACCACATCGCCCGTGCGCGCCACGTAACCCGCGATACCGGTCCCGGTGGGTATACTGACAATATTACCGTCCTCGAAGTGGGCCTCCAACGTGTTCTCGTCCTTGATGATGAACATACTGCAACGGTCGCTCTCGGTCAGGGCCTTGGCGGTGTTCATGATGGACTGAATGAGCACGTTCTCATCAAGGGCATCGCGGGCTAAGCGCGTCGCCATCGACAACATTGCCTCCGCCTTCTTGGTTTCGTAGTGAATCGTCTCTCCTTCAATGCAGTTGCGTAAAGCGACACTGGCCACCTTGAGGATAGCCTCCAGGTAGGCTCTGTCGGTGAGATCCACTCGCCCTCCGGGAGCCTCTACGGAGCCTACAAAGTCGCCATCGGAGACGAGAGGAATATAGAGCGTGTTAGCAATAGTGTACATCACAGTGGCAGAAAAGGATTTCCCTAAGGCTGTTGAATCATCAAGGGGAGCCGCCACGCCGTGTAGTGGGTCAAGCAATATGCGGTCATTCTTGCTCGCGTAGTATACCCGAACGTCGGACGACAGAACAGTACCCAGCTCCTTGCTCAGGGCGCGAATGATATCCTTCAGGGAGGCGCGAACATTCACACATTTTTCGACCAGCTTTACTAGGTCTTCATTGGTGTCGCGCTGCTGCACTGGTGCCGCGGCTTCAGCCTCACTTTTTGGTGCTAAGTTGGGGACTCTGTTCTGAGTATTTCCAAGTAAGTTGGATACTTTGTTCTCTATTTTTTTAAACGCATTTTGCTCCGCCTCCGAGAGAACAATTCCCGCGCGGTTGTAGCGGTTGAGAATAGACTCGCACAAAGTAAACGATTCCAACAAGTGCCTACTTCCCGAAAGATCACCAACGAAGTCAGTCATGGTGAACCAACTCTAATGGAGATATTTGAATTAGTACTACAGAGAAATGCACGTATGGCGTGGGGAGAGAACAGATTTTTTTTTTTTTTTAAAGCATGGTTATTGAAATATCCGTTCGCGAGTACAACACATTCAAAGATGCACTGAAACCCCAAATAATGATCGGCACGTAAGTGTCAATGATTAGTAAGTACATAACATATAATAAATACATTTCAATAGAATTTTCAGCCTTGACCAATGAAAAAGATGTATCTTTTTTATTTCATTATTCTAGCTTAAGCAAAAAAAAAAAAAAAAAATCTTATTTTTACACGTTTAGTGGCTTCTATGTACATCAAATATTATTTCGCGTCGAGTATCTCTTGCCACTTCGCCCGGTTACTGGCTATATTGTCCACGCACCATTGCATGTCCTTGAAAATAATACTCACGATTTCCTTGAAAAACTTACCCGCCACAAAATCAATGAACCCAATCTGGCCTTTGGCAAGTTCATTGTTTTGACTACGGTCGAACATGGGGAGTACCTCAATGCCCTTGGCCTTTTCCATGTCTCCCTGTCGGTAAAACTCTTCCGTCACCGCGGACGCCCAGAGACGGGACATGTCAAACGGCTTTGTGACGTTGGAAACATCGGCCGCCTTGATCATAGTCTCCATCACCTTTCGCCTGTGTACTACATCCTCCTTATTATAAGAATCCGTGATCTCCATAAAGTCCTTCAACAGCTCACCGTGACGGGCCATATCGGTCGCCAGCACACAGTCAATCATGCAGCGGTACGCATTGGTAATATCATCGCCCTTTAATCCTTCAAAGATATCGGAATCAGGGTTTGACAGTATCTCAATCGCAAGGTTGCAGTGGTGCACCTCCAGCACGGAGTTGTTGCCGCTGGCGCTGGACAGAATACCAAGCGGAGAGTCCGTCTTCAGGTAGAAACTGTTGTTGACACCCATGTGGTCGAGATCGTGCACCAGGGCCGTCGCGAGCAGCGTGAAGCACTCCAGCTCCGTCAGCAGCTCAGAGACCTTTCCCACATACAGGAATGTATGCAGCGTCTGGCACACGTCGACGACGTGGAAGAAGTTGTGATAGGGGACAAACCTGTACTTCTTGCGACACTGCAACACAAAGTTGAGCAGCGTCTGGTCTCTGCAGCCGAACTTCTGGGGCAGGCCAGTGCTAAGGAGCAGCTTGTATACCGCCGCCGCTGCCGCATCGAGCGGTGTCGGATACTTCTCCCGGATATCAAACAGATTAAACTCAAGTGACGTGAGGTCGTACTGGTCGATACCCTCGACGCTCAGTACAGTATTCTTTTCTTCTTCTGTGATGGAAACCAGTTTAACTTTAGCGTTCTTTGTAGACGCAATATTGCTTCTGTACTCGTTGAGTTCCATAGCTTCCTTACCAGCGTTGACGGCAAACTCAAGCAAGTGGGAGTTGTTAATCGAAATACCCGCAAACAGGGAGAACACCTTGAAGGTATCTTGGTCCTGCTTTGTAAACTTTCCCACCTTACCGTTTTCTTCCAGCTTGTTAACGAGCTGAACCACGGCAAGGACCTCGCCGTTGAGGATGATCGGCTCGCACAGTATCGACTGTGTCCGGTAGCCGAGTTGCTTGTCGACGGAGCTGTTGAACCTAGAATCCTTGTACGCATCCTGGATGTTCTCGCCAATACCGGAGGCTGCCACCGTACCAGCAATACCCTGACCCGATGGGAACCGGATTTCCCCACCGGCGACGCTGTCAGCCATGCGACTGTACAGCTCGTTTCTCTCCTTGTCGAGAAGGAAGAGGGAGGAGCGGTCGGCATTCAACAGCTTCTTCGCGCCGTGGAGGACGTGACGCACAATGCCGTTGACGTCGCGGATATCGGTGTTGGAAAGCAGAGTGACCACATCGAGAATTGCATCGCTTTTGCGTTTCTCCCCGAGCAGATTGTCGTTGATGCGGCAGTTGCGGAGGGAGGCAGCGGCGAACATGGAGAACGTTTCAAACAGCTCCTCGTCGCGCTTACCAAACGTGCGCGGAAGATGCAGTCCGGTCTCCGTGACCATGTCAAGCTTGTTGATCAGCTGTGCCACGGCAACGATGGTACCCTCATAGCGCACCGGAAGGCACAGTATCGTTTTGGTCCGGTAGCCGGTTGCCTTGTCCACGTCACGGTTGAATCGCTCGTCTTCGTACGCGTTGGGGATGTTCACCACATCGCCCGTGCGCGCCACGTAACCCGCGATACCGGTCCCGGTGGGTATACTGACAATATTACCGTCCTCGAAGTGGGCCTCCAACGTGTTCTCGTCCTTGATGATGAACATACTGCAACGGTCGCTCTCGGTCAGGGCCTTGGCGGTGTTCATGATGGACTGAATGAGCACGTTCTCATCAAGGGCATCGCGGGCTAAGCGCGTCGCCATCGACAACATTGCCTCCGCCTTCTTGGTTTCGTAGTGAATCGTCTCTCCTTCAATGCAGTTGCGTAAAGCGACACTGGCCACCTTGAGGATAGCCTCCAGGTAGGCTCTGTCGGTGAGATCCACTCGCCCTCCGGGAGCCTCTACGGAGCCTACAAAGTCGCCATCGGAGACGAGAGGAATATAGAGCGTGTTAGCAATAGTGTACATCACAGTGGCAGAAAAGGATTTCCCTAAGGCTGTTGAATCATCAAGGGGAGCCGCCACGCCGTGTAGTGGGTCAAGCAATATGCGGTCATTCTTGCTCGCGTAGTATACCCGAACGTCGGACGACAGAACAGTACCCAGCTCCTTGCTCAGGGCGCGAATGATATCCTTCAGGGAGGCGCGAACATTCACACATTTTTCGACCAGCTTTACTAGGTCTTCATTGGTGTCGCGCTGCTGCACTGGTGCCGCGGCTTCAGCCTCACTTTTTGGTGCTAAGTTGGGGACTCTGTTCTGAGTATTTCCAAGTAAGTTGGATACTTTGTTCTCTATTTTTTTAAACGCATTTTGCTCCGCCTCCGAGAGAACAATTCCCGCGCGGTTGTAGCGGTTGAGAATAGACTCGCACAAAGTAAACGATTCCAACAAGTGCCTACTTCCCGAAAGATCACCAACGAAGTCAGTCATGGTGAACCAACTCTAATGGAGATATTTGAATTAGTACTACAGAGAAATGCACGTATGGCGTGGGGAGAGAACAGATTTTTTTTTTTTTTTAAAGCATGGTTATTGAAATATCCGTTCGCGAGTACAACACATTCAAAGATGCACTGAAACCCCAAATAATGATCGGCACGTAAGTGTCAATGATTAGTAAGTACATAACATATAATAAATACATTTCAATAGAATTTTCAGCCTTGACCAATGAAAAGATGTATCTTTTTTATTTCATTATTCTAGCTTAAGCAAAAAAAAAAAAAAAAATCTTATTTTTACACGTTTAGTGGCTTCTATGTACATCAAATATTATTTCGCGTCGAGTATCTCTTGCCACTTCGCCCGGTTACTGGCTATATTGTCCACGCACCATTGCATGTCCTTGAAAATAATACTCACGATTTCCTTGAAAAACTTACCCGCCACAAAATCAATGAACCCAATCTGGCCTTTGGCAAGTTCATTGTTTTGACTACGGTCGAACATGGGGAGTACCTCAATGCCCTTGGCCTTTTCCATGTCTCCCTGTCGGTAAAACTCTTCCGTCACCGCGGACGCCCAGAGACGGGACATGTCAAACGGCTTTGTGACGTTGGAAACATCGGCCGCCTTGATCATAGTCTCCATCACCTTTCGCCTGTGTACTACATCCTCCTTATTATAAGAATCCGTGATCTCCATAAAGTCCTTCAACAGCTCACCGTGACGGGCCATATCGGTCGCCAGCACACAGTCAATCATGCAGCGGTACGCATTGGTAATATCATCGCCCTTTAATCCTTCAAAGATATCGGAATCAGGGTTTGACAGTATCTCAATCGCAAGGTTGCAGTGGTGCACCTCCAGCACGGAGTTGTTGCCGCTGGCGCTGGACAGAATACCAAGCGGAGAGTCCGTCTTCAGGTAGAAACTGTTGTTGACACCCATGTGGTCGAGATCGTGCACCAGGGCCGTCGCGAGCAGCGTGAAGCACTCCAGCTCCGTCAGCAGCTCAGAGACCTTTCCCACATACAGGAATGTATGCAGCGTCTGGCACACGTCGACGACGTGGAAGAAGTTGTGATAGGGGACAAACCTGTACTTCTTGCGACACTGCAACACAAAGTTGAGCAGCGTCTGGTCTCTGCAGCCGAACTTCTGGGGCAGGCCAGTGCTAAGGAGCAGCTTGTATACCGCCGCCGCTGCCGCATCGAGCGGTGTCGGATACTTCTCCCGGATATCAAACAGATTAAACTCAAGTGACGTGAGGTCGTACTGGTCGATACCCTCGACGCTCAGTACAGTATTCTTTTCTTCTTCTGTGATGGAAACCAGTTTAACTTTAGCGTTCTTTGTAGACGCAATATTGCTTCTGTACTCGTTGAGTTCCATAGCTTCCTTACCAGCGTTGACGGCAAACTCAAGCAAGTGGGAGTTGTTAATCGAAATACCCGCAAACAGGGAGAACACCTTGAAGGTATCTTGGTCCTGCTTTGTAAACTTTCCCACCTTACCGTTTTCTTCCAGCTTGTTAACGAGCTGAACCACGGCAAGGACCTCGCCGTTGAGGATGATCGGCTCGCACAGTATCGACTGTGTCCGGTAGCCGAGTTGCTTGTCGACGGAGCTGTTGAACCTAGAATCCTTGTACGCATCCTGGATGTTCTCGCCAATACCGGAGGCTGCCACCGTACCAGCAATACCCTGACCCGATGGGAACCGGATTTCCCCACCGGCGACGCTGTCAGCCATGCGACTGTACAGCTCGTTTCTCTCCTTGTCGAGAAGGAAGAGGGAGGAGCGGTCGGCATTCAACAGCTTCTTCGCGCCGTGGAGGACGTGACGCACAATGCCGTTGACGTCGCGGATATCGGTGTTGGAAAGCAGAGTGACCACATCGAGAATTGCATCGCTTTTGCGTTTCTCCCCGAGCAGATTGTCGTTGATGCGGCAGTTGCGGAGGGAGGCAGCGGCGAACATGGAGAACGTTTCAAACAGCTCCTCGTCGCGCTTACCAAACGTGCGCGGAAGATGCAGTCCGGTCTCCGTGACCATGTCAAGCTTGTTGATCAGCTGTGCCACGGCAACGATGGTACCCTCATAGCGCACCGGAAGGCACAGTATCGTTTTGGTCCGGTAGCCGGTTGCCTTGTCCACGTCACGGTTGAATCGCTCGTCTTCGTACGCGTTGGGGATGTTCACCACATCGCCCGTGCGCGCCACGTAACCCGCGATACCGGTCCCGGTGGGTATACTGACAATATTACCGTCCTCGAAGTGGGCCTCCAACGTGTTCTCGTCCTTGATGATGAACATACTGCAACGGTCGCTCTCGGTCAGGGCCTTGGCGGTGTTCATGATGGACTGAATGAGCACGTTCTCATCAAGGGCATCGCGGGCTAAGCGCGTCGCCATCGACAACATTGCCTCCGCCTTCTTGGTTTCGTAGTGAATCGTCTCTCCTTCAATGCAGTTGCGTAAAGCGACACTGGCCACCTTGAGGATAGCCTCCAGGTAGGCTCTGTCGGTGAGATCCACTCGCCCTCCGGGAGCCTCTACGGAGCCTACAAAGTCGCCATCGGAGACGAGAGGAATATAGAGCGTGTTAGCAATAGTGTACATCACAGTGGCAGAAAAGGATTTCCCTAAGGCTGTTGAATCATCAAGGGGAGCCGCCACGCCGTGTAGTGGGTCAAGCAATATGCGGTCATTCTTGCTCGCGTAGTATACCCGAACGTCGGACGACAGAACAGTACCCAGCTCCTTGCTCAGGGCGCGAATGATATCCTTCAGGGAGGCGCGAACATTCACACATTTTTCGACCAGCTTTACTAGGTCTTCATTGGTGTCGCGCTGCTGCACTGGTGCCGCGGCTTCAGCCTCACTTTTTGGTGCTAAGTTGGGGACTCTGTTCTGAGTATTTCCAAGTAAGTTGGATACTTTGTTCTCTATTTTTTTAAACGCATTTTGCTCCGCCTCCGAGAGAACAATTCCCGCGCGGTTGTAGCGGTTGAGAATAGACTCGCACAAAGTAAACGATTCCAACAAGTGCCTACTTCCCGAAAGATCACCAACGAAGTCAGTCATGGTGAACCAACTCTAATGGAGATATTTGAATTAGTACTACAGAGAAATGCACGTATGGCGTGGGGAGAGAACAGATTTTTTTTTTTTTTAAAGCATGGTTATTGAAATATCCGTTCGCGAGTACAACACATTCAAAGATGCACTGAAACCCCAAATAATGATCGGCACGTAAGTGTCAATGATTAGTAAGTACATAACATATAATAAATACATTTCAATAGAATTTTCAGCCTTGACCAATGAAAAAGATGTATCTTTTTTATTTCATTATTCTAGCTTAAGCAAAAAAAAAAAAAAAAATCTTATTTTTACACGTTTAGTGGCTTCTATGTACATCAAATATTATTTCGCGTCGAGTATCTCTTGCCACTTCGCCCGGTTACTGGCTATATTGTCCACGCACCATTGCATGTCCTTGAAAATAATACTCACGATTTCCTTGAAAAACTTACCCGCCACAAAATCAATGAACCCAATCTGGCCTTTGGCAAGTTCATTGTTTTGACTACGGTCGAACATGGGGAGTACCTCAATGCCCTTGGCCTTTTCCATGTCTCCCTGTCGGTAAAACTCTTCCGTCACCGCGGACGCCCAGAGACGGGACATGTCAAACGGCTTTGTGACGTTGGAAACATCGGCCGCCTTGATCATAGTCTCCATCACCTTTCGCCTGTGTACTACATCCTCCTTATTATAAGAATCCGTGATCTCCATAAAGTCCTTCAACAGCTCACCGTGACGGGCCATATCGGTCGCCAGCACACAGTCAATCATGCAGCGGTACGCATTGGTAATATCATCGCCCTTTAATCCTTCAAAGATATCGGAATCAGGGTTTGACAGTATCTCAATCGCAAGGTTGCAGTGGTGCACCTCCAGCACGGAGTTGTTGCCGCTGGCGCTGGACAGAATACCAAGCGGAGAGTCCGTCTTCAGGTAGAAACTGTTGTTGACACCCATGTGGTCGAGATCGTGCACCAGGGCCGTCGCGAGCAGCGTGAAGCACTCCAGCTCCGTCAGCAGCTCAGAGACCTTTCCCACATACAGGAATGTATGCAGCGTCTGGCACACGTCGACGACGTGGAAGAAGTTGTGATAGGGGACAAACCTGTACTTCTTGCGACACTGCAACACAAAGTTGAGCAGCGTCTGGTCTCTGCAGCCGAACTTCTGGGGCAGGCCAGTGCTAAGGAGCAGCTTGTATACCGCCGCCGCTGCCGCATCGAGCGGTGTCGGATACTTCTCCCGGATATCAAACAGATTAAACTCAAGTGACGTGAGGTCGTACTGGTCGATACCCTCGACGCTCAGTACAGTATTCTTTTCTTCTTCTGTGATGGAAACCAGTTTAACTTTAGCGTTCTTTGTAGACGCAATATTGCTTCTGTACTCGTTGAGTTCCATAGCTTCCTTACCAGCGTTGACGGCAAACTCAAGCAAGTGGGAGTTGTTAATCGAAATACCCGCAAACAGGGAGAACACCTTGAAGGTATCTTGGTCCTGCTTTGTAAACTTTCCCACCTTACCGTTTTCTTCCAGCTTGTTAACGAGCTGAACCACGGCAAGGACCTCGCCGTTGAGGATGATCGGCTCGCACAGTATCGACTGTGTCCGGTAGCCGAGTTGCTTGTCGACGGAGCTGTTGAACCTAGAATCCTTGTACGCATCCTGGATGTTCTCGCCAATACCGGAGGCTGCCACCGTACCAGCAATACCCTGACCCGATGGGAACCGGATTTCCCCACCGGCGACGCTGTCAGCCATGCGACTGTACAGCTCGTTTCTCTCCTTGTCGAGAAGGAAGAGGGAGGAGCGGTCGGCATTCAACAGCTTCTTCGCGCCGTGGAGGACGTGACGCACAATGCCGTTGACGTCGCGGATATCGGTGTTGGAAAGCAGAGTGACCACATCGAGAATTGCATCGCTTTTGCGTTTCTCCCCGAGCAGATTGTCGTTGATGCGGCAGTTGCGGAGGGAGGCAGCGGCGAACATGGAGAACGTTTCAAACAGCTCCTCGTCGCGCTTACCAAACGTGCGCGGAAGATGCAGTCCGGTCTCCGTGACCATGTCAAGCTTGTTGATCAGCTGTGCCACGGCAACGATGGTACCCTCATAGCGCACCGGAAGGCACAGTATCGTTTTGGTCCGGTAGCCGGTTGCCTTGTCCACGTCACGGTTGAATCGCTCGTCTTCGTACGCGTTGGGGATGTTCACCACATCGCCCGTGCGCGCCACGTAACCCGCGATACCGGTCCCGGTGGGTATACTGACAATATTACCGTCCTCGAAGTGGGCCTCCAACGTGTTCTCGTCCTTGATGATGAACATACTGCAACGGTCGCTCTCGGTCAGGGCCTTGGCGGTGTTCATGATGGACTGAATGAGCACGTTCTCATCAAGGGCATCGCGGGCTAAGCGCGTCGCCATCGACAACATTGCCTCCGCCTTCTTGGTTTCGTAGTGAATCGTCTCTCCTTCAATGCAGTTGCGTAAAGCGACACTGGCCACCTTGAGGATAGCCTCCAGGTAGGCTCTGTCGGTGAGATCCACTCGCCCTCCGGGAGCCTCTACGGAGCCTACAAAGTCGCCATCGGAGACGAGAGGAATATAGAGCGTGTTAGCAATAGTGTACATCACAGTGGCAGAAAAGGATTTCCCTAAGGCTGTTGAATCATCAAGGGGAGCCGCCACGCCGTGTAGTGGGTCAAGCAATATGCGGTCATTCTTGCTCGCGTAGTATACCCGAACGTCGGACGACAGAACAGTACCCAGCTCCTTGCTCAGGGCGCGAATGATATCCTTCAGGGAGGCGCGAACATTCACACATTTTTCGACCAGCTTTACTAGGTCTTCATTGGTGTCGCGCTGCTGCACTGGTGCCGCGGCTTCAGCCTCACTTTTTGGTGCTAAGTTGGGGACTCTGTTCTGAGTATTTCCAAGTAAGTTGGATACTTTGTTCTCTATTTTTTTAAACGCATTTTGCTCCGCCTCCGAGAGAACAATTCCCGCGCGGTTGTAGCGGTTGAGAATAGACTCGCACAAAGTAAACGATTCCAACAAGTGCCTACTTCCCGAAAGATCACCAACGAAGTCAGTCATGGTGAACCAACTCTAATGGAGATATTTGAATTAGTACTACAGAGAAATGCACGTATGGCGTGGGGAGAGAACAGATTTTTTTTTTTTTTAAAGCATGGTTATTGAAATATCCGTTCGCGAGTACAACACATTCAAAGATGCACTGAAACCCCAAATAATGATCGGCACGTAAGTGTCAATGATTAGTAAGTACATAACATATAATAAATACATTTCAATAGAATTTTCAGCCTTGACCAATGAAAAAGATGTATCTTTTTTATTTCATTATTCTAGCTTAAGCAAAAAAAAAAAAAAAAATCTTATTTTTACACGTTTAGTGGCTTCTATGTACATCAAATATTATTTCGCGTCGAGTATCTCTTGCCACTTCGCCCGGTTACTGGCTATATTGTCCACGCACCATTGCATGTCCTTGAAAATAATACTCACGATTTCCTTGAAAAACTTACCCGCCACAAAATCAATGAACCCAATCTGGCCTTTGGCAAGTTCATTGTTTTGACTACGGTCGAACATGGGGAGTACCTCAATGCCCTTGGCCTTTTCCATGTCTCCCTGTCGGTAAAACTCTTCCGTCACCGCGGACGCCCAGAGACGGGACATGTCAAACGGCTTTGTGACGTTGGAAACATCGGCCGCCTTGATCATAGTCTCCATCACCTTTCGCCTGTGTACTACATCCTCCTTATTATAAGAATCCGTGATCTCCATAAAGTCCTTCAACAGCTCACCGTGACGGGCCATATCGGTCGCCAGCACACAGTCAATCATGCAGCGGTACGCATTGGTAATATCATCGCCCTTTAATCCTTCAAAGATATCGGAATCAGGGTTTGACAGTATCTCAATCGCAAGGTTGCAGTGGTGCACCTCCAGCACGGAGTTGTTGCCGCTGGCGCTGGACAGAATACCAAGCGGAGAGTCCGTCTTCAGGTAGAAACTGTTGTTGACACCCATGTGGTCGAGATCGTGCACCAGGGCCGTCGCGAGCAGCGTGAAGCACTCCAGCTCCGTCAGCAGCTCAGAGACCTTTCCCACATACAGGAATGTATGCAGCGTCTGGCACACGTCGACGACGTGGAAGAAGTTGTGATAGGGGACAAACCTGTACTTCTTGCGACACTGCAACACAAAGTTGAGCAGCGTCTGGTCTCTGCAGCCGAACTTCTGGGGCAGGCCAGTGCTAAGGAGCAGCTTGTATACCGCCGCCGCTGCCGCATCGAGCGGTGTCGGATACTTCTCCCGGATATCAAACAGATTAAACTCAAGTGACGTGAGGTCGTACTGGTCGATACCCTCGACGCTCAGTACAGTATTCTTTTCTTCTTCTGTGATGGAAACCAGTTTAACTTTAGCGTTCTTTGTAGACGCAATATTGCTTCTGTACTCGTTGAGTTCCATAGCTTCCTTACCAGCGTTGACGGCAAACTCAAGCAAGTGGGAGTTGTTAATCGAAATACCCGCAAACAGGGAGAACACCTTGAAGGTATCTTGGTCCTGCTTTGTAAACTTTCCCACCTTACCGTTTTCTTCCAGCTTGTTAACGAGCTGAACCACGGCAAGGACCTCGCCGTTGAGGATGATCGGCTCGCACAGTATCGACTGTGTCCGGTAGCCGAGTTGCTTGTCGACGGAGCTGTTGAACCTAGAATCCTTGTACGCATCCTGGATGTTCTCGCCAATACCGGAGGCTGCCACCGTACCAGCAATACCCTGACCCGATGGGAACCGGATTTCCCCACCGGCGACGCTGTCAGCCATGCGACTGTACAGCTCGTTTCTCTCCTTGTCGAGAAGGAAGAGGGAGGAGCGGTCGGCATTCAACAGCTTCTTCGCGCCGTGGAGGACGTGACGCACAATGCCGTTGACGTCGCGGATATCGGTGTTGGAAAGCAGAGTGACCACATCGAGAATTGCATCGCTTTTGCGTTTCTCCCCGAGCAGATTGTCGTTGATGCGGCAGTTGCGGAGGGAGGCAGCGGCGAACATGGAGAACGTTTCAAACAGCTCCTCGTCGCGCTTACCAAACGTGCGCGGAAGATGCAGTCCGGTCTCCGTGACCATGTCAAGCTTGTTGATCAGCTGTGCCACGGCAACGATGGTACCCTCATAGCGCACCGGAAGGCACAGTATCGTTTTGGTCCGGTAGCCGGTTGCCTTGTCCACGTCACGGTTGAATCGCTCGTCTTCGTACGCGTTGGGGATGTTCACCACATCGCCCGTGCGCGCCACGTAACCCGCGATACCGGTCCCGGTGGGTATACTGACAATATTACCGTCCTCGAAGTGGGCCTCCAACGTGTTCTCGTCCTTGATGATGAACATACTGCAACGGTCGCTCTCGGTCAGGGCCTTGGCGGTGTTCATGATGGACTGAATGAGCACGTTCTCATCAAGGGCATCGCGGGCTAAGCGCGTCGCCATCGACAACATTGCCTCCGCCTTCTTGGTTTCGTAGTGAATCGTCTCTCCTTCAATGCAGTTGCGTAAAGCGACACTGGCCACCTTGAGGATAGCCTCCAGGTAGGCTCTGTCGGTGAGATCCACTCGCCCTCCGGGAGCCTCTACGGAGCCTACAAAGTCGCCATCGGAGACGAGAGGAATATAGAGCGTGTTAGCAATAGTGTACATCACAGTGGCAGAAAAGGATTTCCCTAAGGCTGTTGAATCATCAAGGGGAGCCGCCACGCCGTGTAGTGGGTCAAGCAATATGCGGTCATTCTTGCTCGCGTAGTATACCCGAACGTCGGACGACAGAACAGTACCCAGCTCCTTGCTCAGGGCGCGAATGATATCCTTCAGGGAGGCGCGAACATTCACACATTTTTCGACCAGCTTTACTAGGTCTTCATTGGTGTCGCGCTGCTGCACTGGTGCCGCGGCTTCAGCCTCACTTTTTGGTGCTAAGTTGGGGACTCTGTTCTGAGTATTTCCAAGTAAGTTGGATACTTTGTTCTCTATTTTTTTAAACGCATTTTGCTCCGCCTCCGAGAGAACAATTCCCGCGCGGTTGTAGCGGTTGAGAATAGACTCGCACAAAGTAAACGATTCCAACAAGTGCCTACTTCCCGAAAGATCACCAACGAAGTCAGTCATGGTGAACCAACTCTAATGGAGATATTTGAATTAGTACTACAGAGAAATGCACGTATGGCGTGGGGAGAGAACAGATTTTTTTTTTTTTTAAAGCATGGTTATTGAAATATCCGTTCGCGAGTACAACACATTCAAAGATGCACTGAAACCCCAAATAATGATCGGCACGTAAGTGTCAATGATTAGTAAGTACATAACATATAATAAATACATTTCAATAGAATTTTCAGCCTTGACCAATGAAAAAGATGTATCTTTTTTATTTCATTATTCTAGCTTAAGCAAAAAAAAAAAAAAAAAATCTTATTTTTACACGTTTAGTGGCTTCTATGTACATCAAATATTATTTCGCGTCGAGTATCTCTTGCCACTTCGCCCGGTTACTGGCTATATTGTCCACGCACCATTGCATGTCCTTGAAAATAATACTCACGATTTCCTTGAAAAACTTACCCGCCACAAAATCAATGAACCCAATCTGGCCTTTGGCAAGTTCATTGTTTTGACTACGGTCGAACATGGGGAGTACCTCAATGCCCTTGGCCTTTTCCATGTCTCCCTGTCGGTAAAACTCTTCCGTCACCGCGGACGCCCAGAGACGGGACATGTCAAACGGCTTTGTGACGTTGGAAACATCGGCCGCCTTGATCATAGTCTCCATCACCTTTCGCCTGTGTACTACATCCTCCTTATTATAAGAATCCGTGATCTCCATAAAGTCCTTCAACAGCTCACCGTGACGGGCCATATCGGTCGCCAGCACACAGTCAATCATGCAGCGGTACGCATTGGTAATATCATCGCCCTTTAATCCTTCAAAGATATCGGAATCAGGGTTTGACAGTATCTCAATCGCAAGGTTGCAGTGGTGCACCTCCAGCACGGAGTTGTTGCCGCTGGCGCTGGACAGAATACCAAGCGGAGAGTCCGTCTTCAGGTAGAAACTGTTGTTGACACCCATGTGGTCGAGATCGTGCACCAGGGCCGTCGCGAGCAGCGTGAAGCACTCCAGCTCCGTCAGCAGCTCAGAGACCTTTCCCACATACAGGAATGTATGCAGCGTCTGGCACACGTCGACGACGTGGAAGAAGTTGTGATAGGGGACAAACCTGTACTTCTTGCGACACTGCAACACAAAGTTGAGCAGCGTCTGGTCTCTGCAGCCGAACTTCTGGGGCAGGCCAGTGCTAAGGAGCAGCTTGTATACCGCCGCCGCTGCCGCATCGAGCGGTGTCGGATACTTCTCCCGGATATCAAACAGATTAAACTCAAGTGACGTGAGGTCGTACTGGTCGATACCCTCGACGCTCAGTACAGTATTCTTTTCTTCTTCTGTGATGGAAACCAGTTTAACTTTAGCGTTCTTTGTAGACGCAATATTGCTTCTGTACTCGTTGAGTTCCATAGCTTCCTTACCAGCGTTGACGGCAAACTCAAGCAAGTGGGAGTTGTTAATCGAAATACCCGCAAACAGGGAGAACACCTTGAAGGTATCTTGGTCCTGCTTTGTAAACTTTCCCACCTTACCGTTTTCTTCCAGCTTGTTAACGAGCTGAACCACGGCAAGGACCTCGCCGTTGAGGATGATCGGCTCGCACAGTATCGACTGTGTCCGGTAGCCGAGTTGCTTGTCGACGGAGCTGTTGAACCTAGAATCCTTGTACGCATCCTGGATGTTCTCGCCAATACCGGAGGCTGCCACCGTACCAGCAATACCCTGACCCGATGGGAACCGGATTTCCCCACCGGCGACGCTGTCAGCCATGCGACTGTACAGCTCGTTTCTCTCCTTGTCGAGAAGGAAGAGGGAGGAGCGGTCGGCATTCAACAGCTTCTTCGCGCCGTGGAGGACGTGACGCACAATGCCGTTGACGTCGCGGATATCGGTGTTGGAAAGCAGAGTGACCACATCGAGAATTGCATCGCTTTTGCGTTTCTCCCCGAGCAGATTGTCGTTGATGCGGCAGTTGCGGAGGGAGGCAGCGGCGAACATGGAGAACGTTTCAAACAGCTCCTCGTCGCGCTTACCAAACGTGCGCGGAAGATGCAGTCCGGTCTCCGTGACCATGTCAAGCTTGTTGATCAGCTGTGCCACGGCAACGATGGTACCCTCATAGCGCACCGGAAGGCACAGTATCGTTTTGGTCCGGTAGCCGGTTGCCTTGTCCACGTCACGGTTGAATCGCTCGTCTTCGTACGCGTTGGGGATGTTCACCACATCGCCCGTGCGCGCCACGTAACCCGCGATACCGGTCCCGGTGGGTATACTGACAATATTACCGTCCTCGAAGTGGGCCTCCAACGTGTTCTCGTCCTTGATGATGAACATACTGCAACGGTCGCTCTCGGTCAGGGCCTTGGCGGTGTTCATGATGGACTGAATGAGCACGTTCTCATCAAGGGCATCGCGGGCTAAGCGCGTCGCCATCGACAACATTGCCTCCGCCTTCTTGGTTTCGTAGTGAATCGTCTCTCCTTCAATGCAGTTGCGTAAAGCGACACTGGCCACCTTGAGGATAGCCTCCAGGTAGGCTCTGTCGGTGAGATCCACTCGCCCTCCGGGAGCCTCTACGGAGCCTACAAAGTCGCCATCGGAGACGAGAGGAATATAGAGCGTGTTAGCAATAGTGTACATCACAGTGGCAGAAAAGGATTTCCCTAAGGCTGTTGAATCATCAAGGGGAGCCGCCACGCCGTGTAGTGGGTCAAGCAATATGCGGTCATTCTTGCTCGCGTAGTATACCCGAACGTCGGACGACAGAACAGTACCCAGCTCCTTGCTCAGGGCGCGAATGATATCCTTCAGGGAGGCGCGAACATTCACACATTTTTCGACCAGCTTTACTAGGTCTTCATTGGTGTCGCGCTGCTGCACTGGTGCCGCGGCTTCAGCCTCACTTTTTGGTGCTAAGTTGGGGACTCTGTTCTGAGTATTTCCAAGTAAGTTGGATACTTTGTTCTCTATTTTTTTAAACGCATTTTGCTCCGCCTCCGAGAGAACAATTCCCGCGCGGTTGTAGCGGTTGAGAATAGACTCGCACAAAGTAAACGATTCCAACAAGTGCCTACTTCCCGAAAGATCACCAACGAAGTCAGTCATGGTGAACCAACTCTAATGGAGATATTTGAATTAGTACTACAGAGAAATGCACGTATGGCGTGGGGAGAGAACAGATTTTTTTTTTTTTTAAAAGCATGGTTATTGAAATATCCGTTCGCGAGTACAACACATTCAAAGATGCACTGAAACCCCAAATAATGATCGGCACGTAAGTGTCAATGATTAGTAAGTACATAACATATAATAAATACATTTCAATAGAATTTTCAGCCTTGACCAATGAAAAAGATGTATCTTTTTTATTTCATTATTCTAGCTTAAAAAAAAAAAAAAAAAAATCTTATTTTTACACGTTTAGTGGCTTCTATGTACATCAAATATTATTTCGCGTCGAGTATCTCTTGCCACTTCGCCCGGTTACTGGCTATATTGTCCACGCACCATTGCATGTCCTTGAAAATAATACTCACGATTTCCTTGAAAAACTTACCCGCCACAAAATCAATGAACCCAATCTGGCCTTTGGCAAGTTCATTGTTTTGACTACGGTCGAACATGGGGAGTACCTCAATGCCCTTGGCCTTTTCCATGTCTCCCTGTCGGTAAAACTCTTCCGTCACCGCGGACGCCCAGAGACGGGACATGTCAAACGGCTTTGTGACGTTGGAAACATCGGCCGCCTTGATCATAGTCTCCATCACCTTTCGCCTGTGTACTACATCCTCCTTATTATAAGAATCCGTGATCTCCATAAAGTCCTTCAACAGCTCACCGTGACGGGCCATATCGGTCGCCAGCACACAGTCAATCATGCAGCGGTACGCATTGGTAATATCATCGCCCTTTAATCCTTCAAAGATATCGGAATCAGGGTTTGACAGTATCTCAATCGCAAGGTTGCAGTGGTGCACCTCCAGCACGGAGTTGTTGCCGCTGGCGCTGGACAGAATACCAAGCGGAGAGTCCGTCTTCAGGTAGAAACTGTTGTTGACACCCATGTGGTCGAGATCGTGCACCAGGGCCGTCGCGAGCAGCGTGAAGCACTCCAGCTCCGTCAGCAGCTCAGAGACCTTTCCCACATACAGGAATGTATGCAGCGTCTGGCACACGTCGACGACGTGGAAGAAGTTGTGATAGGGGACAAACCTGTACTTCTTGCGACACTGCAACACAAAGTTGAGCAGCGTCTGGTCTCTGCAGCCGAACTTCTGGGGCAGGCCAGTGCTAAGGAGCAGCTTGTATACCGCCGCCGCTGCCGCATCGAGCGGTGTCGGATACTTCTCCCGGATATCAAACAGATTAAACTCAAGTGACGTGAGGTCGTACTGGTCGATACCCTCGACGCTCAGTACAGTATTCTTTTCTTCTTCTGTGATGGAAACCAGTTTAACTTTAGCGTTCTTTGTAGACGCAATATTGCTTCTGTACTCGTTGAGTTCCATAGCTTCCTTACCAGCGTTGACGGCAAACTCAAGCAAGTGGGAGTTGTTAATCGAAATACCCGCAAACAGGGAGAACACCTTGAAGGTATCTTGGTCCTGCTTTGTAAACTTTCCCACCTTACCGTTTTCTTCCAGCTTGTTAACGAGCTGAACCACGGCAAGGACCTCGCCGTTGAGGATGATCGGCTCGCACAGTATCGACTGTGTCCGGTAGCCGAGTTGCTTGTCGACGGAGCTGTTGAACCTAGAATCCTTGTACGCATCCTGGATGTTCTCGCCAATACCGGAGGCTGCCACCGTACCAGCAATACCCTGACCCGATGGGAACCGGATTTCCCCACCGGCGACGCTGTCAGCCATGCGACTGTACAGCTCGTTTCTCTCCTTGTCGAGAAGGAAGAGGGAGGAGCGGTCGGCATTCAACAGCTTCTTCGCGCCGTGGAGGACGTGACGCACAATGCCGTTGACGTCGCGGATATCGGTGTTGGAAAGCAGAGTGACCACATCGAGAATTGCATCGCTTTTGCGTTTCTCCCCGAGCAGATTGTCGTTGATGCGGCAGTTGCGGAGGGAGGCAGCGGCGAACATGGAGAACGTTTCAAACAGCTCCTCGTCGCGCTTACCAAACGTGCGCGGAAGATGCAGTCCGGTCTCCGTGACCATGTCAAGCTTGTTGATCAGCTGTGCCACGGCAACGATGGTACCCTCATAGCGCACCGGAAGGCACAGTATCGTTTTGGTCCGGTAGCCGGTTGCCTTGTCCACGTCACGGTTGAATCGCTCGTCTTCGTACGCGTTGGGGATGTTCACCACATCGCCCGTGCGCGCCACGTAACCCGCGATACCGGTCCCGGTGGGTATACTGACAATATTACCGTCCTCGAAGTGGGCCTCCAACGTGTTCTCGTCCTTGATGATGAACATACTGCAACGGTCGCTCTCGGTCAGGGCCTTGGCGGTGTTCATGATGGACTGAATGAGCACGTTCTCATCAAGGGCATCGCGGGCTAAGCGCGTCGCCATCGACAACATTGCCTCCGCCTTCTTGGTTTCGTAGTGAATCGTCTCTCCTTCAATGCAGTTGCGTAAAGCGACACTGGCCACCTTGAGGATAGCCTCCAGGTAGGCTCTGTCGGTGAGATCCACTCGCCCTCCGGGAGCCTCTACGGAGCCTACAAAGTCGCCATCGGAGACGAGAGGAATATAGAGCGTGTTAGCAATAGTGTACATCACAGTGGCAGAAAAGGATTTCCCTAAGGCTGTTGAATCATCAAGGGGAGCCGCCACGCCGTGTAGTGGGTCAAGCAATATGCGGTCATTCTTGCTCGCGTAGTATACCCGAACGTCGGACGACAGAACAGTACCCAGCTCCTTGCTCAGGGCGCGAATGATATCCTTCAGGGAGGCGCGAACATTCACACATTTTTCGACCAGCTTTACTAGGTCTTCATTGGTGTCGCGCTGCTGCACTGGTGCCGCGGCTTCAGCCTCACTTTTTGGTGCTAAGTTGGGGACTCTGTTCTGAGTATTTCCAAGTAAGTTGGATACTTTGTTCTCTATTTTTTTAAACGCATTTTGCTCCGCCTCCGAGAGAACAATTCCCGCGCGGTTGTAGCGGTTGAGAATAGACTCGCACAAAGTAAACGATTCCAACAAGTGCCTACTTCCCGAAAGATCACCAACGAAGTCAGTCATGGTGAACCAACTCTAATGGAGATATTTGAATTAGTACTACAGAGAAATGCACGTATGGCGTGGGGAGAGAACAGATTTTTTTTTTTTTTAAAGCATGGTTATTGAAATATCCGTTCGCGAGTACAACACATTCAAAGATGCACTGAAACCCCAAATAATGATCGGCACGTAAGTGTCAATGATTAGTAAGTACATAACATATAATAAATACATTTCAATAGAATTTTCAGCCTTGACCAATGAAAAAGATGTATCTTTTTTATTTCATTATTCTAGCTTAAGCAAAAAAAAAAAAAAAAAATCTTATTTTTACACGTTTAGTGGCTTCTATGTACATCAAATATTATTTCGCGTCGAGTATCTCTTGCCACTTCGCCCGGTTACTGGCTATATTGTCCACGCACCATTGCATGTCCTTGAAAATAATACTCACGATTTCCTTGAAAAACTTACCCGCCACAAAATCAATGAACCCAATCTGGCCTTTGGCAAGTTCATTGTTTTGACTACGGTCGAACATGGGGAGTACCTCAATGCCCTTGGCCTTTTCCATGTCTCCCTGTCGGTAAAACTCTTCCGTCACCGCGGACGCCCAGAGACGGGACATGTCAAACGGCTTTGTGACGTTGGAAACATCGGCCGCCTTGATCATAGTCTCCATCACCTTTCGCCTGTGTACTACATCCTCCTTATTATAAGAATCCGTGATCTCCATAAAGTCCTTCAACAGCTCACCGTGACGGGCCATATCGGTCGCCAGCACACAGTCAATCATGCAGCGGTACGCATTGGTAATATCATCGCCCTTTAATCCTTCAAAGATATCGGAATCAGGGTTTGACAGTATCTCAATCGCAAGGTTGCAGTGGTGCACCTCCAGCACGGAGTTGTTGCCGCTGGCGCTGGACAGAATACCAAGCGGAGAGTCCGTCTTCAGGTAGAAACTGTTGTTGACACCCATGTGGTCGAGATCGTGCACCAGGGCCGTCGCGAGCAGCGTGAAGCACTCCAGCTCCGTCAGCAGCTCAGAGACCTTTCCCACATACAGGAATGTATGCAGCGTCTGGCACACGTCGACGACGTGGAAGAAGTTGTGATAGGGGACAAACCTGTACTTCTTGCGACACTGCAACACAAAGTTGAGCAGCGTCTGGTCTCTGCAGCCGAACTTCTGGGGCAGGCCAGTGCTAAGGAGCAGCTTGTATACCGCCGCCGCTGCCGCATCGAGCGGTGTCGGATACTTCTCCCGGATATCAAACAGATTAAACTCAAGTGACGTGAGGTCGTACTGGTCGATACCCTCGACGCTCAGTACAGTATTCTTTTCTTCTTCTGTGATGGAAACCAGTTTAACTTTAGCGTTCTTTGTAGACGCAATATTGCTTCTGTACTCGTTGAGTTCCATAGCTTCCTTACCAGCGTTGACGGCAAACTCAAGCAAGTGGGAGTTGTTAATCGAAATACCCGCAAACAGGGAGAACACCTTGAAGGTATCTTGGTCCTGCTTTGTAAACTTTCCCACCTTACCGTTTTCTTCCAGCTTGTTAACGAGCTGAACCACGGCAAGGACCTCGCCGTTGAGGATGATCGGCTCGCACAGTATCGACTGTGTCCGGTAGCCGAGTTGCTTGTCGACGGAGCTGTTGAACCTAGAATCCTTGTACGCATCCTGGATGTTCTCGCCAATACCGGAGGCTGCCACCGTACCAGCAATACCCTGACCCGATGGGAACCGGATTTCCCCACCGGCGACGCTGTCAGCCATGCGACTGTACAGCTCGTTTCTCTCCTTGTCGAGAAGGAAGAGGGAGGAGCGGTCGGCATTCAACAGCTTCTTCGCGCCGTGGAGGACGTGACGCACAATGCCGTTGACGTCGCGGATATCGGTGTTGGAAAGCAGAGTGACCACATCGAGAATTGCATCGCTTTTGCGTTTCTCCCCGAGCAGATTGTCGTTGATGCGGCAGTTGCGGAGGGAGGCAGCGGCGAACATGGAGAACGTTTCAAACAGCTCCTCGTCGCGCTTACCAAACGTGCGCGGAAGATGCAGTCCGGTCTCCGTGACCATGTCAAGCTTGTTGATCAGCTGTGCCACGGCAACGATGGTACCCTCATAGCGCACCGGAAGGCACAGTATCGTTTTGGTCCGGTAGCCGGTTGCCTTGTCCACGTCACGGTTGAATCGCTCGTCTTCGTACGCGTTGGGGATGTTCACCACATCGCCCGTGCGCGCCACGTAACCCGCGATACCGGTCCCGGTGGGTATACTGACAATATTACCGTCCTCGAAGTGGGCCTCCAACGTGTTCTCGTCCTTGATGATGAACATACTGCAACGGTCGCTCTCGGTCAGGGCCTTGGCGGTGTTCATGATGGACTGAATGAGCACGTTCTCATCAAGGGCATCGCGGGCTAAGCGCGTCGCCATCGACAACATTGCCTCCGCCTTCTTGGTTTCGTAGTGAATCGTCTCTCCTTCAATGCAGTTGCGTAAAGCGACACTGGCCACCTTGAGGATAGCCTCCAGGTAGGCTCTGTCGGTGAGATCCACTCGCCCTCCGGGAGCCTCTACGGAGCCTACAAAGTCGCCATCGGAGACGAGAGGAATATAGAGCGTGTTAGCAATAGTGTACATCACAGTGGCAGAAAAGGATTTCCCTAAGGCTGTTGAATCATCAAGGGGAGCCGCCACGCCGTGTAGTGGGTCAAGCAATATGCGGTCATTCTTGCTCGCGTAGTATACCCGAACGTCGGACGACAGAACAGTACCCAGCTCCTTGCTCAGGGCGCGAATGATATCCTTCAGGGAGGCGCGAACATTCACACATTTTTCGACCAGCTTTACTAGGTCTTCATTGGTGTCGCGCTGCTGCACTGGTGCCGCGGCTTCAGCCTCACTTTTTGGTGCTAAGTTGGGGACTCTGTTCTGAGTATTTCCAAGTAAGTTGGATACTTTGTTCTCTATTTTTTTAAACGCATTTTGCTCCGCCTCCGAGAGAACAATTCCCGCGCGGTTGTAGCGGTTGAGAATAGACTCGCACAAAGTAAACGATTCCAACAAGTGCCTACTTCCCGAAAGATCACCAACGAAGTCAGTCATGGTGAACCAACTCTAATGGAGATATTTGAATTAGTACTACAGAGAAATGCACGTATGGCGTGGGGAGAGAACAGATTTTTTTTTTTTTAAAGCATGGTTATTGAAATATCCGTTCGCGAGTACAACACATTCAAAGATGCACTGAAACCCCAAATAATGATCGGCACGTAAGTGTCAATGATTAGTAAGTACATAACATATAATAAATACATTTCAATAGAATTTTCAGCCTTGACCAATGAAAAGATGTATCTTTTTTATTTCATTATTCTAGCTTAAGCAAAAAAAAAAAAAAAAAAATCTTATTTTTACACGTTTAGTGGCTTCTATGTACATCAAATATTATTTCGCGTCAGTATCTCTTGCCACTTCGCCCGGTTACTGGCTATATTGTCCACGCACCATTGCATGTCCTTGAAAATAATACTCACGATTTCCTTGAAAAACTTACCCGCCACAAAATCAATGAACCCAATCTGGCCTTTGGCAAGTTCATTGTTTTGACTACGGTCGAACATGGGGAGTACCTCAATGCCCTTGGCCTTTTCCATGTCTCCCTGTCGGTAAAACTCTTCCGTCACCGCGGACGCCCAGAGACGGGACATGTCAAACGGCTTTGTGACGTTGGAAACATCGGCCGCCTTGATCATAGTCTCCATCACCTTTCGCCTGTGTACTACATCCTCCTTATTATAAGAATCCGTGATCTCCATAAAGTCCTTCAACAGCTCACCGTGACGGGCCATATCGGTCGCCAGCACACAGTCAATCATGCAGCGGTACGCATTGGTAATATCATCGCCCTTTAATCCTTCAAAGATATCGGAATCAGGGTTTGACAGTATCTCAATCGCAAGGTTGCAGTGGTGCACCTCCAGCACGGAGTTGTTGCCGCTGGCGCTGGACAGAATACCAAGCGGAGAGTCCGTCTTCAGGTAGAAACTGTTGTTGACACCCATGTGGTCGAGATCGTGCACCAGGGCCGTCGCGAGCAGCGTGAAGCACTCCAGCTCCGTCAGCAGCTCAGAGACCTTTCCCACATACAGGAATGTATGCAGCGTCTGGCACACGTCGACGACGTGGAAGAAGTTGTGATAGGGGACAAACCTGTACTTCTTGCGACACTGCAACACAAAGTTGAGCAGCGTCTGGTCTCTGCAGCCGAACTTCTGGGGCAGGCCAGTGCTAAGGAGCAGCTTGTATACCGCCGCCGCTGCCGCATCGAGCGGTGTCGGATACTTCTCCCGGATATCAAACAGATTAAACTCAAGTGACGTGAGGTCGTACTGGTCGATACCCTCGACGCTCAGTACAGTATTCTTTTCTTCTTCTGTGATGGAAACCAGTTTAACTTTAGCGTTCTTTGTAGACGCAATATTGCTTCTGTACTCGTTGAGTTCCATAGCTTCCTTACCAGCGTTGACGGCAAACTCAAGCAAGTGGGAGTTGTTAATCGAAATACCCGCAAACAGGGAGAACACCTTGAAGGTATCTTGGTCCTGCTTTGTAAACTTTCCCACCTTACCGTTTTCTTCCAGCTTGTTAACGAGCTGAACCACGGCAAGGACCTCGCCGTTGAGGATGATCGGCTCGCACAGTATCGACTGTGTCCGGTAGCCGAGTTGCTTGTCGACGGAGCTGTTGAACCTAGAATCCTTGTACGCATCCTGGATGTTCTCGCCAATACCGGAGGCTGCCACCGTACCAGCAATACCCTGACCCGATGGGAACCGGATTTCCCCACCGGCGACGCTGTCAGCCATGCGACTGTACAGCTCGTTTCTCTCCTTGTCGAGAAGGAAGAGGGAGGAGCGGTCGGCATTCAACAGCTTCTTCGCGCCGTGGAGGACGTGACGCACAATGCCGTTGACGTCGCGGATATCGGTGTTGGAAAGCAGAGTGACCACATCGAGAATTGCATCGCTTTTGCGTTTCTCCCCGAGCAGATTGTCGTTGATGCGGCAGTTGCGGAGGGAGGCAGCGGCGAACATGGAGAACGTTTCAAACAGCTCCTCGTCGCGCTTACCAAACGTGCGCGGAAGATGCAGTCCGGTCTCCGTGACCATGTCAAGCTTGTTGATCAGCTGTGCCACGGCAACGATGGTACCCTCATAGCGCACCGGAAGGCACAGTATCGTTTTGGTCCGGTAGCCGGTTGCCTTGTCCACGTCACGGTTGAATCGCTCGTCTTCGTACGCGTTGGGGATGTTCACCACATCGCCCGTGCGCGCCACGTAACCCGCGATACCGGTCCCGGTGGGTATACTGACAATATTACCGTCCTCGAAGTGGGCCTCCAACGTGTTCTCGTCCTTGATGATGAACATACTGCAACGGTCGCTCTCGGTCAGGGCCTTGGCGGTGTTCATGATGGACTGAATGAGCACGTTCTCATCAAGGGCATCGCGGGCTAAGCGCGTCGCCATCGACAACATTGCCTCCGCCTTCTTGGTTTCGTAGTGAATCGTCTCTCCTTCAATGCAGTTGCGTAAAGCGACACTGGCCACCTTGAGGATAGCCTCCAGGTAGGCTCTGTCGGTGAGATCCACTCGCCCTCCGGGAGCCTCTACGGAGCCTACAAAGTCGCCATCGGAGACGAGAGGAATATAGAGCGTGTTAGCAATAGTGTACATCACAGTGGCAGAAAAGGATTTCCCTAAGGCTGTTGAATCATCAAGGGGAGCCGCCACGCCGTGTAGTGGGTCAAGCAATATGCGGTCATTCTTGCTCGCGTAGTATACCCGAACGTCGGACGACAGAACAGTACCCAGCTCCTTGCTCAGGGCGCGAATGATATCCTTCAGGGAGGCGCGAACATTCACACATTTTTCGACCAGCTTTACTAGGTCTTCATTGGTGTCGCGCTGCTGCACTGGTGCCGCGGCTTCAGCCTCACTTTTTGGTGCTAAGTTGGGGACTCTGTTCTGAGTATTTCCAAGTAAGTTGGATACTTTGTTCTCTATTTTTTTAAACGCATTTTGCTCCGCCTCCGAGAGAACAATTCCCGCGCGGTTGTAGCGGTTGAGAATAGACTCGCACAAAGTAAACGATTCCAACAAGTGCCTACTTCCCGAAAGATCACCAACGAAGTCAGTCATGGTGAACCAACTCTAATGGAGATATTTGAATTAGTACTACAGAGAAATGCACGTATGGCGTGGGAGAGAACAGATTTTTTTTTTTTTAAAGCATGGTTATTGAAATATCCGTTCGCGAGTACAACACATTCAAAGATGCACTGAAACCCCAAATAATGATCGGCACGTAAGTGTCAATGATTAGTAAGTACATAACATATAATAAATACATTTCAATAGAATTTTCAGCCTTGACCAATGAAAAGATGTATCTTTTTTATTTCATTATTCTAGCTTAAGCAAAAAAAAAAAAAAAAATCTTATTTTTACACGTTTAGTGGCTTCTATGTACATCAAATATTATTTCGCGTCGAGTATCTCTTGCCACTTCGCCCGGTTACTGGCTATATTGTCCACGCACCATTGCATGTCCTTGAAAATAATACTCACGATTTCCTTGAAAAACTTACCCGCCACAAAATCAATGAACCCAATCTGGCCTTTGGCAAGTTCATTGTTTTGACTACGGTCGAACATGGGGAGTACCTCAATGCCCTTGGCCTTTTCCATGTCTCCCTGTCGGTAAAACTCTTCCGTCACCGCGGACGCCCAGAGACGGGACATGTCAAACGGCTTTGTGACGTTGGAAACATCGGCCGCCTTGATCATAGTCTCCATCACCTTTCGCCTGTGTACTACATCCTCCTTATTATAAGAATCCGTGATCTCCATAAAGTCCTTCAACAGCTCACCGTGACGGGCCATATCGGTCGCCAGCACACAGTCAATCATGCAGCGGTACGCATTGGTAATATCATCGCCCTTTAATCCTTCAAAGATATCGGAATCAGGGTTTGACAGTATCTCAATCGCAAGGTTGCAGTGGTGCACCTCCAGCACGGAGTTGTTGCCGCTGGCGCTGGACAGAATACCAAGCGGAGAGTCCGTCTTCAGGTAGAAACTGTTGTTGACACCCATGTGGTCGAGATCGTGCACCAGGGCCGTCGCGAGCAGCGTGAAGCACTCCAGCTCCGTCAGCAGCTCAGAGACCTTTCCCACATACAGGAATGTATGCAGCGTCTGGCACACGTCGACGACGTGGAAGAAGTTGTGATAGGGGACAAACCTGTACTTCTTGCGACACTGCAACACAAAGTTGAGCAGCGTCTGGTCTCTGCAGCCGAACTTCTGGGGCAGGCCAGTGCTAAGGAGCAGCTTGTATACCGCCGCCGCTGCCGCATCGAGCGGTGTCGGATACTTCTCCCGGATATCAAACAGATTAAACTCAAGTGACGTGAGGTCGTACTGGTCGATACCCTCGACGCTCAGTACAGTATTCTTTTCTTCTTCTGTGATGGAAACCAGTTTAACTTTAGCGTTCTTTGTAGACGCAATATTGCTTCTGTACTCGTTGAGTTCCATAGCTTCCTTACCAGCGTTGACGGCAAACTCAAGCAAGTGGGAGTTGTTAATCGAAATACCCGCAAACAGGGAGAACACCTTGAAGGTATCTTGGTCCTGCTTTGTAAACTTTCCCACCTTACCGTTTTCTTCCAGCTTGTTAACGAGCTGAACCACGGCAAGGACCTCGCCGTTGAGGATGATCGGCTCGCACAGTATCGACTGTGTCCGGTAGCCGAGTTGCTTGTCGACGGAGCTGTTGAACCTAGAATCCTTGTACGCATCCTGGATGTTCTCGCCAATACCGGAGGCTGCCACCGTACCAGCAATACCCTGACCCGATGGGAACCGGATTTCCCCACCGGCGACGCTGTCAGCCATGCGACTGTACAGCTCGTTTCTCTCCTTGTCGAGAAGGAAGAGGGAGGAGCGGTCGGCATTCAACAGCTTCTTCGCGCCGTGGAGGACGTGACGCACAATGCCGTTGACGTCGCGGATATCGGTGTTGGAAAGCAGAGTGACCACATCGAGAATTGCATCGCTTTTGCGTTTCTCCCCGAGCAGATTGTCGTTGATGCGGCAGTTGCGGAGGGAGGCAGCGGCGAACATGGAGAACGTTTCAAACAGCTCCTCGTCGCGCTTACCAAACGTGCGCGGAAGATGCAGTCCGGTCTCCGTGACCATGTCAAGCTTGTTGATCAGCTGTGCCACGGCAACGATGGTACCCTCATAGCGCACCGGAAGGCACAGTATCGTTTTGGTCCGGTAGCCGGTTGCCTTGTCCACGTCACGGTTGAATCGCTCGTCTTCGTACGCGTTGGGGATGTTCACCACATCGCCCGTGCGCGCCACGTAACCCGCGATACCGGTCCCGGTGGGTATACTGACAATATTACCGTCCTCGAAGTGGGCCTCCAACGTGTTCTCGTCCTTGATGATGAACATACTGCAACGGTCGCTCTCGGTCAGGGCCTTGGCGGTGTTCATGATGGACTGAATGAGCACGTTCTCATCAAGGGCATCGCGGGCTAAGCGCGTCGCCATCGACAACATTGCCTCCGCCTTCTTGGTTTCGTAGTGAATCGTCTCTCCTTCAATGCAGTTGCGTAAAGCGACACTGGCCACCTTGAGGATAGCCTCCAGGTAGGCTCTGTCGGTGAGATCCACTCGCCCTCCGGGAGCCTCTACGGAGCCTACAAAGTCGCCATCGGAGACGAGAGGAATATAGAGCGTGTTAGCAATAGTGTACATCACAGTGGCAGAAAAGGATTTCCCTAAGGCTGTTGAATCATCAAGGGGAGCCGCCACGCCGTGTAGTGGGTCAAGCAATATGCGGTCATTCTTGCTCGCGTAGTATACCCGAACGTCGGACGACAGAACAGTACCCAGCTCCTTGCTCAGGGCGCGAATGATATCCTTCAGGGAGGCGCGAACATTCACACATTTTTCGACCAGCTTTACTAGGTCTTCATTGGTGTCGCGCTGCTGCACTGGTGCCGCGGCTTCAGCCTCACTTTTTGGTGCTAAGTTGGGGACTCTGTTCTGAGTATTTCCAAGTAAGTTGGATACTTTGTTCTCTATTTTTTTAAACGCATTTTGCTCCGCCTCCGAGAGAACAATTCCCGCGCGGTTGTAGCGGTTGAGAATAGACTCGCACAAAGTAAACGATTCCAACAAGTGCCTACTTCCCGAAAGATCACCAACGAAGTCAGTCATGGTGAACCAACTCTAATGGAGATATTTGAATTAGTACTACAGAGAAATGCACGTATGGCGTGGGGAGAGAACAGATTTTTTTTTTTTTTAAAGCATGGTTATTGAAATATCCGTTCGCGAGTACAACACATTCAAAGATGCACTGAAACCCCAAATAATGATCGGCACGTAAGTGTCAATGATTAGTAAGTACATAACATATAATAAATACATTTCAATAGAATTTTCAGCCTTGACCAATGAAAAAGATGTATCTTTTTTATTTCATTATTCTAGCTTAAGCAAAAAAAAAAAAAAAAAATCTTATTTTTACACGTTTAGTGGCTTCTATGTACATCAAATATTATTTCGCGTCGAGTATCTCTTGCCACTTCGCCCGGTTACTGGCTATATTGTCCACGCACCATTGCATGTCCTTGAAAATAATACTCACGATTTCCTTGAAAAACTTACCCGCCACAAAATCAATGAACCCAATCTGGCCTTTGGCAAGTTCATTGTTTTGACTACGGTCGAACATGGGGAGTACCTCAATGCCCTTGGCCTTTTCCATGTCTCCCTGTCGGTAAAACTCTTCCGTCACCGCGGACGCCCAGAGACGGGACATGTCAAACGGCTTTGTGACGTTGGAAACATCGGCCGCCTTGATCATAGTCTCCATCACCTTTCGCCTGTGTACTACATCCTCCTTATTATAAGAATCCGTGATCTCCATAAAGTCCTTCAACAGCTCACCGTGACGGGCCATATCGGTCGCCAGCACACAGTCAATCATGCAGCGGTACGCATTGGTAATATCATCGCCCTTTAATCCTTCAAAGATATCGGAATCAGGGTTTGACAGTATCTCAATCGCAAGGTTGCAGTGGTGCACCTCCAGCACGGAGTTGTTGCCGCTGGCGCTGGACAGAATACCAAGCGGAGAGTCCGTCTTCAGGTAGAAACTGTTGTTGACACCCATGTGGTCGAGATCGTGCACCAGGGCCGTCGCGAGCAGCGTGAAGCACTCCAGCTCCGTCAGCAGCTCAGAGACCTTTCCCACATACAGGAATGTATGCAGCGTCTGGCACACGTCGACGACGTGGAAGAAGTTGTGATAGGGGACAAACCTGTACTTCTTGCGACACTGCAACACAAAGTTGAGCAGCGTCTGGTCTCTGCAGCCGAACTTCTGGGGCAGGCCAGTGCTAAGGAGCAGCTTGTATACCGCCGCCGCTGCCGCATCGAGCGGTGTCGGATACTTCTCCCGGATATCAAACAGATTAAACTCAAGTGACGTGAGGTCGTACTGGTCGATACCCTCGACGCTCAGTACAGTATTCTTTTCTTCTTCTGTGATGGAAACCAGTTTAACTTTAGCGTTCTTTGTAGACGCAATATTGCTTCTGTACTCGTTGAGTTCCATAGCTTCCTTACCAGCGTTGACGGCAAACTCAAGCAAGTGGGAGTTGTTAATCGAAATACCCGCAAACAGGGAGAACACCTTGAAGGTATCTTGGTCCTGCTTTGTAAACTTTCCCACCTTACCGTTTTCTTCCAGCTTGTTAACGAGCTGAACCACGGCAAGGACCTCGCCGTTGAGGATGATCGGCTCGCACAGTATCGACTGTGTCCGGTAGCCGAGTTGCTTGTCGACGGAGCTGTTGAACCTAGAATCCTTGTACGCATCCTGGATGTTCTCGCCAATACCGGAGGCTGCCACCGTACCAGCAATACCCTGACCCGATGGGAACCGGATTTCCCCACCGGCGACGCTGTCAGCCATGCGACTGTACAGCTCGTTTCTCTCCTTGTCGAGAAGGAAGAGGGAGGAGCGGTCGGCATTCAACAGCTTCTTCGCGCCGTGGAGGACGTGACGCACAATGCCGTTGACGTCGCGGATATCGGTGTTGGAAAGCAGAGTGACCACATCGAGAATTGCATCGCTTTTGCGTTTCTCCCCGAGCAGATTGTCGTTGATGCGGCAGTTGCGGAGGGAGGCAGCGGCGAACATGGAGAACGTTTCAAACAGCTCCTCGTCGCGCTTACCAAACGTGCGCGGAAGATGCAGTCCGGTCTCCGTGACCATGTCAAGCTTGTTGATCAGCTGTGCCACGGCAACGATGGTACCCTCATAGCGCACCGGAAGGCACAGTATCGTTTTGGTCCGGTAGCCGGTTGCCTTGTCCACGTCACGGTTGAATCGCTCGTCTTCGTACGCGTTGGGGATGTTCACCACATCGCCCGTGCGCGCCACGTAACCCGCGATACCGGTCCCGGTGGGTATACTGACAATATTACCGTCCTCGAAGTGGGCCTCCAACGTGTTCTCGTCCTTGATGATGAACATACTGCAACGGTCGCTCTCGGTCAGGGCCTTGGCGGTGTTCATGATGGACTGAATGAGCACGTTCTCATCAAGGGCATCGCGGGCTAAGCGCGTCGCCATCGACAACATTGCCTCCGCCTTCTTGGTTTCGTAGTGAATCGTCTCTCCTTCAATGCAGTTGCGTAAAGCGACACTGGCCACCTTGAGGATAGCCTCCAGGTAGGCTCTGTCGGTGAGATCCACTCGCCCTCCGGGAGCCTCTACGGAGCCTACAAAGTCGCCATCGGAGACGAGAGGAATATAGAGCGTGTTAGCAATAGTGTACATCACAGTGGCAGAAAAGGATTTCCCTAAGGCTGTTGAATCATCAAGGGGAGCCGCCACGCCGTGTAGTGGGTCAAGCAATATGCGGTCATTCTTGCTCGCGTAGTATACCCGAACGTCGGACGACAGAACAGTACCCAGCTCCTTGCTCAGGGCGCGAATGATATCCTTCAGGGAGGCGCGAACATTCACACATTTTTCGACCAGCTTTACTAGGTCTTCATTGGTGTCGCGCTGCTGCACTGGTGCCGCGGCTTCAGCCTCACTTTTTGGTGCTAAGTTGGGGACTCTGTTCTGAGTATTTCCAAGTAAGTTGGATACTTTGTTCTCTATTTTTTTAAACGCATTTTGCTCCGCCTCCGAGAGAACAATTCCCGCGCGGTTGTAGCGGTTGAGAATAGACTCGCACAAAGTAAACGATTCCAACAAGTGCCTACTTCCCGAAAGATCACCAACGAAGTCAGTCATGGTGAACCAACTCTAATGGAGATATTTGAATTAGTACTACAGAGAAATGCACGTATGGCGTGGGGAGAGAACAGATTTTTTTTTTTTTAAAGCATGGTTATTGAAATATCCGTTCGCGAGTACAACACATTCAAAGATGCACTGAAACCCCAAATAATGATCGGCACGTAAGTGTCAATGATTAGTAAGTACATAACATATAATAAATACATTTCAATAGAATTTTCAGCCTTGACCAATGAAAAAGATGTATCTTTTTTATTTCATTATTCTAGCTTAAGCAAAAAAAAAAAAAAAAAAATCTTATTTTTACACGTTTAGTGGCTTCTATGTACATCAAATATTATTTCGCGTCGAGTATCTCTTGCCACTTCGCCCGGTTACTGGCTATATTGTCCACGCACCATTGCATGTCCTTGAAAATAATACTCACGATTTCCTTGAAAAACTTACCCGCCACAAAATCAATGAACCCAATCTGGCCTTTGGCAAGTTCATTGTTTTGACTACGGTCGAACATGGGGAGTACCTCAATGCCCTTGGCCTTTTCCATGTCTCCCTGTCGGTAAAACTCTTCCGTCACCGCGGACGCCCAGAGACGGGACATGTCAAACGGCTTTGTGACGTTGGAAACATCGGCCGCCTTGATCATAGTCTCCATCACCTTTCGCCTGTGTACTACATCCTCCTTATTATAAGAATCCGTGATCTCCATAAAGTCCTTCAACAGCTCACCGTGACGGGCCATATCGGTCGCCAGCACACAGTCAATCATGCAGCGGTACGCATTGGTAATATCATCGCCCTTTAATCCTTCAAAGATATCGGAATCAGGGTTTGACAGTATCTCAATCGCAAGGTTGCAGTGGTGCACCTCCAGCACGGAGTTGTTGCCGCTGGCGCTGGACAGAATACCAAGCGGAGAGTCCGTCTTCAGGTAGAAACTGTTGTTGACACCCATGTGGTCGAGATCGTGCACCAGGGCCGTCGCGAGCAGCGTGAAGCACTCCAGCTCCGTCAGCAGCTCAGAGACCTTTCCCACATACAGGAATGTATGCAGCGTCTGGCACACGTCGACGACGTGGAAGAAGTTGTGATAGGGGACAAACCTGTACTTCTTGCGACACTGCAACACAAAGTTGAGCAGCGTCTGGTCTCTGCAGCCGAACTTCTGGGGCAGGCCAGTGCTAAGGAGCAGCTTGTATACCGCCGCCGCTGCCGCATCGAGCGGTGTCGGATACTTCTCCCGGATATCAAACAGATTAAACTCAAGTGACGTGAGGTCGTACTGGTCGATACCCTCGACGCTCAGTACAGTATTCTTTTCTTCTTCTGTGATGGAAACCAGTTTAACTTTAGCGTTCTTTGTAGACGCAATATTGCTTCTGTACTCGTTGAGTTCCATAGCTTCCTTACCAGCGTTGACGGCAAACTCAAGCAAGTGGGAGTTGTTAATCGAAATACCCGCAAACAGGGAGAACACCTTGAAGGTATCTTGGTCCTGCTTTGTAAACTTTCCCACCTTACCGTTTTCTTCCAGCTTGTTAACGAGCTGAACCACGGCAAGGACCTCGCCGTTGAGGATGATCGGCTCGCACAGTATCGACTGTGTCCGGTAGCCGAGTTGCTTGTCGACGGAGCTGTTGAACCTAGAATCCTTGTACGCATCCTGGATGTTCTCGCCAATACCGGAGGCTGCCACCGTACCAGCAATACCCTGACCCGATGGGAACCGGATTTCCCCACCGGCGACGCTGTCAGCCATGCGACTGTACAGCTCGTTTCTCTCCTTGTCGAGAAGGAAGAGGGAGGAGCGGTCGGCATTCAACAGCTTCTTCGCGCCGTGGAGGACGTGACGCACAATGCCGTTGACGTCGCGGATATCGGTGTTGGAAAGCAGAGTGACCACATCGAGAATTGCATCGCTTTTGCGTTTCTCCCCGAGCAGATTGTCGTTGATGCGGCAGTTGCGGAGGGAGGCAGCGGCGAACATGGAGAACGTTTCAAACAGCTCCTCGTCGCGCTTACCAAACGTGCGCGGAAGATGCAGTCCGGTCTCCGTGACCATGTCAAGCTTGTTGATCAGCTGTGCCACGGCAACGATGGTACCCTCATAGCGCACCGGAAGGCACAGTATCGTTTTGGTCCGGTAGCCGGTTGCCTTGTCCACGTCACGGTTGAATCGCTCGTCTTCGTACGCGTTGGGGATGTTCACCACATCGCCCGTGCGCGCCACGTAACCCGCGATACCGGTCCCGGTGGGTATACTGACAATATTACCGTCCTCGAAGTGGGCCTCCAACGTGTTCTCGTCCTTGATGATGAACATACTGCAACGGTCGCTCTCGGTCAGGGCCTTGGCGGTGTTCATGATGGACTGAATGAGCACGTTCTCATCAAGGGCATCGCGGGCTAAGCGCGTCGCCATCGACAACATTGCCTCCGCCTTCTTGGTTTCGTAGTGAATCGTCTCTCCTTCAATGCAGTTGCGTAAAGCGACACTGGCCACCTTGAGGATAGCCTCCAGGTAGGCTCTGTCGGTGAGATCCACTCGCCCTCCGGGAGCCTCTACGGAGCCTACAAAGTCGCCATCGGAGACGAGAGGAATATAGAGCGTGTTAGCAATAGTGTACATCACAGTGGCAGAAAAGGATTTCCCTAAGGCTGTTGAATCATCAAGGGGAGCCGCCACGCCGTGTAGTGGGTCAAGCAATATGCGGTCATTCTTGCTCGCGTAGTATACCCGAACGTCGGACGACAGAACAGTACCCAGCTCCTTGCTCAGGGCGCGAATGATATCCTTCAGGGAGGCGCGAACATTCACACATTTTTCGACCAGCTTTACTAGGTCTTCATTGGTGTCGCGCTGCTGCACTGGTGCCGCGGCTTCAGCCTCACTTTTTGGTGCTAAGTTGGGGACTCTGTTCTGAGTATTTCCAAGTAAGTTGGATACTTTGTTCTCTATTTTTTTAAACGCATTTTGCTCCGCCTCCGAGAGAACAATTCCCGCGCGGTTGTAGCGGTTGAGAATAGACTCGCACAAAGTAAACGATTCCAACAAGTGCCTACTTCCCGAAAGATCACCAACGAAGTCAGTCATGGTGAACCAACTCTAATGGAGATATTTGAATTAGTACTACAGAGAAATGCACGTATGGCGTGGGGAGAGAACAGATTTTTTTTTTTTTTTAAAGCATGGTTATTGAAATATCCGTTCGCGAGTACAACACATTCAAAGATGCACTGAAACCCCAAATAATGATCGGCACGTAAGTGTCAATGATTAGTAAGTACATAACATATAATAAATACATTTCAATAGAATTTTCAGCCTTGACCAATGAAAAAGATGTATCTTTTTTATTTCATTATTCTAGCTTAAGCAAAAAAAAAAAAAAAAAATCTTATTTTTACACGTTTAGTGGCTTCTATGTACATCAAATATTATTTCGCGTCGAGTATCTCTTGCCACTTCGCCCGGTTACTGGCTATATTGTCCACGCACCATTGCATGTCCTTGAAAATAATACTCACGATTTCCTTGAAAAACTTACCCGCCACAAAATCAATGAACCCAATCTGGCCTTTGGCAAGTTCATTGTTTTGACTACGGTCGAACATGGGGAGTACCTCAATGCCCTTGGCCTTTTCCATGTCTCCCTGTCGGTAAAACTCTTCCGTCACCGCGGACGCCCAGAGACGGGACATGTCAAACGGCTTTGTGACGTTGGAAACATCGGCCGCCTTGATCATAGTCTCCATCACCTTTCGCCTGTGTACTACATCCTCCTTATTATAAGAATCCGTGATCTCCATAAAGTCCTTCAACAGCTCACCGTGACGGGCCATATCGGTCGCCAGCACACAGTCAATCATGCAGCGGTACGCATTGGTAATATCATCGCCCTTTAATCCTTCAAAGATATCGGAATCAGGGTTTGACAGTATCTCAATCGCAAGGTTGCAGTGGTGCACCTCCAGCACGGAGTTGTTGCCGCTGGCGCTGGACAGAATACCAAGCGGAGAGTCCGTCTTCAGGTAGAAACTGTTGTTGACACCCATGTGGTCGAGATCGTGCACCAGGGCCGTCGCGAGCAGCGTGAAGCACTCCAGCTCCGTCAGCAGCTCAGAGACCTTTCCCACATACAGGAATGTATGCAGCGTCTGGCACACGTCGACGACGTGGAAGAAGTTGTGATAGGGGACAAACCTGTACTTCTTGCGACACTGCAACACAAAGTTGAGCAGCGTCTGGTCTCTGCAGCCGAACTTCTGGGGCAGGCCAGTGCTAAGGAGCAGCTTGTATACCGCCGCCGCTGCCGCATCGAGCGGTGTCGGATACTTCTCCCGGATATCAAACAGATTAAACTCAAGTGACGTGAGGTCGTACTGGTCGATACCCTCGACGCTCAGTACAGTATTCTTTTCTTCTTCTGTGATGGAAACCAGTTTAACTTTAGCGTTCTTTGTAGACGCAATATTGCTTCTGTACTCGTTGAGTTCCATAGCTTCCTTACCAGCGTTGACGGCAAACTCAAGCAAGTGGGAGTTGTTAATCGAAATACCCGCAAACAGGGAGAACACCTTGAAGGTATCTTGGTCCTGCTTTGTAAACTTTCCCACCTTACCGTTTTCTTCCAGCTTGTTAACGAGCTGAACCACGGCAAGGACCTCGCCGTTGAGGATGATCGGCTCGCACAGTATCGACTGTGTCCGGTAGCCGAGTTGCTTGTCGACGGAGCTGTTGAACCTAGAATCCTTGTACGCATCCTGGATGTTCTCGCCAATACCGGAGGCTGCCACCGTACCAGCAATACCCTGACCCGATGGGAACCGGATTTCCCCACCGGCGACGCTGTCAGCCATGCGACTGTACAGCTCGTTTCTCTCCTTGTCGAGAAGGAAGAGGGAGGAGCGGTCGGCATTCAACAGCTTCTTCGCGCCGTGGAGGACGTGACGCACAATGCCGTTGACGTCGCGGATATCGGTGTTGGAAAGCAGAGTGACCACATCGAGAATTGCATCGCTTTTGCGTTTCTCCCCGAGCAGATTGTCGTTGATGCGGCAGTTGCGGAGGGAGGCAGCGGCGAACATGGAGAACGTTTCAAACAGCTCCTCGTCGCGCTTACCAAACGTGCGCGGAAGATGCAGTCCGGTCTCCGTGACCATGTCAAGCTTGTTGATCAGCTGTGCCACGGCAACGATGGTACCCTCATAGCGCACCGGAAGGCACAGTATCGTTTTGGTCCGGTAGCCGGTTGCCTTGTCCACGTCACGGTTGAATCGCTCGTCTTCGTACGCGTTGGGGATGTTCACCACATCGCCCGTGCGCGCCACGTAACCCGCGATACCGGTCCCGGTGGGTATACTGACAATATTACCGTCCTCGAAGTGGGCCTCCAACGTGTTCTCGTCCTTGATGATGAACATACTGCAACGGTCGCTCTCGGTCAGGGCCTTGGCGGTGTTCATGATGGACTGAATGAGCACGTTCTCATCAAGGGCATCGCGGGCTAAGCGCGTCGCCATCGACAACATTGCCTCCGCCTTCTTGGTTTCGTAGTGAATCGTCTCTCCTTCAATGCAGTTGCGTAAAGCGACACTGGCCACCTTGAGGATAGCCTCCAGGTAGGCTCTGTCGGTGAGATCCACTCGCCCTCCGGGAGCCTCTACGGAGCCTACAAAGTCGCCATCGGAGACGAGAGGAATATAGAGCGTGTTAGCAATAGTGTACATCACAGTGGCAGAAAAGGATTTCCCTAAGGCTGTTGAATCATCAAGGGGAGCCGCCACGCCGTGTAGTGGGTCAAGCAATATGCGGTCATTCTTGCTCGCGTAGTATACCCGAACGTCGGACGACAGAACAGTACCCAGCTCCTTGCTCAGGGCGCGAATGATATCCTTCAGGGAGGCGCGAACATTCACACATTTTTCGACCAGCTTTACTAGGTCTTCATTGGTGTCGCGCTGCTGCACTGGTGCCGCGGCTTCAGCCTCACTTTTTGGTGCTAAGTTGGGGACTCTGTTCTGAGTATTTCCAAGTAAGTTGGATACTTTGTTCTCTATTTTTTAAACGCATTTTGCTCCGCCTCCGAGAGAACAATTCCCGCGCGGTTGTAG
Organism: Angomonas deanei; assembly: GCA_903995115.1. NCBI lineage: Eukaryota > Euglenozoa > Kinetoplastea > Trypanosomatida > Trypanosomatidae > Angomonas > Angomonas deanei. The sequence continues at coordinate 457,369 of LR877167.1, forward strand.
CGGTTGAGAATAGACTCGCACAAAGTAAACGATTCCAACAAGTGCCTACTTCCCGAAAGATCACCAACGAAGTCAGTCATGGTGAACCAACTCTAATGGAGATATTTGAATTAGTACTACAGAGAAATGCACGTATGGCGTGGGGAGAGAACAGATTTTTTTTTTTTTTAAAGCATGGTTATTGAAATATCCGTTCGCGAGTACAACACATTCAAAGATGCACTGAAACCCCAAATAATGATCGGCACGTAAGTGTCAATGATTAGTAAGTACATAACATATAATAAATACATTTCAATAGAATTTTCAGCCTTGACCAATGAAAAAGATGTATCTTTTTTATTTCATTATTCTAGCTTAAGCAAAAAAAAAAAAAAAAAATCTTATTTTTACACGTTTAGTGGCTTCTATGTACATCAAATATTATTTCGCGTCGAGTATCTCTTGCCACTTCGCCCGGTTACTGGCTATATTGTCCACGCACCATTGCATGTCCTTGAAAATAATACTCACGATTTCCTTGAAAAACTTACCCGCCACAAAATCAATGAACCCAATCTGGCCTTTGGCAAGTTCATTGTTTTGACTACGGTCGAACATGGGGAGTACCTCAATGCCCTTGGCCTTTTCCATGTCTCCCTGTCGGTAAAACTCTTCCGTCACCGCGGACGCCCAGAGACGGGACATGTCAAACGGCTTTGTGACGTTGGAAACATCGGCCGCCTTGATCATAGTCTCCATCACCTTTCGCCTGTGTACTACATCCTCCTTATTATAAGAATCCGTGATCTCCATAAAGTCCTTCAACAGCTCACCGTGACGGGCCATATCGGTCGCCAGCACACAGTCAATCATGCAGCGGTACGCATTGGTAATATCATCGCCCTTTAATCCTTCAAAGATATCGGAATCAGGGTTTGACAGTATCTCAATCGCAAGGTTGCAGTGGTGCACCTCCAGCACGGAGTTGTTGCCGCTGGCGCTGGACAGAATACCAAGCGGAGAGTCCGTCTTCAGGTAGAAACTGTTGTTGACACCCATGTGGTCGAGATCGTGCACCAGGGCCGTCGCGAGCAGCGTGAAGCACTCCAGCTCCGTCAGCAGCTCAGAGACCTTTCCCACATACAGGAATGTATGCAGCGTCTGGCACACGTCGACGACGTGGAAGAAGTTGTGATAGGGGACAAACCTGTACTTCTTGCGACACTGCAACACAAAGTTGAGCAGCGTCTGGTCTCTGCAGCCGAACTTCTGGGGCAGGCCAGTGCTAAGGAGCAGCTTGTATACCGCCGCCGCTGCCGCATCGAGCGGTGTCGGATACTTCTCCCGGATATCAAACAGATTAAACTCAAGTGACGTGAGGTCGTACTGGTCGATACCCTCGACGCTCAGTACAGTATTCTTTTCTTCTTCTGTGATGGAAACCAGTTTAACTTTAGCGTTCTTTGTAGACGCAATATTGCTTCTGTACTCGTTGAGTTCCATAGCTTCCTTACCAGCGTTGACGGCAAACTCAAGCAAGTGGGAGTTGTTAATCGAAATACCCGCAAACAGGGAGAACACCTTGAAGGTATCTTGGTCCTGCTTTGTAAACTTTCCCACCTTACCGTTTTCTTCCAGCTTGTTAACGAGCTGAACCACGGCAAGGACCTCGCCGTTGAGGATGATCGGCTCGCACAGTATCGACTGTGTCCGGTAGCCGAGTTGCTTGTCGACGGAGCTGTTGAACCTAGAATCCTTGTACGCATCCTGGATGTTCTCGCCAATACCGGAGGCTGCCACCGTACCAGCAATACCCTGACCCGATGGGAACCGGATTTCCCCACCGGCGACGCTGTCAGCCATGCGACTGTACAGCTCGTTTCTCTCCTTGTCGAGAAGGAAGAGGGAGGAGCGGTCGGCATTCAACAGCTTCTTCGCGCCGTGGAGGACGTGACGCACAATGCCGTTGACGTCGCGGATATCGGTGTTGGAAAGCAGAGTGACCACATCGAGAATTGCATCGCTTTTGCGTTTCTCCCCGAGCAGATTGTCGTTGATGCGGCAGTTGCGGAGGGAGGCAGCGGCGAACATGGAGAACGTTTCAAACAGCTCCTCGTCGCGCTTACCAAACGTGCGCGGAAGATGCAGTCCGGTCTCCGTGACCATGTCAAGCTTGTTGATCAGCTGTGCCACGGCAACGATGGTACCCTCATAGCGCACCGGAAGGCACAGTATCGTTTTGGTCCGGTAGCCGGTTGCCTTGTCCACGTCACGGTTGAATCGCTCGTCTTCGTACGCGTTGGGGATGTTCACCACATCGCCCGTGCGCGCCACGTAACCCGCGATACCGGTCCCGGTGGGTATACTGACAATATTACCGTCCTCGAAGTGGGCCTCCAACGTGTTCTCGTCCTTGATGATGAACATACTGCAACGGTCGCTCTCGGTCAGGGCCTTGGCGGTGTTCATGATGGACTGAATGAGCACGTTCTCATCAAGGGCATCGCGGGCTAAGCGCGTCGCCATCGACAACATTGCCTCCGCCTTCTTGGTTTCGTAGTGAATCGTCTCTCCTTCAATGCAGTTGCGTAAAGCGACACTGGCCACCTTGAGGATAGCCTCCAGGTAGGCTCTGTCGGTGAGATCCACTCGCCCTCCGGGAGCCTCTACGGAGCCTACAAAGTCGCCATCGGAGACGAGAGGAATATAGAGCGTGTTAGCAATAGTGTACATCACAGTGGCAGAAAAGGATTTCCCTAAGGCTGTTGAATCATCAAGGGGAGCCGCCACGCCGTGTAGTGGGTCAAGCAATATGCGGTCATTCTTGCTCGCGTAGTATACCCGAACGTCGGACGACAGAACAGTACCCAGCTCCTTGCTCAGGGCGCGAATGATATCCTTCAGGGAGGCGCGAACATTCACACATTTTTCGACCAGCTTTACTAGGTCTTCATTGGTGTCGCGCTGCTGCACTGGTGCCGCGGCTTCAGCCTCACTTTTTGGTGCTAAGTTGGGGACTCTGTTCTGAGTATTTCCAAGTAAGTTGGATACTTTGTTCTCTATTTTTTTAAACGCATTTTGCTCCGCCTCCGAGAGAACAATTCCCGCGCGGTTGTAGCGGTTGAGAATAGACTCGCACAAAGTAAACGATTCCAACAAGTGCCTACTTCCCGAAAGATCACCAACGAAGTCAGTCATGGTGAACCAACTCTAATGGAAATATTTGAATTAGTACTACAGAGAAATGCACGTATGGCGTGGGGAGAGAACAGATTTTTTTTTTTTTTAAAGCATGGTTATTGAAATATCCGTTCGCGAGTACAACACATTCAAAGATGCACTGAAACCCCAAATAATGATCGGCACGTAAGTGTCAATGATTAGTAAGTACATAACATATAATAAATACATTTCAATAGAATTTTCAGCCTTGACCAATGAAAAAGATGTATCTTTTTTATTTCATTATTCTAGCTTAAGCAAAAAAAAAAAAAAAAAATCTTATTTTTACACGTTTAGTGGCTTCTATGTACATCAAATATTATTTCGCGTCGAGTATCTCTTGCCACTTCGCCCGGTTACTGGCTATATTGTCCACGCACCATTGCATGTCCTTGAAAATAATACTCACGATTTCCTTGAAAAACTTACCCGCCACAAAATCAATGAACCCAATCTGGCCTTTGGCAAGTTCATTGTTTTGACTACGGTCGAACATGGGGAGTACCTCAATGCCCTTGGCCTTTTCCATGTCTCCCTGTCGGTAAAACTCTTCCGTCACCGCGGACGCCCAGAGACGGGACATGTCAAACGGCTTTGTGACGTTGGAAACATCGGCCGCCTTGATCATAGTCTCCATCACCTTTCGCCTGTGTACTACATCCTCCTTATTATAAGAATCCGTGATCTCCATAAAGTCCTTCAACAGCTCACCGTGACCTAAAAGGTACCCTTCCTAACCAACGACTCCACCGGTCGACGGGGGGCCATATCGGTCGCCAGCACACAGTCAATCATGCAGCGGTACGCATTGGTAATATCATCGCCCTTTAATCCTTCAAAGATATCGGAATCAGGGTTTGACAGTATCTCAATCGCAAGGTTGCAGTGGTGCACCTCCAGCACGGAGTTGTTGCCGCTGGCGCTGGACAGAATACCAAGCGGAGAGTCCGTCTTCAGGTAGAAACTGTTGTTGACACCCATGTGGTCGAGATCGTGCACCAGGGCCGTCGCGAGCAGCGTGAAGCACTCCAGCTCCGTCAGCAGCTCAGAGACCTTTCCCACATACAGGAATGTATGCAGCGTCTGGCACACGTCGACGACGTGGAAGAAGTTGTGATAGGGGACAAACCTGTACTTCTTGCGACACTGCAACACAAAGTTGAGCAGCGTCTGGTCTCTGCAGCCGAACTTCTGGGGCAGGCCAGTGCTAAGGAGCAGCTTGTATACCGCCGCCGCTGCCGCATCGAGCGGTGTCGGATACTTCTCCCGGATATCAAACAGATTAAACTCAAGTGACGTGAGGTCGTACTGGTCGATACCCTCGACGCTCAGTACAGTATTCTTTTCTTCTTCTGTGATGGAAACCAGTTTAACTTTAGCGTTCTTTGTAGACGCAATATTGCTTCTGTACTCGTTGAGTTCCATAGCTTCCTTACCAGCGTTGACGGCAAACTCAAGCAAGTGGGAGTTGTTAATCGAAATACCCGCAAACAGGGAGAACACCTTGAAGGTATCTTGGTCCTGCTTTGTAAACTTTCCCACCTTACCGTTTTCTTCCAGCTTGTTAACGAGCTGAACCACGGCAAGGACCTCGCCGTTGAGGATGATCGGCTCGCACAGTATCGACTGTGTCCGGTAGCCGAGTTGCTTGTCGACGGAGCTGTTGAACCTAGAATCCTTGTACGCATCCTGGATGTTCTCGCCAATACCGGAGGCTGCCACCGTACCAGCAATACCCTGACCCGATGGGAACCGGATTTCCCCACCGGCGACGCTGTCAGCCATGCGACTGTACAGCTCGTTTCTCTCCTTGTCGAGAAGGAAGAGGGAGGAGCGGTCGGCATTCAACAGCTTCTTCGCGCCGTGGAGGACGTGACGCACAATGCCGTTGACGTCGCGGATATCGGTGTTGGAAAGCAGAGTGACCACATCGAGAATTGCATCGCTTTTGCGTTTCTCCCCGAGCAGATTGTCGTTGATGCGGCAGTTGCGGAGGGAGGCAGCGGCGAACATGGAGAACGTTTCAAACAGCTCCTCGTCGCGCTTACCAAACGTGCGCGGAAGATGCAGTCCGGTCTCCGTGACCATGTCAAGCTTGTTGATCAGCTGTGCCACGGCAACGATGGTACCCTCATAGCGCACCGGAAGGCACAGTATCGTTTTGGTCCGGTAGCCGGTTGCCTTGTCCACGTCACGGTTGAATCGCTCGTCTTCGTACGCGTTGGGGATGTTCACCACATCGCCCGTGCGCGCCACGTAACCCGCGATACCGGTCCCGGTGGGTATACTGACAATATTACCGTCCTCGAAGTGGGCCTCCAACGTGTTCTCGTCCTTGATGATGAACATACTGCAACGGTCGCTCTCGGTCAGGGCCTTGGCGGTGTTCATGATGGACTGAATGAGCACGTTCTCATCAAGGGCATCGCGGGCTAAGCGCGTCGCCATCGACAACATTGCCTCCGCCTTCTTGGTTTCGTAGTGAATCGTCTCTCCTTCAATGCAGTTGCGTAAAGCGACACTGGCCACCTTGAGGATAGCCTCCAGGTAGGCTCTGTCGGTGAGATCCACTCGCCCTCCGGGAGCCTCTACGGAGCCTACAAAGTCGCCATCGGAGACGAGAGGAATATAGAGCGTGTTAGCAATAGTGTACATCACAGTGGCAGAAAAGGATTTCCCTAAGGCTGTTGAATCATCAAGGGGAGCCGCCACGCCGTGTAGTGGGTCAAGCAATATGCGGTCATTCTTGCTCGCGTAGTATACCCGAACGTCGGACGACAGAACAGTACCCAGCTCCTTGCTCAGGGCGCGAATGATATCCTTCAGGGAGGCGCGAACATTCACACATTTTTCGACCAGCTTTACTAGGTCTTCATTGGTGTCGCGCTGCTGCACTGGTGCCGCGGCTTCAGCCTCACTTTTTGGTGCTAAGTTGGGGACTCTGTTCTGAGTATTTCCAAGTAAGTTGGATACTTTGTTCTCTATTTTTTTAAACGCATTTTGCTCCGCCTCCGAGAGAACAATTCCCGCGCGGTTGTAGCGGTTGAGAATAGACTCGCACAAAGTAAACGATTCCAACAAGTGCCTACTTCCCGAAAGATCACCAACGAAGTCAGTCATGGTGAACCAACTCTAATGGAGATATTTGAATTAGTACTACAGAGAAATGCACGTATGGCGTGGGGAGAGAACAGATTTTTTTTTTTTTTTAAAGCATGGTTATTGAAATATCCGTTCGCGAGTACAACACATTCAAAGATGCACTGAAACCCCAAATAATGATCGGCACGTAAGTGTCAATGATTAGTAAGTACATAACATATAATAAATACATTTCAATAGAATTTTCAGCCTTGACCAATGAAAAAGATGTATCTTTTTTATTTCATTATTCTAGCTTAAGCAAAAAAAAAAAAAAAAATCTTATTTTTACACGTTTAGTGGCTTCTATGTACATCAAATATTATTTCGCGTCGAGTATCTCTTGCCACTTCGCCCGGTTACTGGCTATATTGTCCACGCACCATTGCATGTCCTTGAAAATAATACTCACGATTTCCTTGAAAAACTTACCCGCCACAAAATCAATGAACCCAATCTGGCCTTTGGCAAGTTCATTGTTTTGACTACGGTCGAACATGGGGAGTACCTCAATGCCCTTGGCCTTTTCCATGTCTCCCTGTCGGTAAAACTCTTCCGTCACCGCGGACGCCCAGAGACGGGACATGTCAAACGGCTTTGTGACGTTGGAAACATCGGCCGCCTTGATCATTATTTCCATCACCTTTCGCCTGTGCGTATCGTCTTCCTTATTAAGTCCGTTTTTGACAATGTCCTGAAAAGTTTCCAGCTCGGATGCGTGCTTCGCCATATCGGTCGCCAGCACACAGTCAATCATGCAGCGGTACGCATATCGTACATCGTCCTCTCCTAGCCCCTCAAAAATGTCGCATTCCGGATTTGTTAGGATCTCAATCGCAAGGTTGCAGTGGTGCACCTCCAGCACGGAGTTGTTGCCGCTGGCGCTGGACAGAATACCAAGCGGAGAGTCCGTCTTCAGGTAGAAACTGTTGTTGACACCCATGTGGTCGAGATCGTGCACCAGGGCCGTCGCGAGCAGCGTGAAGCACTCCAGCTCCGTCAGCAGCTCAGAGACCTTTCCCACATACAGGAATGTATGCAGCGTCTGGCACACGTCGACGACGTGGAAGAAGTTGTGATAGGGGACAAACCTGTACTTCTTGCGACACTGCAACACAAAGTTGAGCAGCGTCTGGTCTCTGCAGCCGAACTTCTGGGGCAGGCCAGTGCTAAGGAGCAGCTTGTATACCGCCGCCGCTGCCGCATCGAGCGGTGTCGGATACTTCTCCCGGATATCAAACAGATTAAACTCAAGTGACGTGAGGTCGTACTTGTCGATACCCTCAACACTCAATACAGTATTCTTTTCCTCTTCCGGAATGGAGAGTAGCTTACCTTTCGCCACAATACTCGATCTGTTTCGGCCCACCCCAGATCTGTACTCGTTGAGTTCCATAGCTTCCTTACCAGCGTTGACGGCAAACTCAAGCAAGTGGGAGTTGTTAATCGAAATACCCGCAAATAGGGAGAACACCTTGAAGGTATCACGATCATTATCAGAGAAGAACACGACGCAGCCCTCCTCATCCACTTTGTTAACGAGCTGAACCACGGCAAGGACCTCGCCGTTGAGGATGATCGGCTCGCACAGTATCGACTGTGTCCGGTAGCCGAGTTGCTTGTCGACGGAGCTGTTGAACCTAGAATCCTTGTACGCATCCTGGATGTTCTCGCCAATACCGGAGGCTGCCACCGTACCAGCAATACCCTGACCCGATGGGAACCGGATCTCCCCACCGGCGACGCTGTCAGCCATGCGACTGTACAGCTCGTTTCTCTCCTTGTCGAGAAGGAAGAGGGAGGAGCGGTCGGCATTCAACAGCTTCTTCGCGCCGTGGAGGACGTGACGCACAATGCCGTTGACGTCGCGGATATCGGTGTTGGAAAGCAGAGTGACCACATCGAGAATTGCATCGCTTTTGCGTTTCTCCCCGAGCAGATTGTCGTTGATGCGGCAGTTGCGGAGGGAGGCAGCGGCGAACATGGAGAACGTTTCAAACAGCTCCTCGTCGCGCTTACCAAACGTGCGCGGAAGATGCAGTCCGGTCTCCGTGACCATGTCAAGCTTGTTGATCAGCTGTGCCACGGCAACGATGGTACCCTCATAGCGCACCGGAAGGCACAGTATCGTTTTGGTCCGGTAGCCGGTTGCCTTGTCCACGTCACGGTTGAATCGCTCGTCTTCGTACGCGTTGGGGATGTTCACCACATCGCCCGTGCGCGCCACGTAACCCGCGATACCGGTCCCGGTGGGTATACTGACAATATTACCGTCCTCGAAGTGGGCCTCCAACGTGTTCTCGTCCTTGATGATGAACATACTGCAACGGTCGCTCTCGGTCAGGGCCTTGGCGGTGTTCATGATGGACTGAATGAGCACGTTCTCATCAAGGGCGTCGCGGGCTAAGCGCGTCGCCATCGATACCATTGCCTCAGCTTTTTGTATTTCCCAAGAATTTCGTTTCGTGGTAAGTATGTTTTTCATCATTATCGCCACAGCCTGTATAAAGGAGGTGATGGAGTTGACCTTAACGGCACTCGCGCCAGGGGCTTCTATGCAACCGACACATTCACCACCCACGAGGAGTGGCACATAGAGGGTTCCACCAATGGAGTACGGCTGCGTCGTTTTTGGTGCTCTTGCCCACCGCAGTGGTGTCGTTTTCAGGTGAAGCGATCCCGCTGACTGGGTCGAGAAGGAGATTGTCATTTTTGAGAACAATATAAGAGTGCACCACGGCACATTCCAGGGCCTCACGAATGTGGCGGTTGATGTCCGTCATCACTTCTTTGACATCCTTTGTGATATCTCCGCACTTGTCAAACAACGACAAAAACAGACTGTCAAGGTCTTGTTTCTGCTTTTGAGAAGACGCGAGGTTGTCAAGAAAGTCAAGGCTGTCTGTCGTATTGTTGGCGGTAGTGGCAACGCGCGATTCGGTGGAGGCGCCGGTCATGGATTTAGGGAGTGATTCCATGAGAGACCCTATGGCTTTGACTTCCGCTGGTGAAAACTCCGTCCCGGAACGCTTATACCGGTTTATGATAGATTGACATAGGGCGAACGCCTCGCGTAAATGTCCTTCGTCCTGCATTTGTGATTACTTTGTTTTTTTTTTTCCTAATGCTTTTTTTCGGTATAATAGCAACCATAAACCGTAAAGGAACAGAGAGATAAAAATTTTATTAGCCGTCAGGGTCAGTGAAAGCGAAAGCATTCGACTAAAAAGATAGAAATAAAAAATGAAACATAAGTTTATGAATGAATACTTCTATGCCTTTGCTCTATAAAATGAGGCACGGTGTACTAACCGCACGGCTATTCCGCATGCGAGTGGACGGTGGTCTCATAGGTGTCTGCATACTCGTCCGCAATGTTAGTTGCGTTGTCATGAATTTGTCCGTAAAACAGACTATCTTCCTCCGCATTCTGCCACTCCTCAAGTGTACTATGCTCAGTATCGGGACTGAATATATTCTTCAGGTTCGTGATACGATTCTCCTCGGTACTGTCACTGGTTGCTTTCATTACACGAGGCTTTCTCGTCTTGACAGCCTTTGCAGAAACTCTTGGAGTTCTCGCCAATGACTTTCTTTGGGGCGCCGCCACTGCCTCCTCTATAACTGGGGCTGCCTTCACCTCTATCTCTGGCGCCGCCTCCGCCTTGACCTTCAGCTTCTGTGCCGCCTTGGCCTTCAACTTCGGTGCCGCCTTGGCCTTCAGCTTCGGTGCTGCCTTAACCTTCAACTTCGGTGCCGCCTTGGCCTTCAGCTTCGGTGCTGCCTTAACCTTCAACTTCGGTGCCGCCTTGGCCTTCAGCTTCGGTGCTGCCTTAACCTTCAACTTCGGTGCCGCCTTGGCCTTCAGCTTCGGTGCTGCCTTAACCTTCAACTTCGGTGCTGCCTTGGCCTTCAGCTTCGCTGCTGCCTTAACCTTCAACTTCGGTGCCGCCTTGGACCGCACTGCCAGAATTGGTTTGTGGACAAGAAGCTCATCAACGCTCTCCTTGACACCGCGTCGCAATTTGACGGCGACCTCATTAACACCTTCGTCTTGCTCATTGCGGCGTACAACATAATGCTGTAAAATAACATTGTCGCTTTTACTTCGCAAACCTGCCGCCCTTTGCAATACATCATCATAAACGGATTGATTCCTTCGCGTTTCAGACAACATTTTTGCCACCGCAACCTCGTTGAGATAGGAACCCACCCCGTACGCAGAAGTAGGAATTTTAATAGGGGAGGGAGTTCGTTTGTGAATGAAGAAACCAAAATCGGAACTCCTCAACGAGGCCAAACGCTCCAACGTTCCTAATGTTTTAATATATTTATTCTCATGTCTCGTTTCGATCCTGAACAAATCTCTATACAATTGATCTCTATACTGATTTTTTCGGGCAGTCCTCGACATGAGGCGAAACTGTTTGAAAAGAGCCATGATGTCAAACGCCCTGGGATTCTTATTCACACTGTTCAAAGCACAAAAATTTTCAAAATTGGCTTCTTCGTGCGGTAAGATAGGACTGAAAATGAGCCGCTCTTCGGCCGTCAGAGTGTCAAACGCCTTTTCCAAGTTTATTTTTTTGATAGGGGACATTCCCTTTTCCTTTACGGCAAGAAAAACGTCTTTTTGTGTTGGCGCCACGGAGTGCTGCATTTCTGTGAATGAAGAAAAATACTTCATGTCGGGACACATCATCTGCCTTTTCGTCTTCATATCTTCTCCCTTTGTAGTGTTGGTATCCGCTTGGATATTAAGTTTTTTATACAACTTCGACGCGTCGGATTGTGTTAGACAGCGGGCGGTTGACTTTGCGATGAGTTTCGTAAAATTATTGTCTCCCGGACCAAAATTTTTCTTTGCAAAAAGCTGCAAGACAGCGTTGGTCATATGAGGCAACCCGTAAGGAATGACACTGCCGGTTTTCTTCAGTACCGATACGACTGAGGACCGAATCTTTTTGTTCCGCCGCGCGTTGCTCACTCTAGTTTTGTGTGCGCCCATTTCGTTTTCATTTATCACCTCGGACGACCGAACAGTCGGGTGATTTTCTTCTTCATGGAGAGACCCAACCAGGCCACCGCTTCCTAGAAGGCGACTGTTGGGCGGCCGGGCGGCATAACGTGTCAGTCGCTTCATTTCTCGGGGTTTCCTTGCGACGGAGGAGAATAAAAAAGAGGTAGATAGAGAGAGAGAGAGTAAAAGGCTGTACTCATTGGTCTTTTTTTTTTTTTTTTTGCAAAACACGCAGGCGCATACTAACTGAAATTTTGTCTTAGAAATGTGTGTAATTTGTTGGTTAGTAAAATGTGTATGTGCTTTAGCGGCATCACTATCGTCAGGAGATTCCCATCACGCCGCCAAATACCTTAAAATGAGCCCAGTACCACAGGTACGCCGCCACTGTATTCGTATTCTCCAGAACAAACTCGCGGCACTTGAACGTATTATACCAGTCCGTGCTCATGTGAAATCTGGGGTGCAATTCACAATACAGGTGATATTGATTCTTTCTTTTTCTGTGGATGAATGTGAATACATTCATTCTCATAAATCGATTACTTAATACAAGAGCGGTGACGTCTGAGCCACTATCCCGACTACGCTTCCAACAAGACCCCTCCGTAACGGAAAGAATGATTTTTGTCAGAAAGAGTGATTGGGCAATATAGAGCGCGCTGTTCACTAAATAAGCTCCATAATTCTTGTATCGGTACTCACCGTTCTTGGAAGTGATTTCGTAAAAAGGATTGGGGGAATGAATCGCGCGCGCTTGGTTTCCCATTTCAGAGTCCATCATGCATACTGTATTCCAAAACGTTGTCGCGGGGGCAGCAGCCGACGCGCGTAGACCGCAGTCGTAGCCAACTAAGCCAATATATACCGGCAGGCGGTACCTAACGAAAAAACCTCTTCCCCTATTTATTCTAATAGATCCCAAAGCTAAGGCGAAAAACCCGACGAAATCAGCGTATCGGTAGTTGATCTCATCAAAGCAGTTCATTACCAGAGTTTTCTCTATCGGCGAAGCCGGACGTTTACTTTTCGCGACTAACTTGTAAAAATCTATGCGCCGTTCCTTTTCTATTAAAACCGCCTTCGTGCTACTGCCATTGGACATGGATATATCCCTAGAAAAACTGGAGGCTTTTCTTTCCTTTTTTTTTATCATCGTGAAAGGGGAGAAGAGAGGGGAAATGAAAGGCAACTATGATGCACCAACCATAACGGCAAACATGGTGGACGGTATTTACCGTACGAACCACACACTCCTGGACTGTGAAATATAGTATGCATCTATGTGTCTCTATCGAAACAGGTGTAGTGGATTCTTTCCATTTAAATTAATTCCACCACGCTTTGCTGAATGAGTGACTCAGCGTCTTCAAAATTTAGCAGAATTTGCTTTCCATAATAGATACTGACAGTGTTTCCGGTGATAGGAGAGACAAATACGTGGTTCATCAAACCTCTCACCTCCAGTTGCTGTGCGGAGGGTGGTCGCCACAGAAATGCTCGTAAATCGACAGGAATGGCAAAACTAGTCATGTATTCCACCATCAAGTTATTGTACTCAAGGAGGTAGGTAGACTCCGCTGAGGAAAGGTGTTTCCGTACCGTATTATCCTGTGCAGTCCACCAAGCATTCGTGATCTGCCCCTGCCGCCACAGCAGGTAAGCCATCACAGACCGCTTGTCACGTAGACATTTGGATCTGTAGAAGTGAACAGAACTAGCGTAGTACGGCTGGGTCGTGTCAGCAAATGGGTTGTTTTCTATAGAACGCATAACGTCGAAAGAATCTGTTAACTCGGCAACAACGTCTCGGACTTTCTTCTCATCTAATGCATTCAAAGTGTTGCCACTGGCAATGAGTGCCTTCATTTCGCTAATGAGCTCTATAGACCCGTCGACCTTTCCAACATCCATTTTCCCTTTTGTTGATTACCTTTTACGTATTATACTTGTCACCAAAAAAAAAAAAAAAAAAATGACGAGGGAGTGGGAGAAACGTAGGAGATTGTGGGTGAAGTTAAAGAAGCAATTTCGCATTTGGCTTTTCATCTTCTGCGCTATCTTCTCTCTATCGAATCAGTTGAACTTTGTCGGCAAAATCAATAAGAAAGAAAAAAAAGGAAAATCACTTGAGCTCAATGGCGCAATAAATAAATATATTTCTTTTTTTTTTTTTTTTGAACAGGAAAGAATTGAGGAACAATTCTTTATCGGACAGACTTGGGCTTGGAGGAGTGACTTGGGGTATCCTTGTCGTTCTTATTTCCAGCCCTCTCGTGGTGGCCTTCCTCGTACTCACGAGCGCGCTCTTCAGCCTTGTCACGGGGAGGAACGTGGTCACTGTCGTGCTTGGGGGGCATTTTAATTTTTTGTTGTTGTTGTTTTTCGAAAAAGTCGGTAGAATCTAACATTAAAAGAAAAAAAAAAAAGAGGGGGATCGCGCGGATAAAAAAGAAACGTTGAGCGGAGCTTGATTAACATTCCAGCGCAAAATAACAGCACGAAAAACGTAAAAAAAAAAAAAAAAAATAACATAAATGACTTAGTTTTATTGTATGTGAAAAGGGATGCTGCACTTCAGCTCAACGGAGCGTCTCGAGGTACTTTTTCTTTTTGGGAGTTACGTGGCGTTCTTGTGTCGGGTCAAAACCTTCTGACGGGGAGGACGGAAGAGCCCACGGGGGTGTTGGCAGAAGATAATCTTCAGGTGTCATCGACGATAATGTTCCCCCTTCCACGTGTGCGTCAAACTTATCATAATTTATCCATGTATGAACAATACCGCCAATGATAAATCTTTTGTGCGCTAAAAGTACGCACCCTGAGTGTTCGTGGACACTGGCAACAGAATAGGTTTCCCCGTCCAGTATTACTTTACACAGCCTTTCCGCGTATGCTTTCATGTCCTCCCACTTTGGGACGTTCTTTATCCCCAGTACAGACCGAGCGCTGGCTGAAAAGGCGGGTGTTAGCCGCTTTATTTCAACAAAGTTGGGCTGACCTCGATCAAAAATATCCTTGTACTCCGGCAGATTTTCTTCACCCATGTTAAACCCTTCGATCATCGTCAATCGGAAAACTGTTCTACACTTTTTTGTGCGCATTATATCCACGCTTAAGTTAAATCTTTCCCAATAATCAGGGAATATGGGCCGATCCAATGTTTTCATTGTTTTTCTGTTTGGGGCGTCAACGCTCAGATACAGCTGCGTGACGGGGTCCAGAGACCGAAGGGCTTCAGGGAACTGCCCGTTGTTGACCAAAAAAGAGGAAATCTTTTGTGTGTGCAGACAGCGAAGGAATTCGTTCACGTACGGGTACAAGATGGGCTCCCCAACGAGGGAGAGGGCGCAATGACGGGGGGTGAGGGCTTCTTCAAGGCGCGCCTCCGTTACACCAGGCATACCACTGACACCCTTGATAAGAGCTTTGTGCGTGGAGATCATTTCGCTCACAATATGCCCCGGCTCGTCCACCTGCCATCGCCAGGCCGTGGCGGTAGGATTGGTATTGTGTCGCCAGCAAAAGACGCAGTTGTTGGCGCAGGCTAAACTAGGTGTCGCCTCCATGCAACGATGCGACTCTATGCCGTACATTGTCCATTTGTAGCACCCGCCCCTCCCCCGTAGCATGGACTTTTGCCATCGGCACAGCTTTACCGCGCTGTGGGTTCCGACAAGAGAATACATGTTTTCTAACGACTCCTTTCTCTGAGGGGAGAGCATCGGTCGGCACAGCCCTTTAGCGAGGCCATCCATAGACAGAAAAGTAAAAAAACCTTGTTTTTTTTTTCTTGACACGGAGAGTTACAGTAGTGGTCAAAACAAGGAAGGCGACCACAGAAAGAGAATCCAAAGAAGAAGAAAGTAAAAGAATAGTACTATACTCCATCACGGTATCGCAACGAAAACGTATTTCATCCTGTAATAATAAAAGTAATAAAAATTGGTTTGGGAGGCATCTAAAGTCTTTTTTAAAAAAATCTAATCTAGTTTCGTTTTTATCGTTCAATAGGACGACATGCGAACCGCGTTTCGGTGGGCTGTCAATTTTTTTCCACGCTGCTGCTTCGGTTTTTCCACGAGTTCACCAAGCTGAGACCCGCTCAACCACCTATCGCGGTGGCCGCTGGCGCTTTCAAATGTGTGTTTCGGATGTGCAAGCATGTCTTCTCTGAAGGCCGTCACTCGCTCACCGGGAGTCATATTGCTGATGGTGAAGGCGTCCAAGCGATGGTGTGTGGATTTTTGAGGTGCTACGTAGGTGACCTCCCCGAATTTGTACGGAACCGGTGCCTCTTCTTTCCATGTGAGGGCCGTCTGTATCTCGGAGAGGCCGGTATCCGCGTTTTTCTTGCCTCGCTCCAGCATTCTTGCTTGTCTAATTGCCTCAAATTTAGAGTTGTCACATCCTTTCAAGTAGCTCTGTCGTACGGCCGTCATGGCTAGCGGTTCGCGAGAGTGGTGGAAAGGCAAGAACTCCGTTTCCCCGGCAAGGGCATTTTTTCTCTTTTCCCGCTCCTTCTCGACGCTTTTGAGAGTTTTCGCATGCTCAAATTGGTAAGGATTTCCCTTGAAGTCTGGTTTCGTCCGCTCAATGAGCCAGTGAAGCTTGGCTAGAGTTTTTTCTTGCTTATCGTCTTCCGCACTCATTTTGATTCTACTTGTATGTGTGTGTGTGTGTGTGTGTGTGTGTGTGGATTTGCGGCCTCGCAGTGCTTCTGATAAAAACAGCAGTAAAAATGGGTAAACAGGAGTAGGAGAGGAAGAAGGTGAATCGCAACTGTGTGGATAGGCAATTAGGCAAGCAAATCAACAACTCGCCCCAAATAGTCGTGTGTCATATATATATACAGCGTTCTCGATAAGGGAAGTATTCGACCTTTGCGGTGGCACACTACAATGACGCATATCTACCATCCACCCACTCGTCCTCTTTTATCCAGAAGTTGCTAACATTCGTCTGGGACAGAGTGTCAAAGTTCACGACAGAAAAGAACGGATGCCTTTTAATGTCGTCCATCGATATTCTCTCGTCAGGAGATTTTGCTAATAGTCGTACAATTAAATCTTTTGCATTTTGGTCGAGATCCGGCGGATACTCGGGCTCCTGTTCCAAAATAACCTTTATCAAGTTATACTGGGTGGACGCCTCAAAAGGCCTCTTACCAACCAGCATGTGATACATCACACAACCACAACCCCAATAGTCTGACGCGCAGCACGTGTAGTTATCTCTAAACAGTTCAGGTGACATGTAATACGTCGTTCCGCAAAATGTTTGAGCCCTCCCCTGCCCGCTTTCCTCGTCCGCCGGTTTGTCATGAACCGAATCTGTCACCACGGCGGTGCCAAAGTCGATTAGCTTGAGGTGAAAATCTTTCATCAGCATAATGTTCTCCGGTTTGATATCTCGGTGTATGATGGTTGGGCTCTTGGACCCTGCGGGAACTCTCTTCTTCCCCGAGTGAAGGTAGAACAAGGCCGAGAACAGCTCCGCTATCGCAAACCTGGTGGCCTCGAGCGGTATCTTGCCCAAATCTCTTATATAGTCAAGCAGCTCGCCGCCGTCGCACAGCTCCGTGACGTAGACGAGGTCTTCAGAGGTTCTCATGGATTGGAAAAAACGGACGATATTTGGGTGGTCGCACATAACAAGCATGCGGGACTCTCTCTTGGCAACTTCCGCCATACGGGTGCGCTCTTCCGGAGGGGCATTCAGGATGCTGGTCATGGAAATCAACTTCATTGCAAACCGTTTTCCCGTTGGCTTGTAAAGACCTGTCACCACCTTGCTGAATGCGCCGGTTCCTAAATGACGTTCGTACTCAAAATCCTGCGGATCCATTTTACCTGAATTGGCCATTGCAAAAAATTTGGGTTGTCTCTTTTACTGATTATTTATAATACGCTAATGCTGGAAAAACAATGGAAGACAAACATAGTGTCGGAAGGGAGAAAAGAAAGTACATTACTCATTTACAGACACGCCCACCCGCCGTAGTCCGGCTCGCATTCATCGTTTTTTTTTTTTTTTTTTGATGATATTTTTGTTGTTGTTGTTTTTCACTATGCGAAATCTATGTCTATAAGCATTAAAAGATCACGGTGATCATATTCTGAAAACAAAACCTTGAAATAAATAAAAACTCTATACTTAATCGGAGGACCTCCCACCGTTTTTTTTTTTTTTTGTGTGTGTGCATCACCCGCTATCTTCCTCAACATCCTCCTCCTCTTCCACTTGCTTTTCGTCACCTCCAACTTCGGCTAGCATTCTCGACTCCCATTCTTCAATAACAGTCTTATCTCGTCTTTCTACTCCCACGCGGCCACTTCGTTTAGCTTTCGCTGCTATCACTTTGAAAAGGTCAAAAATTTCTGGATCCCTCAGCCAGAGCCGATACTGCTGATAACAGGTTTCCGATGTGATGCGCTTCACGAGCCGCTCGGAACCATAGCTCAGTTCACTTAAGCAAAAGGCGATGTTTCGCGCAAGGGCCAGTCGCTTTTTGCTCTTCTCCGAGTAGGCCTCGAAACGCTGGCACAGCCTCTCGACAAGAGACTCAATGGGCTTATCTCCCTCGACCTTCTCCAGTAACGTTCGCAGCGCCAACTGAAATTTGTCGGCGGGCATTACATTGCTCAACTGGGTGACAAGGGGCGGAATTAAATTTCCGGTCTTTTCTTTTTCCTTGATGGCCAGATTCTGGACAAACGTTTCTGCATTTTTCGCGATTGTCGGATCGGGGTCGGCGACGAGCTTGACAATGGTGTAAAGGTGGTCACGTATGCGAAGCATTTCGCCCAACACGAGATGAGAGCACACCTGAATAGTCACGGCCCGCACTCTAATATCGTCGTCCACAAGAAGTTTAAAGAAACCGGTGGTGGGCTCTTTCAAATACGGTCCGAGCAAATTTGGATGGACACACGCCAAATCGCCAAGCGCCACAACAATGTTGGTTTTAACTACCCACATTTCATGTTTGTTAGCCACTATGGTGAACAATAAATTTAAATTCCGAGAGCAAAACTCCTCGCTTACAATCATCAAATTGCAAAGGCACATGACAGCGCAAATGCGCTCAAAAGGGGTTTCCTCGTTGCGGGGTGGTTTCTGCTTGCACGCAGAAACGACGCCTGGGGCATGCTCGCTCCAAATTGAATTGGAAAGTATTGCCGCCTTTCTCTTCTGCGCAAGCTCCTGTATCGCATGCCTCTTACACTCGTGTGAGCCAAATCCTAATTCTTTATTCATCGAATCCGATTCATTCTCGCCGGCCGCCGGCTTCGAATTGGTTTCCTCCATCGCCTTCAGCTGAAGACGCTCAGCGGTTTCTATAGAGACAAGTTGTTTTAACGCGGTCAGTCCCAACACGTAAAAGAGCTGTGCTTTTGCGAAAGCATCTTCCTGGTGCTGACGGTCCACACGAAGAGACAGACACTGCAGCACGTAGGTGAAGAGCAAAACCGGTACTTCGCACAAGTGGTGTAACGCATTTATGGCGGAATTCGCCAAGGCCATCCACGATCCCATCGCGGTGGTTGACCGACACAAATGTTTAATTAATAATTTTAGAGTAGGATGGTCCGCCGGGTTTACCGTCGCCGAAATTGGCACAAAATCGGGGTCGAACGATTCGTGCTCCAACGCCTGAAATGCATAGGAAATTACGGTATTATCCTTCGCCGCCTCGGAAGAGATAAACTCGAGAATGCTGGACCGCCTGGAGCGTACGTCTTTCCCAAAAAAATTTGCTTAATATGCTGTAAATGTGCATCGCTGTCCGGCGATCAGCAACAGAGGCTTCGTTGTCCAAGGAACCTTCCGCAATACCCCAGACGGCGTCCAGAAAAAAACTGGAAATGTGCCTCGAATAGGCTGGGTTGGACTTTAACAGCAAAAAAATTCTTTCTACCGCGCTCAGCTCACCCTCCGAAGCCTTCGATAAAATTGAAATTAATTTTTGGGCACATATCATGGCGCGTGTGGCAGCCGAAGCGGACAGACGACTGACAGAGTTAAACACCACCTCAATAAATGCGTCTCGAACGGCGAGTTGAATTTTTATTTCGCCCTGGAACACCAGTACAAGTACGTGGAGAAACGCATCTTCTCCTCCCTCAACGTGATGTTCGGCGCACGTCACGATTAACTTGATTGACTCGATCACGTCCCGCTCAGTTTTACTCTCCAGAAGTTCGATTGAATAGCCTAGACCAACTTTTATCAGGTTAATAAATTTCAGTGTATTCTCGTAAAAAATGTATTTATTCACCGCTGTAATTTCACTGTCTGTCAAACTTGGAGGGGTATTCTCCGCACTTCTATCTTCCGACACGAGCCCCTCATCCACAATGTCTAAATCTCCTTTAATATCCTCCTTTGGCGTAAATTGATTTCTTTGGTGCAAAAGCGCATTTTCTAATTTTTCAGTATCTTGGAATATTTTTACGCACTCGTCGCGCGACTCAGAAAATTTTTCCCGAATAAGTGTGGAATTAAGAACTTGGCCAAACCAATTTTTCTGCGCAATAACACTGATACAGGCAAGTGCGGAGTCGCGCACGAGATAATTTTTATCTTCTAACCGTCCGACGACGGCCTCTGTGACAGCGGTGTAGTACCTTTTCGGAACAGCTTTAATTTCGACCAACTTCTCCCACATGTGTAAAACATGGTTGCGAACGAATGGATTTATGTCCATTATTCGGAAGAATAGCTCATTTAAATAGGAGTCCCTCACCGACTCGTCAACGGTCGACGTGTGCCCGGAGTATTTTTGCACAATGATTTCTGTGACACAGGTTAAAATTGCCTTACGAATGTCATAGTTTTCACTTTGAAGCGCAGGCAAAATGGTGTCCTGCATTTTTACCGCGGCGCTCACGCAACGCTTCGCAACTTCTGTGAAAAATAGGGAGATATTTTTACTGGCTACGTTGTCGCCCGGGGCGTCGTTTACCGCCGCGTTTGCCATTGCAGAAAAAAGGGCCTGTAGCAATTTTTCAGAATGATCTGAAACGCTTTCCTCGTGCTCAATATCCGCCACGAGCTTCGCGAGAAACAACGCGGTACAATCATTTTTCAGCGCCAGTTCCACCAGAGGTGACACGAGATCCAATGGGTCGATGGAATCATTCTTCTGGAGCAGCGCTCCAGCCACACGAGTCAACAAAAGAGATAGTCCACTCGCGATAGACTGGGAGTCTTCGCCGGTGTTTGCCTTCTGCGTAATCATGTGGAGCGACATTTTAAAAATTAAATTGAGCAAACCGTGTTCGAGGGAGTGACCCGGCCAGAGAGAAATTATTTCAGGAGAACTAAGTTCAAGTAACGCATTAGTGCCAACTCTCTTCCGTCCATCGTCACGCCACTGTCGTCGTCCTCCAAACCGCGTTTCTCTCCGTTCTTTTTTCGGTTCGTACGTTGCGAGGCCGTCTCCCTTCTTCGTCATCCGATGGAGAAGCTGTTGACATGAGCACATTACAAATGACAAATGTGTACATTTTCAGAGTGGACCGAAGATGAACGTACAGTGCCCCATGATCCTCCACTCCTTCTTTTTGGCGTTTTATGAATGCGACTCCGACTTGCAGCAGCTTTTTCATTTTCTCCCCAATTTCATGACAGATTTTGTGCCGCGCCGCGCGCGTCACTTCGGCACTTTTTTTTTTGTCCTGGATCGCTTTAATATACGAAAATAAAGGATAGAACAGTTCGGGCTTTGTGAACAGTGCCGTCGGCGATTTTTCCCTTATCAGGGCATCGAAAAGTCTGCCGAGATCGTCCAGTTGTTGGTGCGGCGGAATGTCAAAGTCGCAGGATACGTCAATGTGGTAGTGCTCTTTATTTTGTTTCGCCTCATTGTCCAAGTCAGACGGGTGCGTGGGAACAAAAAACTCTAGTAATCCGTCCATCACACAATTAATATATGAACCGCAGTGCCACGACTAAAAAAAAAAATAATAATAATAATCGTCTATAAAATCTATTGGTTTATATTACCTACTGTTCTCTTCTTTGGCGAAAAAAGAAACCTTTTCCTTTAACGGAAAAAAAAAAAAAAAAAGAATGGGGAAAGACACATGAGAAGATTAATTGCCGAAAAAAACAGAAACTGACAAACGCAGAGTCCGCCACGCAACGGGGAGAGACCATTATGACAAAACTAAATGGCCCGTAATTTTTTTTTTTTTTTTACTTGCTTGTTTTTTCTAGGGCCCGCGGGCTTCGCGGCCCGTGTCCGGGGGGGTGGCGTGGTTTTTTGCGCTCGCGCGGACGCGAGGGTTTGGGGGGGCTTCCCCCCGCCGGCAAATGGCGCCGGGGGTTCGTCCGCCCGGCCCTGCGCCCTTTGCCGCGCTGCGCAACCCCGGCGCGCCGGTGGGGCCGCGGCCTATTTTTGCAACGCGCTGCGGCGGGGGCCGTTTTCGGGGCCCGGCGCAAGCCATCCCCCCCGGCACCGCCCCGCAAACCGCCACCGGGCCCACCCCCCTGATCGAAGCGTTCCCAAACCGCCCGCGCCCCAAGAGCGCGCCCGACACACACGGAAGCGTTTTCCCCCTTTTGTGGTTAGCTGTTTTATTTTGTTTTGTTTGCTTTTTACGCAGCCATCTGTTTCCCATTCCAGTCAAACGGTCAACACAAAAAAAATTTTTTTTTTTTTATAGGGTCGATGACATTTCCGGAGGTAGAAATTCCTGTAACCACCAGGCTGTACTGTATTTGTTAGTATGGTTGCCGACGGATATCTTATTTCTTGTGTTAACCCCTGTACTACTTCTCACCTTTCCCCCACTTACACAAGAGCGTTATTAGCATTAGAGTATTACTATTATTCTTTTTTAGCTTCCTTCGCACACCATGTATTATTTTCTCTTTTTAAAACTGTCCTTGCTGACGTTTCTCGTCCTTTCGCTCTGTTGTGAAAGCGTAAATTGGCTCAAGCTTTGTATTGGCTGTGAAAACTATGTGGAGTGTCTCCAGAATCAGAAGTGCGACAACTGCAAGGAGGGTTATGCAACTACAGCCTATATGACTGGAGACGATACATATTATGTATGTTCCAAGGTGGTTGACGAGGGCTGCTTCTTTACCGACGAATCGTCTGGGGAACCAAGGTGTCTCAAATGCTTTCAGTTCTATACGTTGAACCCCTTTACATACAAATGCATCCGATGCGAGCCGGAGAAATGCCTCTACTGTGACACGCCAAATCACTGCACTGCCTGCGAGAAGGGGCCTTGTACCGGTCAGCAACGGTACCGAATGTTCTGCCCCCATTCCGGGCTGCAAGGTTCCCGTGAACGGTTGGTGCGAAGGGTGCTTTGACGGCTATCAGTTGATTAACTTCGCGTCCTGTGTACCATGCCAAGTCGCCAACTGCAAACGGTGCTTCGGTGCCAATCAATGCGCCGAGTGCGTCAGCAACTCGTTTGTTCTTTCCACGGACCTCAACTGCATTACGCCTGTGCCGAACTGCGCCAAGGCCACCGGCAGCCGGGTGTGCGTGGAGTGCAGTCCTGGGTTCCAACTGACGGCGGAGGGCCAGTGCATGGAGTGCAGTGTACAGAACTGCAGGGAGTGCACCACTCCGTCGACTTGCTCGATCTGCGACGCTGGTTATATCCTGAGTTCGGGGAAGTGTATCACGTGCAATGTGGACCATTGCCTGAAGTGCAGCGACACCGATATATGCAAGGACTGCTCGGATGGTTACGGGCTTGTCGGGACGACCGGCAAATGCGGCCCATGTGCAGACTCCGATTGTTATCAGTGCGCCCTAGACGCGTCCGCGTGCACGCTTTTCCGTAAAGGGATCGAGGCGGCAAAAAAGCAGGAGAGCATCTCGTGGTGGGTGTGGCTGATTGTGGCAGTCGTAGTGACCGTTGCACTAGGCGTTGTGGCGTTCTTCTTGTTTTTGTACCTATCGCGAAAGCCGATTGCCCCCGTGACAGTGTATGAAGTCGATTGCTACGACAGCGATAAGGGTACAGAGGACGAAGCAGACAGTGTTGTGGCGGCGTTTCACAACCGTAGCTTCTTCGCCCGGCCTCCGCCAATTTACCTTGTCTACCACTACGTGCGACCCCGCGTAATCACCCAGGATACAGTGGAGATCCATGGCGACTTGGAGTCCGTATCCGGCGCTGATATCACCAGTAGTAGTGAAGCGGGAGAGTCAAAGAGTCAAACTAGCGATTGCGATATTAGTGAGCGGTAGGTGGGCTACTTTAATATATATATGTATATATAGAAAAATACGCATTTCCATTCGCTTTGAGGCGGGAACTGTGTTTATAAAGCATCAGCGGGCTGTCAAGTTTTGCAGTAGGCGTTTTTAGTATAAAAGTAGTGAATTTATTTTTTTAAAACGCTGTTTTACTTTTTTTTTTTTTTGTGTGTGTGTGTGTGTGTGAATGTTTTTTTTTTTTTGTGTTTTGCTATGAGCTTCAATTTTTGGTGTATTTACGGCGATGCTGGTGACGCTTACAGGTTTTCCGAAACCCTTGTTGTATTTCATTTTCATTTTATCATATCCGCCCTTCGCTTTTTTTTTTTTTTTCTTTAACAGTAAGGTAGCATGATCGACACGTCTTTGCTCCGTCGCGCTGTTTCCGGCAGCTTCCTTCTCTCGCGCGTGAGCCCTTCTCCCAAAACGACGGTTGCCGAGTACATTCAGAGACGATCTTTTTTCTGCACCATTCACTACGCAAACAATCGGAGGTGGGAGACTCTAATTTTGGAGAAAAGTACAGAAATCGGTCAGCTGGGCGCGAAGAAATGGTGGCGGGACTGCTTGGCGACGGGACAGCTTCGAATAGACCTTGAATATGGGTCCGGGTGCACAAATTCACTGAAGGAAGTCCGGTTAGTTGTGGCGTTCCTGAACTTTCTTGAGGCGCAGGCAGTAGACCACATACTTTGCCTGACGCTTCACAGTGTACCCTCTTTCACGCCTTTCATTCCCATACTTCGGCGCTCAACCGAGATCAGTGTGCTTTCAGGGGCAGAGTTGACCAGCATAGGAGCGCTGGCGGATCTTCCTCTTTTAAAAAAGATTCATTTAGAGAAGTGCAACATGTCGGACCTAGACCCGCTTAAAACGTGCGGTGCCTTGGAGAGTGTCACAGCGAGGGCCTGCAAAAGACTCCGGTCAATTTGTGGTCTCGGAAATCTGAAGCACCTAAAACAAGTTACCATTCGACACTGTGGTGTATCCCGCATTGACGCGTTGAGGGCCTGTCCGGTGTTGGAATCAGTCCGCTTGGAGTACTGCAACAGGCTAAAATCTGCTTCGGTTCTTGCTGAGCTCGACAAGCTCAACTTCGTGAGTATCCAATTCTGCGGCTCTGTTGACATTGGCGTCCTCCAAAACTGTAAAAAGTTGGCCAGTGTAAGTTTGGCCGGATACGAGTCCCTGACTTCCCTCGACGTGTTGAAAGGGTCTGTGCATCTAACGGAAGTATCCATTGAGCATTGCGGCATCATTGGCGTCGACGCATTAAAGTCGTGCCCAATGCTGGAGAAGGCGAATTTTGTGGGCTGCAATCGGTTGACCACACTGAATGGTTTAGAGGGCCTTCCGCGCTTAAAGCGTGTGACCGTCGTGCTGTGCGGCGCACTGTTCACCGTTGATAAAGTGGGAACATGCCCTCGGCTGGAGGAGCTCGCAATCAAGCAATGCTATTATGTCAGTTCGCTGGAGACGCTGAAGAGACTTCGACACTTGCGTAAAGTGGAGCTGGAGGGATGCAGGGTGACAAACGTGGACGCTTTGTCCAAGTGCCCTTCTCTGCGGTACGTCCGCTTGCGTGGCTGTCACCGAATCGGTTCTATGGATGCTTTGAAGAGAAATAGAAACATTAAGCTGAGCACAATGTAGATGTTTCTCGCCTCTTCTTCTTCTTCTTCTTCTTTTTTTTTTTTAATTCTTTTTTTAATGTCTCCGCCACTCCTCGCGGGAAGTGGCAAGCAGAGTTCTCCCCCCTTTTTTTTTTCACTTTTTTCTTTTCCTATTCCTTGGCGTCGCACTCAACTTTGACCAATCTGTTAAAACACTGCTTCTGTCAGTAAAAATTGTTCTTTTTCCTACTTTTTCTTCTGCCTATTCCCTGTTCAGCCATGTCTTTATTTCAAAACATTTCCGAATGCTCCGGCTACTTTAGAGAGCGCCCTCCCCTTGCTCTCGCGGGTGTCGGCTCCGACACCAGAGAGTGTGGCGAATTCCACGGCGGAGGGGTGCTCGGATGTGTCATCAGCGCTGACGATTCCGGTGTGCGGCGCGTGCTAGGCGTGAGTCCGTCAAATGTGGCGCATATAGAGCGTGCTCAGTGGTGGCTGACGAGGCGGAGGCGTTGCCCACTACATATTACCGTAGAGTTGAGCGGTACGGAATCGTTGAGTGTCATTATCGCACTGGAAAAGTTTTCACAAAAACTTTCCGAAAGCGAGGTGGAACACACGTTCGGGCTAACCGTGAAGGAAGCGGTCTCCCTTCTTCCTTTCGCCGTGCTTTTACAGCGTTCGGAGGAGATTCATCTGTCCGACTGCGTCTTGACCTCTTTGCGGGCGTTAGGGGGGCTTGAGTGGTTGAGAAAAGTGGAGTTGCGGAGGTGTAGCGGCGCCTTCAACCTTGGCCCTCTTGCGGCCTGCCCTAATCTAGCAAGTGTAGTGGTCTCGTTTTGCTCCGGGGTGACCTCAGCGGAGGCGTTGGGCAGTCTTCGAAATCTCCGGGGTGTCGTGCTGGAGGGCTGTCGTATCACAACGGTTGATTTTCTAAAACATTGCGTCGTGCTGGAGTCCGTGGACGTCAATAGCTGCAAGCAGCTGAGATCGCTCGACGGCCTCGCCGGGCTGCGGTGGCTCAAAGCGGTAGATGCCAGGGATACCAATATTGCCGACATTCTAGCCCTATGTGGTTGTGTGTCGCTGGAGACATTGGACGTCAGTCACTGCGAAAAGCTCACGTCGTTGGACGGTCTCACTGGGCTACCGAAGCTGGAAGCCGTGAATGCCACTTCCAGTGCGGTGGAGAACATTCGAGGTCTTACTGGATGCGTGGCGTTGGAGACAGTGAACGTAAATTATTGTGAGAGGTTAACTTCCCTCGACGGGACGACCAGGTTGCAGAGGCTGAAAACAGTGGGTGCGAGAGGTACGGAGATTAGCAATATCGAGACCCTAACCGGATGCATGGCACTGGAGTCGGTGGACGTCCGTGATTGTAGGAGGTTAGTCTCTCTCAATGGGTTGTTCGCGTTACCAAAGCTCGAGACACTGAAGGCGGGTAATACCGCTGGTTTCGGTGACGCAGAGGACTGGACAGGTTTTTGATGCGTTCTGGCCCCCCGCGACGACCGGTACCTGCGTTGTATAAAGGTGTACACTGCGCCTCTTCAAGGAGGTGACAGGATATCTTCACCCTCCGATACGGTCCGTCGTGCAAGTACAAAATTTTCACTTTTAGACTTTTTCCTTTTCCCAGTTTCTATCAATGAGTTTTCGCCGCAAAGAAAAACTCGCTGTTCGCTTTCACAAATTTTGGTTTCGGCTGTCGGCAGTTTGTTACCCCTTTCGGACGCAACTTGCTTGCGCCACAGGGCATGCCCGTTCCTTGCCTAGGTCGTTTGTCGTTTGTGTTTGCTTTTTTTCTTTTTCTTTCTTACTTTTCTGACTTCACTTCACCGAGTTTCGTTCCCCCACGTGACGCCATCTTTTTTTATTATTATTGATTGTTATGCAGAAATCAAGAACACTCCGTAAGCTTTCACGAATTTCACTCCACTCCCTGCATCTGTTTTTTTTTTTTTTTTTTAGTGTTTTTTTTTTTTTTTTTTACTTTTGCCTTCATTCTCGATACACAGACTACCCATGTTTGCGCTTCAACATCTCTCCGACTATATGGACTACTTTGACGGGTCACCACCACTTGCCCTCTCGGCTGTCAATTCTCACGGCAGAGAGTGTGGTGAGCGTCACAAACAGGGAATTTTCGGATGTACGGTTGCCACTGAAGATTATGAAACGCGTCGCGTAATACAGATGGGTTCGTCGGATATAGGGCGGGTGGAGCGTGCTCAGTGGTGGTTGGAG
This sequence comes from Angomonas deanei, assembly GCA_903995115.1. NCBI lineage: Eukaryota > Euglenozoa > Kinetoplastea > Trypanosomatida > Trypanosomatidae > Angomonas > Angomonas deanei. The sequence continues at coordinate 484,832 of LR877167.1, forward strand.
AGGCAACATGGTTATCCACTGCGTATCGTCATCCAATTCAAAGGTGTAGAATCATTGGGTGATATTGCCGGGTGGGTTGACTTTGCACATTCACTTTCCGACAGCGAGGTGGAACACACGTTTGGGCTGAACGTCAGGGAAACGGAATCTCTTTTGCCCTTCGCCGGGCTTTTGCGAAGGACGGTGGATGTTTCTCTGAATGATTGCCATTTAGCATCTTTCCAACCGTTGGATGGACTTGAGGGGCTGAAAAAAGTGGAATTTCGGCACTGCCGCGGCATCTCTGGTATCGACTTTCTTGCGGCCTGCCCTAATCTAACACGTGTAACGGTCTCGTTTTGCCCCGGGGTGACTTCGGTGGAGGCATTAGGCAGTCTTCGACATCTGAGGGAGGTGTCATTGGTAGACTCTGATATCACAACGGTTGACTTTCTAAAGCACTGCTCTGTGTTAGAGTCCGTGGACGTCAATAGCTGCAAGCAGCTGGGCTCGCTTGACGGTATCTCTGGGTTGCGGTTCCTCAAAACGGTGGATGCGGGAGGAACTGATATTGCGGACATTCGGGCACTAATTAGTTGCGAGTCGCTGGAGACATTGAACGTTAGTCACTGCGAAAAGTTGACTTCGTTGGAAATTCTCGCTGGGTTAGAGTCGCTGAAGACCTTGAGTGCCGGAGACACTGGTGTTGCGGACATCAGCGCTTTAAGGATGCGTGGTGTTGGAGTCGGTGAACGTCCAGAATTGTGTAAGGTTAGTTTCGATTGACGGACTATTTGGGTTGAAGCGGCTGAAAACTGTGAACCTCAGCGGTACCACTATTACTGACATTCGACCCCTAGGTGGCTGTGCTGCGCTAGAATCCATCGAGTTTAACTATTGTCAAGCATTGCAGTCGCTCGATGGACTGTCAGGATTGGCAAACTTAAAAGAAGTGAGGGCCTTTCGCAGTGGAGTGGAGAATATTCGGGCTCTGGCCGGATGTTCGGCGTTGGAGTTGATTGAGATAAGTCACTGTGAGAGGTTAACGAGTCTCGAGGGCCTGGCAGGATTGCCGAAGCTGAAAAAGGTTCGTGCTGGAGGTACTGGCATTACTGACCTTCGGGCGCTGAGCGGATGTGCGGCCCTGGAGGAAATCAGCGTCATTCACGCCAAAAAGTTGACCTGTCTTGATGGCCTCTCTGGGCTGCAGAATTTAAGATACGTCAATGCCTATGATAGTGCCATTGAGAATATTCAATCTTTAGCTGGATGCGATGCGCTACAAGAAGTGAATGTAATTGAGTGTCAAAATTTGTCTTCACTTGATGGTCTATCGGGGCTAAAAGGCCTCAGGTTTGTGGATGCCAACAGGAGTGGGGTGAAGAGCATTCAAGGTCTAGCCGGATGCGTTGCGCTTGAGGTAGTGGACGTTAGTTGCTGTAAAAAGTTGGTTTCACTCGACGGACTACTAGGATTGCCAAGACTGAACGTTGTGAACGCACAGAGAACCGATATTACTGACATTCGAGCCTTAAGTAGTTGTGCTGCACTCGAAGCGGTACACTTGAGTTTTTGTGAAGGATTGCAGTCGCTCGATGGACTGTCTGGCTTACCAAACCTAAAATACGTCTATGCCGACGATAGTGCAGTGGAGAACATCCGTGGACTCACTGGTTGCGTGGCATTGGAGTGGGTTACTGTTAGTAACTGCAAAAATTTACCGAGTCTTGAGGGTTTATCGGGCTTGCGGCGCCTGAAAACTGTGGTTGCACGTGATAGCGGAATTGAAAATGTTCGGGGTCTAACCGGTTGTGTGGCGCTTGAAACAGTAGACGTGGGAGGCTGTGGGAAGTTGGCCAGTCTCGAGGGCTTGTCCTGGTTGCCGGTGCTCGCGGCAGTGGACGCCAGCGGAACTTGTGTTCCTCCTGATGAACGACTGGAGGGCTGCCCCGCGCTCCGGTCGATCACATTCTAGGGTTTTTTGTTTGTGGTGCAGGGTGTACCACCATTTTGCTCGAAGGATCACTGCCTCTACATTCTCTCCGGCCTCTACATCCCCAAGGTGGATTAACCGCGGTCCGAACCAACTGGTTCCCATATGGTGGATCGTCGGATGCTACCCAGACGACGGAGCAACGCGCATGCTGCTCGTGATCCCGCGTGCCTGGTGGGCTTGTATGCTGTTCGCTTATTTCATTAATACTGTTTTGAAAAGAGTACTCTATTCAGTGATGTCTTCGGCGTTCGTTTTCTTTCGCTTGCGATACTTGCGTCTCCAAAGAAAAAATAACAACAACTAAATCTTCCCCTTCTCAAACTTTGTATCTTCTATGTAGTTCCAAGCTTTTCTCCCTCTCTTTATCCAGTTACCAAAACTCCCTATTGAGGTGTTTTCTTACAGCGGCTTACACCTTTATGAAGAAAACAGGGTACACGCCACAGTGCTCTCCCCGATTCTACGCGACGACTGGTTGTTTCGGTGAATACGTGAGAGGGGAGTACCGAAATGCCAATTTTGGTTGCTGTGTCGTCACAAACTGTGAGGATGAGCTGGATTTACTCTATAAATCAGGAGACTATATAGATGACTGGGGCGCCGAGATGACTGAAATCGATAAGTGGATCCAGGGTAAATATATGCGAACGATGCACACGCTGTCTATCGGCGGCGAGAGTGGCTCTGGTAAGACACGGGCGGCGCTCCATGGTGCTAACTTTTGCTCGTGGGCCAGAAATGGGCGGAAGCGCGAGGACATTCTGACGGTTTATATAAAAGTGAGCCGTGAAAGCACCAATACCTGGAATTCGGACGTGGAAGACAAAGACGTATTCACTAGAAAGGCCGTACGAATCATGCAAGAGATGTGGGACAAAAATGAGGAATACAAACGTTTATTCCCCGAGTGCAAATCCCACGCATTTTTGGAGGAGTGCATTAAGAGTTCCGCCGTTGAGAGGAATGACCTACGACGCCTCCGAGCCGTACTGTGCCACGACTGGTTGTGCAGGGTTATTAAAAAGGCAACTCAATTTCAGGGTTGGTTGGGTTCTAACAATCCGTTTAAGGTCGCATTTATTGTGTTGGATGAGGTGGAGTCGTGCCCTTGGCTATACAACGCTGTCAATGGTAATTCGACCGACAGTGATTATATTTCAAAATTTTTCACCCACTATTCTTCTTTGCTGAAGAGTATCGTTTTATCTGTGTGAGTACGGCGACCGAACCCATCTTTAGAACTTTCTGCGGTAGTTCAGGTATATTTAATCCCGTAATAATGAAGTCGTCTTCCGGACTATACGAACAGTTGGTAGGTAAATCCTACCTTTCGGACAAAAGGACCGCGCTTCGATCCTTCACAAGAAATGAATGTTTTGCGAAAATCATCCAAAACAGATACTGTGCCAAGGCGGCGGTAAATGCACTGCTAATCCTATACAGAAATGACTCACCAGTGGCCTGCGCTGCGGCTGCCATGTGTCATAGTCTTACGAAAGAAGAAGAGCAGGCGCTTTGTAATCTCAGCGATGAGGAGAGCGTCTATGCCGCGGCGGGATTTTTGGTGTGTTTTGTCTCCTCTCAGTACAACGAGGCAAAGGGCTTAAACCCCAATGAAGCCAAGGAAATGGTGGCGAAGGGTATCCGCGCCTTTCTCTGTTGTGAAGACAACGACCTCGAGATGGTGTTTTCTGGCTTTCCGCGTGACCCTTTACAATTGGGCCTTTTTACTCGATCAAAGACACAGTGGCAGCGCGACCGTCAGACTGTGGAAATTTCGGTTTCCGCCGCTCAGCAGGTCATGGCCGCATCTGGCTATGGTAGCCAGGGCCTTTCGATGACAACCATTACCGATAATCCCTTTGGGGTGTTTTCCGCCGCTGTGTTTTCATTATTTTTGAGTGGCTACTCCACCAATTGCTTCAAGAGAGAAGATGGAAAAACGATTGTGCTATCGTCCGACGCAAAGCTTTCGACGTTCCTGAATTCCGTCAGTGCTACAAAAGTGAAGTGTGCTTACACAAATCTATTGAAGCACAAGAGTGTCAGGGAGGTACTGTTCGCACCCCATCAAAAGGCAGAAAGCGGTTCATTGGCTTCTTATTGGAGTGCCCTGGCACAGTCTCTCGGGGGCGAAGATAACGGGCAAGCACTTGTGCTTGTCAATGGGCGTAAGGCGCCATGTGTGGATATCATCGCGAAAAGCGGTGACATTCTTTTTCTCATTCATTGCGAGGGCGACACTGCGGCAACAAAAATGAACGTATCAGCGGCTCTGGAAAAGATGGGGTTCTCCAGCAGTGACAATCCCGAAGTGGATGCTTTTGTCCAATCACTTGATATGAGTGGACCGAACCTGGTTCAGCAAGTGGAGCATTTTGCATCCAAAAGGTCCCAGCGGAAAAGGAAGCGCTCGACGACTGCGTCTGGTACAGTGGCAGGGTCTTTGCCCCTGCTCCGCGGGAAACTGCTAACACGTCTGTTGATGAAGGAGTTAGGGTGCAGCATTGCCGTTCCTGTGCTGATGTTCACTGAACCACACTGTGCGGATAAAAAGAGAGAATGGGTAAAACAGGTCGAAAAACTTTCTTTCCAGAGTTTTGGATGGAGTGACCCCCCCGCGCTCCTGTTTGTCGGAGGTGGCGTTAAAAGGTCTGCGGATATTTCTGTCTAGGTTTTGTTTTTTTGGCTTATTTCTTTTTAATAGCTGCTGTATTGCCTCTTTGACTTTCAGAGAAAAGTCATTGGGGCTGTACGGATTGGCGTATCCTTTGACACCGAAGCACGACGATTCCCCATCGTGAGTACGCACTCTCACAAGTTTTTGTAGCAAATGATTACCCTCCTCCCTCCTGTTTTAGTTGTATCTTTAGTACTTCGTGTTTTTTTTTTTCGCTATTTATGTTTCCATGACAGAATATTTCGCAATACTCGGACTATTTTAGGGAGTCGCCCCCTCTAGCTCTCGCGGCGGTCAGGAGTGTGAAGAGGATCACAATAAAGGTGTACTTGGCCGTAACATTACTTCTGACAACTGTGAGTGGTGGCTGGAGAGACAGCGTGATTACCCGTCGCAAATTGTCGTCGAGTTCAGTGGCACCAAATCGCCGAAGGAAATTCCCAAATGGGAAAAATTGTCCAGACGGCTTTCCGACGGTAAGATTGAGCATACATTTGACTTGCACATTGAGGACGTTGAATCTCTTCTCCCTTTCGCTTTCCCGTTAAAGCAGTCGGTAGTGGTTATTTTAAATGAGTGTGCCTTGAACACTCTAGAGGCACTGGCAGGACTCGAGCTGCTGAGAACAGTGCAATTGTCATATTGTTGTGGTGCTTTTACTCTTGATCCCCTGCTGACCTGTCCAAAATTGACTAGAGTAGCTGTCATCGATTGTCCCGGGGTGAGTTCGCTCGAGGTCTTGGGGGGCTTCGGAATATGAAAGAGATATCTGTGGCAGACCGTGCTATCACGAGTCTTGATTTCCTAAATAACTGCGCCTTGCTCGAGTATGTGAATGTAAGTGATTGTGAGAGTCTTATCTCGTTTGCAGGTCTCTCCGGGCTACGAAACCTGAAGCGTGTGGACGCCAGTTCCAGCGGAGTACACAGTATTGAACTTCTATCTGGGTGTGTGTCGCTCAAGTATGTGGACGTGAGTGGTTGTGAGAATCTTGCTTCTATCATTGCCCTTTCTGGGCTGCCAAACCTAAGGGAGGTAAGGGTCAAAGGAAGCGGGGTTAACCCGGGTGAGACAGTTCATTCATTACTACAAAGCTAGAGGTGTTAGAGAGGCCTGGAGCGGCTTCCAGTTCAGTCTGTACAGAGAGGATGTTTACCAGTTTTTAAATCTGTCTTTGGACACTAATTTTTCTTTAGTACCGAACGTGAGAGTATTGTGGTACTAAGGATAGGAAATCACCAGTACTCCGCCTTTACATACCCACGCTATTCTGGCCTTACTTGGTGCAAGAACATGTGAAGCGTTACTCCCACTCGACGTTCTGTCGTGATTGCGGAGATCTAGTAGGACGAAACGTGCGTGTCGTTTGTATTTCACACGAATGGGAATCGATTCCACCTTTGTGAGTGGGAGGGATACTAAAAAAGCCATCCATCCCAAAACAAAGTTGATCATTAGGGTGACGTCGACAACTCCCAATCTCCTTGGTCCTGGTGTGGGATAAGTCGTTTAAAGCGTACACTGTACGGCCCCTTGACGATAGTACGGATATCACCGTTATCCAGACGACCAAGGATGTGGGATGACAGAAAGAGTGTGACGACTCCGGTTTTAGTGGCGCTGTAGGAGGTGGGCGCTGCCAGCCTTGTCGGCGGGACACTTTTAGAGATGAACGTCACTGGAGGTACCTTTCAGATCTTTTCATCTGTTGTATTTTCACTATATTTGAGCAGTTAATCTACACATTGTCTCTTGAGAGGGGATAACAATATCGATCAGCGAAAAAGTTTTGATGCTCAGCAAGACCGTCAAGCCGAGCGAGAATGAGCTTATAGGCGTCTATATGAATACTTATCTGAAAGTGACGCCGTGAACTCCTTGGAAAAGAACCCCTATTTTAAGTGAAAGTTGGACAGAAAGAACTTCAAAGTGCCCTGTTTATAGGCGAGCAGTTTAAAAGATGTTTTGGGAGACTGAAAAAAAATATGGAAACGGTGCTGGAGGCCGGTGGAGGTAGGGTATCCAACCAGGACGCTCCACTGCCGAAGTGAAGCCCTTTAACGGACATACATATGCGAATCTTGGGATGCGACACCGCACTCCTTGTGCTCATCAGTAATAATGCGGATAACCCATCGGCATAGATGGGGCCACTAAGGAACAGGGGCACAGTCCGACCCTCCTACACGAAGTAGTTGACAGGGTTGATTTTCACAGATTCTATCCTCTGTGTTATTCTATTTACTACACACTTAACCAAGGATCACTCTGTAACGACCTTTCCCAAATTTCATTTTTATTCCCGCTAGAGGATAGAGAATGAGGGCGAGGCAGTACCTCCTCTCCTCTATCCGAATACCCATGTGGATTAAGTAAAATCCTTTTTTTTTGTTGGTAATAAAATTTGTTTTTTACAACGGACACATTAAAAAGGTAATCTCTCCCTCCATATCCCCCACCATGTCTAGAATACAGTTATTTCTTTTATTTAAAACAGTTGATCTAGTTAGTTGGCACAATATGCTTCGATGTAACGAGTTGTATGAATACGGTGCGTATTTCGAGTATGGCACACCTCTGGCCGTTGCCGCCATCAGCCCCTTTGCTAGGGAAAGAGCGGAGTCCTGTGGGCGCGGAACGCTCGGGTGTGTGACACGTATCGTTGACGGCGAGGCGTGGCGCGAGTTGCGTATCCGTGATGAGGAATGTGCGGCGCAATTAGAGTCGGTAGAGTGGTGGCTGACGCGTTCTCCTGTGGTGCCCCTGAAAGTATCTGTGGAACTAACGGATGACAAAAACTCTCAGAACACAGTCACTTTACTGGAGGGATTCTCTATTCGTCTGGAGAGGCAAGGGGTGCAATTCGTCTTTTGCGTGACGCTAAATGGGATCCACACACTCGAACCTTTTGGCACGCTGCTTTCACAAGCAGAAGAAGTTATTCTCCGTAGATGCAGTGATTTGACCTCTTTACAGGGTTTGGACGGACTGCGGTATCTAAAACGAGTGAAATGTTACGATTGTGGTATGAAAGACGTCAGCGCTATTAACTCATGTGCCCTGTTGAAGGATGTTACCCTTTCCTCTTGCGGTGGCTTGACGTCACTTGACGCGTTACGGGAGCTTCAATGTTTGAAAAGTGTGGATTTGTCGGGCTGCCCCGTCGCCACCCTGGATGCGCTCCGTACGTGCCCTTCGTTGGAGTGTGTCAGCTTTACCTCTTGCCCTTCCCTGACATCACTTGACGGGCTGCAAGGACTTCATCACTTGAAGAGCGTGACTGTATGGGACTGCCCTGTCTCCGGCCTGGATGCACTCCGTACGTGCCCTTCACTGGAGCATGTTGTTAGCTGCTCTTCCCATGCAACCTCTCTCCAACCGCTTGAAGGACTAAAATGTCTGAAGGAGGTGGACGTCAATGGCGACAACGTTGACGATATTGACGTACTTCATACCTGCACAGCATTGGAGACTCTACGAATTTCTGGTGCAGTTGACTGGACCAGTCTTGAGAGACTGCTTCCGCGCCTGAGGATACTCACAATTGACAGATGCGGTATTACAAACCTGAATGCACTCCACACCTGTGAGGCGCTCGAGGAGCTTCGCGTTTACTCCTGCTGGAACCTGACCTCCCTCGATGATTTCAGTGGACCTCCTAATTTGAAATGTATCGCTATTTCGAACTGCCCCATAACGAGCATTCATTCGCTAAACACATGTGTCTCCCTTCGAAGGGTGGAAGTCACTTCCTGCCCGCTCCTCCGTTCTCTGGATGGGCTAGGTGGGCTTCTAAATCTTGAAGAGGTGTATGCAAACGGAAGCGGTATCACCGACGTTTCTGCCATCGCCCAGTGTCCCGCTCTTCGGTACGTCGAAGTATGGGATTGCCCCCAACTTCAATCGGTGGATGTACTGTTGAAGAGGGGTGATGTGAAGGTGCATTACGATTAGCAGGGGACACGGCAGACACACAATTTCTCTCATTTTTCTTTTTTATTCCGGGTAGGTGGAATAACACGAGTGCGACACAGTACCCCCTTCTATTGCGTACTTGGGAAAATTGTAATCGTTTTTGTTTTAGTGACAATTTTTTTTTTCCTCAACTAGATTAGCGTATGCATGGTAAAGGCAAATCAGGCCCTCCGAACGCCTCCTTTTTCTTCTAGCAGAGTGGTTGTTGCTTTGTTATATAAACAGTTAGCATAATCTCCTTAAAAAAACAAAAATCGCTTCGATGTAACGAATTATATGGGTACGACGCGCATCTCTGTGGCGGTGTGCCTCTTTCCTTTGCCGCCGTCAGCCCCGTGAAGTATTTGGGTGCTTATGACAGTGGATGTAACTGGGTATGCGGGGAAGATTAGAAAGACATACACTACTATAGAAATCTTATTTTACTCGCCAGCCTGGAAGGGCTGCCAAACGTCAAGGGGGTGGATGCCATGGACAGTGGTGTTCCTGTTTTACAACTACTTGTTTTCACGAAGGAGGAAGAAACTCAGAAGCGTAACGTCTGTAATGTGATTATGTTCCTTCGCGTGCTGCGCTTTAATAGAAACACCGGAATTTATCGTAGAAAAGGTAAGCTTAGCTTCTTTTAGGGCACTTAAACACCTTGGACAGAGGAAACGTGTGGAGTGGTGCAGTTATGGTGGCGCCATTAGCGCGGATACGACCTGACCAATGCAATTACGTCACGGGTTTGCGACACGCTGTCTGCAGAGGCAGTGTGGGTGATTCAAAGGTCGAAGAGGGGTCGTGCTAGAAGACATTTATGCCAGTGCCCTTCATTTTGTGTTCGGCTGACTGAAGAGATTACGGGAGATAAATATCCATCGATGACCTCTCTTTTTCGAGAATACTCATTGCTTTGTTGGTACCTGAATGTGGAAAAGGTGAATTTTGGTCAAGCCTGAAAATTATCTCAAAGTGGGATCTCAGAGAACTGCCGTTCACTTGGGTCGAGCATATTTGAGAATAACGAATATTTGATACTGCTTGTTTGAAATATCTTTTAGTCACCTTTATATCTGTATTATCTGCAGTGGGTTGATAGTGCGTCACAGGAAGAGGATGACAGTTGGAATTCCAACTAGTGGTGGTCTCTTCCCGTGCCTTCTTGGGTTTTCTGTTTATTTTATTGCGTGAACAGAGAAACAATAGTGTAAGTTGCATATAGTGTATAAGTTAAATATGTCCTGCCTTTCTTCTCCACGTTTAGTAGTGTTTGTTTTCCTCTACTTTTTGTATTTCTTTAATTATGCTTCCATTCCAAAATATGTCTGACTACATGGACTATTTCGGTGAGTCTCCACCGCTTGCTCTCGTCGGTGTCAATTCTCACGCAAGGGTGTCCGGGGAACGCCACAAAAAGGGCGTACTTGGGTGGAAAATCACCAGTGGAGATTATGGAACCCGACGGGAATCAAACACGCATTCATTCGTTTCAGAAGGGTTGTGGCGTTCCAGGTGGTGGCTCACGAGTCAGAGTGAGTATCCGCCGCATGTTTGCCTCCGGTTCGATGGTGAGAGGGTGTTGGACGACATTTTCATTTTGGAGCAGTTCTCCCAAAAACTGTCCACTCACCACGTACAGCATACGTTTCACTTGGATATTAAAGATCGCAAATCGCTTCTGCCGTTTTCAGTTCTCCTACTTCGGACGGAGAGTATTTGTCTAGTCGATTCCTGGTCAGCGTCTTTACAATCATTGGAAAGACTTGAAGGGCTGAGATCGGTGAAAATGACAGGTTGCCATGGCGACTTTAATCTTGCTCCTCTTGGAAGTTGCAAGAACCTGACACATTTCTACATTCCTTATTGCAATGACCCAACCGGGCTGGAAGCGTTAGGGAGCCTTCGCAGTCTAAAAGTAGTAGATGTGAGAGGCCTTAATATTACGACCATCGTGTTTCTAAAGAACTGTGACAATCTGGAGACACTCTATGTGAGCGATTGTGAACAATTAAACTCACTCGACGGACTGTCGGGGTTGCAAAATCTCATTCGAGTGGAGGCGGTCAAAAGTGGAGTCACTAATATTCTTGGCCTAAGTGGTTGTGTGGCACTGAAGACACTAGATGTAAGCAACTGTAAACACCTAAGTTCCCTCAATGGCCTTTCAGGGTTGCGAAACCTCACTTATGTGACGGCGAAGGAGAGTGCATTTGAGAATATTGTTGCTTTAAGTGGTTGTGTATCTCTGAAGAAGGTTGATTTAGAATACTGCGAGAATCTAACGTCTCTTGATGTCCTTTCGGGGTTGCAAAAGTTATTAATTGTTAGTGCTAAATGGACGAAGATTACCCATGTTCTTGATTTAGCTGAATGCATTTCGCTTCGAGCAGTAGACGTAAGCGGCTGCAGTGAATTGACCTCCCTGGAGGGCTTGTCGGGGTTAAAAAACTTAAAGGAAGTATCTGCCCGGTGTACAAAGATTACTAGTGTTCGCGCGCTAACCGGGTGCGTGTCACTGCAGACGGTGCACGTAAGTTGTTGCCGAGAATTGACTTCCCTGGATGGATTATCGGGGTTATCAAAGCTCAGAAAGGTTGACGCTAGTCAAACGGGGATCAAAGACTTGGACAATCTAGCCGGTTGTATGGCACTGGAGGAAGTGGATGTGTCAAAATGCCGGAGTCTACGGTCTGTGAAAGGACTGTATGGGCTTCCAAAACTCAAAAGTGTGAATGCCAGAGGTACTTGTGTTTGGTGTAGTAACGTCCTAGACGAATGCCCGGGGCTAAAAAACGTTTTGTGTACTTAAGTAACGTTGTCGGATCTTAGTAGTGTTAGTAGGATATTGTTTGAAGTGATCGGTTTACCAACAGTCAAGTTTTAAAAGTAAAGGGTTGTGTGGAAAAGTGTCACTAGGACCAAAACGTGTGCGTCGCACTCCTGTCGGGAAGTGACTGTGCGCCACTTTATGTGAAGCATTCTAAGTTTGTTGAATTAACGTGCGTTAGGGTTTTAGGGGATTATAGTGTCTATTGGTGATTCTACATTTCGAGTGAGAATTGTAATAGTATATATGTGTGACTATTTAATGTAAGGTTGTTTTGACTTTTTTACCTTCCACTTTCCATTCTCTTCTTGACTAAGGTAATTAGTTTTATAGTATAATGCGTACTGGAGGCATTTCGAGGTTTGCATGTAGCGCCGCGCTGTTTATCGACGGCTATTTGGTGGGAATCTTTCATGATGTTGGGGCCGGTTCTGTCGGCTGCGGGGGGGTGGCCTCCTTCCTTTGCCTCTTTGGGCGTTGCTTGGTGGGCGTTGTGGTCGTTTGGGGTTTGGGTTAGAAAATTTAAGGTTTAAAATTAAAGTTAAAATTTAGAATTCAGGGATCCGGGCCTCGGATGGGAAGATGACGATCGGGCCATAGGAAAAATTTCTATGGGTGACCCTAGGATCATACCGGCCATGTTACCCCTCTGGGATGCTACTGTGGAAATTTTGGGATTTTCGCCAAGTCCGACTTTGAGCCACGGACAAGTAAGACTTAATCACCACTACTAGAGAGGAGAGTTGAGATGTGCAAAATAGGCGTTATGGAGTAGTCGCCGATGCATTTTGAACAGATTTGGATATTTGGTGATTTTGGATTTTGGTCGCCCAAGTGGCCAAAAAGTGTGCTGGTGACACCCGGTTTTGGACATGACCAAAAATGGGTCAAAATCGTGACGAAGGTGCGCTTTGGGACCCCAATAACCTTGAACAAATCGTATTCCTGAAAAGTAAGAATGTACACGTGCGCTAAAAGTGGTTTTCAGAATGCGTAGGTGTATTTTGAGAAAATACGGAAATTTGGTGTGTTCGGGTGGAGGTCGCCAAAGTGCCCGAACGTGCTCTGGAAAGGCTGATGATTTTGGACACTACACCAGAAGCGACTTTGGGACCAGTAGAAGTTTGAACAAACAGACCTCATCAGAAGCAAGAGTGTGTACGTTTTATACACTGGAATGGTATAAATGCACATCTTGGTTTTGGGTTGATGTGGACATTTGGTGTTGGCACACGAGTTTGCACAAAATGGAAAAAATCTTTTTCCTCGAAAATCGACCAAAAAGTTTCCCTATGCTTTTCTACGGGTAATCTTTGCTAGGGCGGGGGCTTCGAAGAAATCCCCTGTAGAAGGGGCCGGGATGACGAAAAGCTTATTCCATGGTGGGACTGCACCGTAAGGATGGTGACATTTGTGAAAATGGAAAAAAGGGGGGGTCACAGAGGGTATCCCGGGAAACGTACGGCCTGTATGGCTGTACTGACTACCGGATACTCGGGAGTGTTCCCCTGTACTGTACAGTGCAAATTACCCTACTTTCTCCTGTTTTTCACACCCCTGTCTAAGGTAAACACCCTACACACGTTTTTTAAAGGAATTTCCATGTCTACCAGTGCCAACGGCGCCCAGACAGACCCAGCAGAGCTGGTTCCACCGCCTGTTTCGCAGCTAAACTCCCCTCGGGGAAGCGAAAATGGCCGTGTGGACCCAGTCCAGCCTCCATCCAGTCCCCCAGCCGCCCCTGCCGCTGCTCCGACTGGTACGGCCACTATGAGCCTTCTGGAGCGCCTGGAGCGGGTACTGTCGGCCCCGGTGAAGGATGTCCCGCTCACGGAAGACTCCAAACTCGAAAGAGCCCTGCTCCAACGAATGGAAGAGTCCGAAGAGATGAAAAGACACCCCTACAAGGGCACTTTGAAGAGCTTCAAGGGCCTTCTCGACCAAATTGAGAAGGAGCTGGACCACCCAGATGCCAAGACCAAGCTCAAGGAAGCCTACATACGGAAAGTGGAGGGCGTGAATCCACCCACGGTGGAGGAAGCTTACATTGTCAATTGGGCCCTCTACGGCAACGTAAAGAACCCGTCGCTGCTACTGGCGTACCTGTTCATCAATACCCCTGCTGAGCTGCGCACCCAACTGGCCAACTGGCACTTCTTTGCCAACCTATTCGGTTCTGGACAGCAGAACCTGATAGGGCCTAAGCTGGAGACCCTCCAACTGCCTCTCTACCCCGATAACAAGCTGCAGGCCACGAATGAGTCCATCCTACGGGAAGGAAGCATGGTCGGCGGCGAGGCGATAGAGCGCAGAGCCATTGAGAAGCACTTTTCCACCCACAATCTCATTGGCGGGGGCCCCTATACCACGGTGCCAGTCTACACGGAAGGTAACGATCAGCCGGTCGCCGTAGCGGACACGACCCTCATCTCCGACGCTTTCCAGGAGGTATACGCCAAGATTGGCCTCCTGGAGCAGAACCTCAAGAAGATTCGCACCGAGAAGCGTGCCAAAGCCCCCGTGGTGGCCGCCCGACGACCACCAGCAGCCCATGCTGCCGCCACCAGGGGACGAGGAGGACGATGCCGCGGCCGAGGTGCAAGACCCGCCCGGTTCCACTACGGAGGAGGCGACGAAGGCGAAGAGGACGAGTTTGAACCGGTACAGGAAAACTAAAGACGCCTGTGAGGGCAGGCAACGCCCAAAACCCTCGCCGCCAAGGAAGGAAAAGCCACAATATCTTCTTTGGCGGTAGTCTCCGCGAGGGGAAGACCAGCAACGTCGAGCTGGACTACTTTATGGAGATGATGGACGATGACGAGGTGACGAGTTACAAGTGCCACACATTTGTGTCACTGGAGCAGTATTGGACGGCGATACAAACCGAATGCCAACGAAAGGTCGTATTTCTTCCCATCTATGTGAAAAATCACTGGATAGCGGGCATTCTGGAGCGCCAGACGCTCGAGGTGTATGACTCGGCACCGGCCAGGCACCTACATAAGGTCCTGGAGGAAAAGCTCTGGGCACTGTGGCCCGAGCTGCAGATTGTGTACATGCCGTGCACAAGACAAGAGCGGGGGAGCAACGATTGCGGGTTATACATGTTAACGGCATTCTTCAGCGTCTTTCTACGGATCCAGACGGTTGTAGACCCCAAGTCTGTCCCGAGCAGGCTGCGAACCATACTCCACCACTGTTACCTGAACAGAGGCACTGTCAAGGACAGGCCCAAGGAGACCAAGCGGCTCCTGGATACCGTGCGTGGTATTTTGACGACCAAGCACACGCCTTCACTGGAAGGCGGCGCCGAACCAGGCGACAATGAGCTCTGGACGTACTACAGCACCCAATATAGGCGGCTGAACAAGGTGTTTCAAGGCAATCCGACCCTACGGACCCTCTTCGTTGCCATTGCTCTGATTGCAATAGGGGAGGGGAAGAAACGCCTCACGGAACACACCAACCTGAGCTCGCAGTCCGCCAAGCGCCGACTCGCACCCCAGACGATGCAGGACCTGGCAGAGGTTCTCCAAAAGTACCGGATACGGGTCTATCTGGTTGGACAAACTTCCAGAAGGCGGGAAGCCACAGTAGGCTTCATTGGCCGACGGCCAGCCTCCGTGGAGGGCTTGTACATGGTACAGACGGACCACGACCTCGGTGGACTCCCAGGTGAATGGAAGGGCGATGGTAATGAAAATGCCGTGTTTGTGGTGGGAGCAACGTTCCATTCTTCTAGTAGTGGCACCACTAGGCCACACTATACGTTGACCCAGGACCCAACGAACGCCGTGCTGGGGGTATACCGCAGGGGCTCTGCGACGCGGTTCAAGCTGATGGAGGAAGAGGAGACCCCTGTGACTCAGCCAAGGCCGAGGGTGCAACCGGAATCCCAGGCAATGGTACTGGAAGAAGAAGAATACGAGATGGAGGAGTTGGATGCGAGTGACAACGCGGGCACGTTTCTACGTGGGGTCGATATGACGCCAAAAAACATGTCCGGCAGGCAGGACGGTCTGGGAAGGACCTTATGGGGGTCTGTCTGCCCTCGAAACTGGGTGTTCACCACTACGCAAAACCCCCTCTACAGCAAGTCCATCTCCGCGGAGGAGCAGAAGCTGCACCTGCAGTGGCTCCGGCGAATCCAGTACATGCCACAGGACATGCTGAGCTGGCCGGTAGAGGATGTCCTCCTGAGCATGCTTCAGCGGGACGCCGTGGCCAGAAACTACACTTGGACGACCTTTGTCCGCAAGCTGTTCTGCATCCAGTCCGCTCTCAAGAACCTCCCGTTGTACACGACGGAGGACGCCGGCGTCGACCTCAAGGGCCCCAAATGGAAGGCCGTGGTCCACCTGGCGAAGCGGATGCAGCAGCAGGCCGACGTGCACCCACCGTCCGCCACCCGCCTAGAACAGTTCCATGCTATATACCGTCTATTGCAGCACAAGTTTCCGTTGACGGCGCTGTACCTGATGGTCATGTTCTGCACGGCTGGGCGAGCGGTCGATGTGGAGCGGCTCAAAGTGAAGGATATCAAAGTGGGGTATACCCCGGGGCAGCAGGCCGAGACAACGCTCGAGCTAAGACAATGCCTGATGCGAATGGGATCCCAGGGCATGACCCCCATCACGGTGGTGATGAAGCGTGGCAAGGGTGCCTACTTTCGGGGCACCTACACGGTCCACACCTGCCTTCCGGCAGTGGACGCGTCGAATCTGCAGTCTCTGTGCAGCCAGCGGCGACATGGCCAGCGGCTGTTTCCTCACATCGAGGCCCGACGGAAGGAGGCGCTGACGGCGATCCAAATGGTGGAGCCGGTGGCGAGCATGCCCTCCATCCGCAAGAGTGCGGTCCGTTTTATGGCGGCGCAGGGGATGTCTCAGGAGGAGATGATGCGTATCACGGGACACACCCGGGAGACGACCTACTTCCGGTACCTGGGCGATGGCCGCCATCCTACGAAGGAGGCCGTACGGCTGCAGGGACGCGCCGCCGTCGCCCTCCGGAACCTCCGAACGCGTACCAGCTAGGCAACAAGGCGCCCAAGGCGGAGGAACTGGGCATTCGAGAGGCGGACCTCGTGCGGGAAATGATCGAGCTCTATGAGAGTGAGGGTAATCGGAGCGCTGCCCAGGAGTGGACCGAGAGACTGGAGAAAATGGCCCCCAATCCCAGGCAGTGGCCGCTGCACCTCAAGAATCCCCACACACGTGGACCTCCAGGGCGTTCTGGCGCTGCCAGTGGCCCACTCGAGGACGATCGACTTTCTTCTGATCACGTACCAGTACTTACACCGCGACTTTTACAGGGGACTGAGGACCTCGAGGACCATCAAGACGACGTCGCTGTCAATGGACGATGTGCGGATCGGCGTGGAGAAGGGCAAGTTTGAGCTCGCGGTAGAGTTGAATCGAATAACCGAACACACCTACCGAGGAGATGCCTCATTTGGCCGACTGCCAGAGGGGTACCACGGCGTGAACAGCTTCTATGTACTGGAGACGAAGGGACGACGACGGCTGATTACGGAGCCCATCCTCAACGGGGTGGTGGAGAAGGAGTCGATCCCCAAGGTGTCGTACCCAAGCAGGCTGGAGAAACGCCAGCTGCTCAAGCACTGCCGCTACATGCTGCAGATTGACTTCAACTCCTATTATGACGCCATTCCACTAGAGGATTCGGTGCGGAACAACTTTGTGTTCCGCGGCAAGGACGGCCAGTACTACCGGCTGAGGACGCTGCCCACTGGGGCAAGATGGAGTGTGTGTGTTGGCCAGGCCATTACGAGCACCATTGTCGATATTGACGTCTCCCAGGTGGTCATTCTGTCGCTGATTGATAATATCTTGATTGCCGCGCCGCAAGGCAGCGAAGGGGAGTTTCTGTTTGCCGTTCGAAGCATTCTGACACGAATACAGCAGGTGCACCTAGAGACCTCCCCCGACCGGGATACGTTGTTACAAACGGGCGACCAGGACTTGCTACGCATGGCGGAACAGAGTGATGTCTTTTTAGGCGAGGAGTACCGGTACGAACCAAATGAGTATGTACGCAAGGTCCGGAATTCGATCAAGACGGTGGCCAAGCTGCGGATTGCCATGCGAAAGGCCCCCTACTACACGTGCCGACAGTTTGTGAGCTTTGTGAGCCTGATCCTGTTTGCCGCCCACACCGTGAACCTCAACCCCGCGTCCCTCTTCTTTCTTCTCAAGGCCTACCGTGCGGTGTATGTGACCGTGTGCAACACGGGAGGAGAGTGGGATGCCCCGCTTCCCCACATCTCCCCGAGTGTACGAGCACTTACAGCGCACCACGTCTGTGCTGGCAGCGAACGAGTACGCACCCATTGCGCCAGTGATACGAGTGACCGCGGAGGACCGTGACTACGATTGGGTGATTTACACGGATGCGTCGGACCGAGGATGGGGTGCGATTTGCCAGAATACGCACACGCAGGAGGTGATTGCCCTGCAGAAGGAGTGGATGGATGAACTTCAGTGTGGAACGTACAGGGGACCGACGGATGAGTACCAGGCGTTTCTGTTCAACAAGAAGCACAGCGCGCACGCGGAGCCACGGGCTGCCAGGGAGGTACTGGAGTACCTGAAAGAGATTGGCCGGCTGGTGGCGGGGATGCGAGTGGCGCTCGTGACCGACCACGAGGCGATTATACGGGCCCAGCGGAAGTTGAATGGTTTCGGAAGCATTGGCCGTGGGACGGACCTGAACCTCCTGTATGAGATGGTCTACAACTGGTTCCACTGGGATCACCTACTCGTGCTCTTCTTCTACCTTCCTGGCCCCCAGAACCCGGCGGACCAGCTGTCACGAGTTATCGATAGTAGCAACTGTGGGGAAATCCGCAGGGTACAGTTGAACGGACGGCAGCTACCCACTCTACGAAACTGCTACTGCCCCCTGCTAGAAAGGGAAGGAGAGAGTATACTATGGGGATAACCCAAGGAGGAGATCCGGGGAGCGAAGCGAGGTTTGAGAGAGGGTATCAGATTTTCCATATCTATTCTGAAGATGTATGATCGTTTACGACGACCCCTGATTTATCTGGCATTTCCTACACACTGAACAAGATGAATCACAAGAACGATACCCATACATTCCCTCTCTCTTTCCTTTATGCTTCTCGGGTCTTTCCTCTGGACCCCACCACTAGGTAGACCTACATAGACATGTTACCTGGCTACCATGGGCCAGACGTAAGACGGAGATCTAACACAAGAGTCTTTTCGCGCAGCGCCTACCGTCATTCAGGGATCCGGGCCTCGGATAGGAAGATGACGATCGGGCCATAGGAAAAAATTTCTATGGGTGACCCTAGGATCATACCGGCCATGTTACCCCTCTGGGATGCTACTGTGGAAATTTTGGGATTTTCGCCAAGTCCGACTTTGAGTCACGGACAAGTAAGACTTAATCACCACTACTAGAGAGGAGAGTTGAGATGTGCAAAATAGGCGTTATGGAGTAGTCGCCGATGCATTTTGAACAGATTTGGATATTTGGTGATTTTGGATTTTGGTCGCCCAAGTGGCCAAAAAGTGTGCTGGTGACCCCCGGTTTTGGACATGACCAAAAATGGGTCAAAATCGTGACGAAGGTGCGCTTTGGGACCCCAATAACCTTGAACAAATCGTATTCCTGAAAAGTAAGAATGTACACGTGCGCTAAAAGTGGTTTTCTTAATGCGTAGGTGTATTTTGAGAAAATATGGAAATTTGGTGTGTTCGGGTGGAGGTCGCCAAAGTGCCCGAACGTGCTCTGGAAAGGCTGATGATTTTGGACACTACACCAGAAGCGACTTTGGGACCAGTAGAAGTTTGAACAAACAGACCTCATCAGAAGCAAGAGTGTGTACGTTTTATACACTGGAATGGTATAAATGCACATCTTGGTTTTGGGTTGATGTGGACATTTGGTGTTGGCACACGAGTTTGCACAAAATGGAAAACATCTTTTTCCTCGAAAATCGACCAAAAAGTTTCCCTATGCTTTTCTACGGGTAATCTTTGCTAGGGCGGGGGCTTCGAAGAAATCCCCTGTAGAAGGGGCCGGGATGACGAAAAGCTTATTCCATGGTGGGACTGCACCGTAAGGATGGTGACATTTGTGAAAATGGAAAAAAGGGGGGGTCGCAGAGGGTATCCCGGGAAACGTACGGCCTGTATGGCTGTACTGACTACCGGATACTCGGGAGTGTTCCCCTGTACTGTACAGTGCAAATTACCCTACTTTCTCCTGTTTTTCACACCCCTGTCTAAGGTAAACACCCTACACACGTTTTTTAAAGGAATTTCCATGTCTACCAGTGCCAACGGCGCCCAGACAGACCCAGCAGAGCTGGTTCCACCGCCTGTTTCGCAGCTAAACTCCCCTCGGGGAAGCGAAAATGGCCTTGTGGACCCAGTCCAGCCTCCATCCAGTCCCCCAGCCGCCCCTGCCGCTGCTCTGACTGGTACGGCCACTATGAGCCTTCTGGAGCGCCTGGAGCGGGTACTGTCGGCCCCGGTGAAGGATGTCCCGCTCACGGAAGACTCCAAACTCGAACGAGCCCTGCTCCAACGAATGGAAGAGTCCGAAGAGATGAAAAGACACCCCTACAAGGGCACTTTGAAGAGCTTCAAGGGCCTTCTCGACCAAATTGAGAAGGAGCTGGACCACCCAGATGCCAAGACCAAGCTCAAGGAAGCCTACATACGGAAAGTGGAGGGCGTGAATCCACCCACGGTGGAGGAAGCTTACATTGTCAATTGGGCCCTCTACGGCAACGTAAAGAACCCGTCGCTGCTACTGGCGTACCTGTTCATCAATACCCCTGCTGAGCTGCGCACCCAACTGGCCAACTGGCACTTCTTTGCCAACCTATTCGGTTCTGGACAGCAGAACCTGATAGGGCCTAAGCTGGAGACCCTCCAACTGCCTCTCTACCCCGATAACAAGCTGCAGGCCACGAATGAGTCCATCCTACGGGAAGGAAGCATGGTCGGCGGCGAGGCGATAGAGCGCAGAGCCATTGAGAAGCACTTTTCCACCCACAATCTCATTGGCGGGGGCCCCTATACCACGGTGCCAGTCTACACGGAAGGTAACGATCAGCCGGTCGCCGTTGCGGACACGACCCTCATCTCCGACGCTTTCCAGGAGGTATACGCCAAGATTGGCCTCCTGGAGCAGAACCTCAAGAAGATTCGCACCGAGAAACGTGCCAAAGCCCCCGTGGTGGCCGCCCGACGACCACCAGCAGCCCATGCTGCCGCCACCAGGGGACGAGGAGGACGAGGCCGCGGCCGAGGTGCAAGACCCGCCCGGTTCCACTACGGAGGAGGCGACGAAGGCGAAGAGGACGAGTTTGAACCGGTACAGGAAAACTAAAGACGCCTGTGAGGGCAGGCAACGCCCAAAACCCTCGCCGCCAAGGAAGGAAAAGCCACAATATCTTCTTTGGCGGTAGTCTCCGCGAGGGGAAGACCAGCAACGTCGAGCTGGACTACTTTATGGAGATGATGGACGATGACGAGGTGACGAGTTACAAGTGCCACACATTTGTGTCACTGGAGCAGTATTGGACGGCGATACAAACCGAATGCCAACGAAAGGTCGTATTTCTTCCCATCTACGTGAAAAATCACTGGATAGCGGGCATTCTGGAGCGCCAGACGCTCGAGGTGTATGACTCGGCACAGGCCAGGCACCTACATAAGGTCCTGGAGGAAAAGCTCTGGGCACTGTGGCCCGAGCTGCAGATTGTGTACATGCCGTGCACAAGACAAGAGCTGGGGAGCAACGATTGCGGGTTATACATGTTAACGGCATTCTTCAGCGTCTTTCTACGGATCCAGACGGTTGTAGACCCCAAGTCTGTCCCGAGCAGGCTGCGACCCCTACTCCACCACTGTTACCTGAACAGAGGCACTGTCAAGGACAGGCCCAAGGAGACCAAGCGACTCCTGGATACCGTGCGTGGTATTTTGACGACCAAGCACACGCCTTCACTGGAAGGCGGCGCCGAACCAGGCGACAATGAGCTCTGGACGTACTACAGCACCCAATATAGGCGGCTGAACAAGGTGTTTCAAGGCAATCCGACCCTACGGACCCTCTTCGTTGCCATTGCTCTGATTGCAATAGGGGAGGGGAAGAAACGCCTCACGGAACACACCAACCTGAGCTCGCAGTCCGCCAAGCGCCGACTCGCACCCCAGACGATGCAGGACCTTGCAGAGGTTCTCCAAAAGTACCGGATACGGGTCTATCTGGTTGGACAAACTTCCAGAAGGCGGGAAGCCACAGTAGGCTTCATTGGCCGACGGCCAGCCTCCGTGGAGGGCTTGTACATGGTACAGACGGACCCCGACCTCGGTGGACTCCCAGGTGAATGGAAGGGCGAAGGTAATGAAAATGCCATGTTTGTGGTGGGGGCAACGTTCCATTCTTCGAGTAGTGGCACCACTAGGCCACACTATGCGTTGACCCAGGATCCAAAGAACGCCGTGCTGGGGTTATACCGCAGGGGATCTGCGACGCGGTTCAAGCTGATGGAGGAAGAGGATACCCCTGTGACTCAGCCAAGGCCGAGGGTTCAACCGGAATCCCAGACAATGGTACTGGAAGAAGAAGAATCCGAGATGGAGGAGTTGGATGCGAGTGACAACGCGGGCACGTTTCTACGTGGGGTCGATATGACGCCAAAAAACATGTCCGGCAGGCAGGACGGTCTGGGAAGGACCTTATGGGGGTCTGTCTGCCCTCGAAACTGGGTGTTCACCACTACGCAAAACCCCCTCTACAGCAAGTCCATCTCCGCGGAGGAGCAGAAGCTGCACCTGCAGTGGCTCCGGGGAATCCAGTACATGCCACAGGACATGCTGAGCTGGCCGGTAGAGGATGTCCTCCTGAGCATGCTTCAGCGGGACGCCGTGGCCAGAAACTACACTTGGACGACCTTTGTCCGCAAGCTGTTCTGCATCCAGTCCGCTCTCAAGAACCTCCCGCTGTACACGACGGAGGACGCCGGCGTCGACCTCAAGGGCCCCAAATGGAAGGCCGTGGTCCACCTGGCGAAGCGGATGCAGCAGCAGGCCGACGTGCACCCACCGTCCGCCATCCGCCTAGAACAGTTCCATGCTATATACCGTCTATTGCAGCACAAGTCTCCGTTGACGGCGCTGTACCTGATGGTCATGTTCTGCACGGCTGGGCGAGCGGTCGATGTGGAGCGGCTCAAAGTGAAGGATATCAAAGTGGGGTATACCCCGGGGCAGCAGGCCGAGACAACGCTCGAGCTAAGACAATGCCTGATGCGAATGGGATCCCAGGGCATGACCCCCATCACGGTGGTGATGAAGCGTGGCAAGGGTGCCTACTTTCGGGGCACCTACACGGTCCACACCTGCCTTCCGGCAGTGGACGCGTCGAATCTGCAGTCTCTGTGCAGCCAGCGGCGACATGGCCAGCGGCTGTTTCCTCACATCGAGGCCCGACGGAAGGAGGCGCTGACGGCGATCCAAATGGTGGAGCCGGGGGCGAGCATGCCCTCCATCCGCAAGAGTGCGGTCCGTTTTATGGCGGCGCAGGGGATGTCTCAGGAGGAGATGATGCGTATCACGGGACACACCCGGGAGACGACCTACTTCCGGTACCTGGGCGATGGCCGCCATCCTACGAAGGAGGCCGTACGGCTGCAGGGACGCGCCGCCGTCGCCCTCCGGAACCTCCGAACGCGTACCAGCTAGGCAACAAGGCGCCCAAGGCGGAGGAACTGGGCATCCGAGAGGCGGACCTCGTGCGGGAAATGATCGAGCTCTATGAGAGTGAGGGTAATCGGGCGCTGCCCAGGAGTGGACCGAGAGACTGGAGAAAATGGCCCCCAATCCCAGGCAGTGGCCGCTGCACCTCAAGAATCCCACACACGTGGACCTCCAGGGCGTTCTGGCGCTGCCAGTGGCCCACTCGAGGACGATCGACTTTCTTCTGATCACGTACCAGTACTTACACCGCGACTTTTACAGGGGACTGAGGACCTCGAGGACCATCAAGACGACGTCGCTGTCAATGGACGATGTGCGGATCGGCGTGGAGAAGGGCAAGTTTGAGCTCGCGGTAGAGTTGAATCGAATAACCGAACACACCTACCGAGGAGATGCCTCATTTGGCCGACTGCCAGAGGGGTACCACGGCGTGAACAGCTTCTATGTACTGGAGACGAAGGGACGACGACGGCTGATTACGGAGCCCATCCTCAACGGGGTGGTGGAGAAGGAGTCGATCCCCAAGGTGTCGTACCCAAGCAGGCTGGAGAAACGCCAGCTGCTCAAGCACTGCCGCTACATGCTGCAGATTGACTTCAACTCCTATTATGACGCCATTCCACTAGAGGATTCGGTGCGGAACAACTTTGTGTTCCGCGGCAAGGACGGCCAGTACTACCGGCTGAGGACGCTGCCCACTGGGGCAAGATGGAGTGTGTGTGTTGGCCAGGCCATTACGAGCACCATTGTCGACATTGACGTCTCCCAGGTGGTCATTCTGTCGCTGATTGATAATATCTTGATTGCCGCGCCGCAAGGCAGCGAAGGGGAGTTTCTGTTTGCCGTTCGAAGCATTCTGACACGAATACAGCAGGTGCACCTAGAGACCTCCCCCGACCGGGATACGTTGTTACAAACGGGCGACCAGGACTTGCTACGCATGGCGGAACAGAGTGATGTCTTTTTAGGCGAGGAGTACCGGTACGAACCAAATGAGTATGTACGCAAGGTCCGGAATTCGATCAAGACGGTGGCCAAGCTGCGGATTGCCATGCGAAAGGCCCCCTACTACACGTGCCGACAGTTTGTGAGCTTTGTGAGCCTGATCCTGTTTGCCGCCCACACCGTGAACCTCAACCCCGCGTCCCTCTTCTTTCTTCTCAAGGCCTACCGTGCGGTGTATGTGACCGTGTGCAACACGGGAGGAGAGTGGGATGCCCCGCTTCCCCACATCTCCCCGAGTGTACGAGCACTTACAGCGCACCACGTCTGTGCTGGCAGCGAACGAGTACGCACCCATTGCGCCAGTGATACGAGTGACCGCGGAGGACCGTGACTACGATTGGGTGATTTACACGGATGCGTCGGACCGAGGATGGGGTGCGATTTGCCAGAATACGCACACGCAGGAGGTGATTGCCCTGCAGAAGGAGTGGATGGATGAACTTCAGTGTGGAACGTACAGGGGACCGACGGATGAGTACCAGGCGTTTCTGTTCAACAAGAAGCACAGCGCGCACGCGGAGCCACGGGCTGCCAGGGAGGTACTGGAGTACCTGAAAGAGATTGGCCGGCTGGTGGCGGGAATGCGAGTGGCGCTCGTGACCGATCACGAGGCGATTGTACGGGCCCAGCGAAAGTTGAATGGTTTCGGAGGCATCGGCCGTGGGACGGACCTGAACCTCCTGTATGAGATGGTCTACAACTGGTTCCACTGGGATCACCTACTCGTGCTCTTCTTCTACCTTCCTGGCCCCCAGAACCCGGCGGACCAGCTGTCACGAGTGATCGATAGTAGCAACTGTGGGGAAATCCGCAGGGTACAGTTGAACGGACGGCAGCTACCCACTCTACGAAACTGCTACTGCCCCCTGCTAGAAAGGGAAGGAGAGAGTATACTATGGGGATAACCCAAGGAGGAGATCCGGGGAGCGAAGCGAGGTTTGAGAGAGGGTATCAGATTTTCCATATCTATTCTGAAGATGTATGATCGTTTACGACGACCCCTGATTTATCTGGCATTTCCTACACACTGAACAAGATGAATCACAAGAACGATACCCATACATTCCCTCTCTCTTTCCTTTATGCTTCTCGGGTCTTTCCTCTGGACCCCACCACTAGGTAGACCTACATAAACATGTTACCTGGCTACCATGGGCCAGACGTAAGACGGAGATCTAACACAAGAGTCTTTTCGCGCAGCGCCTACCGTCATTCAGGGATCCGGGCCTCGGATAGGAAGATGACGATCGGGCCATAGGAAAAAATTTCTATGGGTGACCCTAGGATCATACCGGCCATGTTAACCCTCTGGGATGCTACTGTGGAAATTTTGGGATTTTCGCCAAGTCCGACTTTGGGCCACGGACAAGTAAGACTTAATCACCACTACTAGTGAGGAGAGTTGAGATGTGCAAAATAGGCGTTATGGAGTAGTCGCCGATGCATTTTGAACAGATTTGGATATTTGGTGATTTTGGATTTTGGTCGCCCAAGTGGCCAAAAGTGTGCTGGTGACCCCCGGTTTTGGACATGACCAAAAATGGGTCAAAATCGTGACGAAGGTGCGCTTTGGGACCCCAATAACCTTGAACAAATCGTATTCCTGAAAAGTAAGAATGTACACGTGCGCTAAAAGTGGTTTTCTTAATGCGTAGGTGTATTTTGAGAAAATATGGAAATTTGGTGTGTTCGGGTGGAGGTCGCCAAAGTGCCCGAACGTGCTCTGGAAAGGCTGATGATTTTGGACACTACACCAGAAGCGACTTTGGGACCAGTAGAAGTTTGAACAAACAGACCTCATCAGAAGCAAGAGTGTGTACGTTTTATACACTGGAATGGTATAAATGCACATCTTGGTTTTGGGTTGATGTGGACATTTGGTGTTGGCACACGAGTTTGCACAAAATGGAAAAAATCTTTTTCCTCGAAAATCGACCAAAAAGTTTCCCTATGCTTTTCTACGGGTAATCTTTGCTAGGGCGGGGGCTTCGAAGAAATCCCCTGTAGAAGGGGCCGGGATGACGAAAAGCTTATTCCATGGTGGGACTGCACCGTAAGGATGGTGACATTTGTGAAAATGGAAAAAAGGGGGGGTCACAGAGGGTATCCCGGGAAACGTACGGCCTGTATGGCTGTACTGACTACCGGATACTCGGGAGTGTTCCCCTGTACTGTGCAGTGCAAATTACCCTACTTTCTCCTGTTTTTCACACCCCTGTCTAAGGTAAACACCCTACACACGTTTTTTAAAGGCCCGCCCGCCCGCACCTGTAGGAAGAGCGTCGTCGCGCTACGTGAGCACGACGAACACCATCGTAATGATAGAGCATCATAGAAGTAAAATGATTTAAAAAGTGGTTCCTGTATTTGGTAAAATGAAAATGGTAAAGTATATATATATATATGTTTTGACACCACTGAGATTATTTGTAATTCTAATTTTTGATTTTATATTTTTGTAATGCACCACAAAGTAAATTCTTTTTTAATGGATAAAATATTAATAATGATTTATTTTAAGTATTTATACAATGAGAGCGATTTTTTATTTATTTTGTAAGATTTCCAAAAGATTAAATGTTTCTGTATACAAAACCCCAACTAGTACTTTTGTGGCTTTTTCTTGTACACTGTTGTTATAAGGTTTGTTGGTATCAGATTTTCCATATCTATTCTGAAGATGTATGATCGTTTACGACGACCCCTGATTTATCTGGCATTTCCTACACACTGAACAAGATGAATCACAAGAACGATACCCATACATTCCCTCTCTCTTTCCTTTATGCTTCTCGGGTCTTTCCTCTGGACCCCACCACTAGGTAGACCTACATAGACATGTTACCTGGCTACCATGGGCCAGACGTAAGACGGAGATCTAACACAAGAGTCTTTTCGCGCAGCGCCTACCGTCATTAGGGTTAGGGTTAGGGTTAGGGTTAGGGTTAGGGTTAGGGTTAGGGTTAGGGTTAGGGTTAGGGTTAGGGTTAGGGTTAGGGTTAGGGTTAGGGTTAGGGTTAGGGTTAGGGTTAGGGTTAGGGTTAGGGTTAGGGTTAGGGTTAGGGTTAGGGTTAGGGTTAGGGTTAGGGTTAGGGTTAGGGTTAGGGTTAGGGTTAGGGTTAGGGTTAGGGTTAGGGTTAGGGTTAGGGTTAGGGTTAGGGTTAGGGTTAGGGTTAGGGTTAGGGTTAGGGTTAGGGTTAGGGTTAGGGTTAGGGTTAGGGTTAGGGTTAGGGTTAGGGTTAGGGTTAGGGTTAGGGTTAGGGTTAGGGTTAGGGTTAGGGTTAGGGTTAGGGTTAGGGTTAGGGTTAGGGTTAGGGTTAGGGTTAGGGTTAGGGTTAGGGTTAGGGTTAGGGTTAGGGTTAGGGTTAGGGTTAGGGTTAGGGTTAGGGTTAGGGTTAGGGTTAGGGTTAGGGTTAGGGTTAGGGTTAGGGTTAGGGTTAGGGTTAGGGTTAGGGTTAGGGTTAGGGTTAGGGTTAGGGTTAGGGTTAGGGTTAGGGTTAGGGTTAGGGTTAGGGTTAGGGTTAGGGTTAGGGTTAGGGTTAGGGTTAGGGTTAGGGTTAGGGTTAGGGTTAGGGTTAGGGTTAGGGTTAGGGTTAGGGTTAGGGTTAGGGTTAGGGTTAGGGTTAGGGTTAGGGTTAGGGTTAGGGTTAGGGTTAGGGTTAGGGTTAGGGTTAGGGTTAGGGTTAGGAGGGTTAGGGTTAGGGTTAGGGTTAGGGTTAGGGTTAGGGTTAGGGTTAGGGTTAGGGTTAGGGTTAGGGTTAGGGTTAGGGTTAGGGTTAGGGTTAGGGTTAGGGTTGGGTTAGGGTTAAAAATTAAAATTTAAATTA